>CM076571.1:213684255-214169507 GCA_034641835.2 Pinus albicaulis
GGTGATCTTTAATGGATTCAACAGTGATCCTTTGTGCCCTTACTCCCCCATTTTGTACTTTGCTAACTCTTGAGTCTTCTATTTGAACAACTACTTATCCAAGGACATTCTCCATGACTTCATTATTCATGAGTGCCAATTCAATCCTCTTCTTCCATGCTCAGAATTTTTCTAATCCAATGATCTTGTCGATTTCCTTACAAAACATAGCCATTTTATCTGTCGATTGAGACATAGAAGGTAATATACTACTTATTTTTCAACCAAGAGTCATCATTATAGATGATGTCTCCAACTATATTGATGCTTTCAACAGCTCCAAGGAGACATACAGAGATTCCCTAGAATGATATCTTCTAAGATGATTTTAATAATGATGTCTTCAAACAACTTCAAAGAGATAGTGATGATCCCAAGGCTTCTTTTTGCTTCCTTCTTTTTCAAGATGATGAAGTATACTAGAGAAATTCCAACAAGAAATGTGTTCTTTCTTTAATGAGAACTTGATGATGAGGTCTTATTTAATGTATTAACCTTCCTTCTTGGTAATAATTATGTATTCTTCTTCTTTCCTTGTATCCTTTCATAAATGATTCCCCTTGACAAGAAAAATATTCTTTGTATCCTTCCAACAACCTTCCCTTGTTCACCTTAGCTCTAAAACCATGATGGAGAAAGAAATATAGCAGTTATTAATTCAATTTCTCCTTAATCTTAATAATTTCTTCCGAAATTTATTTATATTTTTTTTATTTTTTTATTATATCTTCGCCATCAAAGAATTATCAAGTGCAAATACAATAAATATAATGGACACAAAAATTAGGCTCCAAGCTATGAAAAAACCCCTCCAAGGGGAAAACCCAAAATATCTCTTCTCTTCTTATCGAATCAGATTCAAATGAGAAAAAAAATAGACCCAAACTTCAATACCAAGTCATCCTCCAACACCAAGATAACCCTCCAAGAAGCCCTTCCAATTAGGTAAAATTCAAACCAAGTCAACAAGAGTCAAACCCTTCCAAAACTGCACCAAACTCAAAATTTCAACCTCAAGCTTCATTATTTCGGACTTGCAGTAGCTATGCGACTTTGTCCTCTTTTGCAAATCAGTATCTTCACATGTGTGAGAGAAATTAAGGAAAAATATTGACCAAAAACTCAATTTTCTTCCTCTTGCTCCAACTTCTTTTCTCCTTATGTTTATTGACTTCCTTCTTGAATTCCACACCTCAAATCGAACTTCTTGAATGTAGATTTATCTGAATGGAGGATGTTAGTAATGCTCATCTAATTCCCCATTCAGAATTTGAAACAAAATGTCTTATGTGTGCTTAAGGGGTCAAGGTTCGAATTACCTAGGAGGGAATCAAGGTCACTACCAACTTTCTGGGCGAATCCGATATGTCTAAATTTTCATTATGCTGCAGGGATTGTGGAGAAGACCATTCAAGAGCTGCTATGGATGGAGAGATATGCAAAGGTGCGGCCAGGGTGGTGGATTGCGGTGGTTCATCAGATGATTCAAATACAAGGGAAATTTTCTGGTCAATCCTACCGTCCTCATGATTAGAGCAGTTTTCAACCACCTTATCATTAGTAAATGCAGAGGGTTTAGGATCATTGGGTGGGGCAGCATCATTGATAGGTGGAGAGTATTTATCACTAAGTGCACTATCTGAAGCATAAATTTCATCATGAGAAGATGGCGGAATATACTTACCCGATGGAAGGTCATATTGAGTTCTGGTTGCAGCCTTGTCCTTCCATGAGCCATTAGTACTCAACTTCCCATTATGAGCATTTCCGAGCCTCATAGGGCAGCTTCCCTTCAAGTGCCCAGTGCAATGAAAAATTAAACATCTGAAACTTATGCCCCAATAATCAACTCTTTGCCTATGTCGTCTTTTTCCCCAGACCAAATCAACATCCCTAGGAAAACCACCCGAGAAGCATACCTCCACCAATAACCAAGCTATTCTTTTGTCACTGGATCCAAGAATGCGGGGGTCGATATACTTCGTACACCCAATGGAGTTTCCAATGGCTCTTAAATCCTTTAATGTCTAGATTTCAATCGGGAGTCTGGGTAACTTTACCCACATGAATTTGCTTTTGGGCGCCTCCATAACAGTATTAAATCTAATATGCCAGGGTAAAAGTTGCATGAAACTTTTCCCCCGAACCCAGGTCTTCTAAAGAATCTTTTTGACATATTTCTCATGCATAAAATGAATGCTAAACCAGTTGTTTAGCAGTAAAATCACCTTTGGGGTATATCCAACAATGGGGTTCCAATACTTCTTCGCCCAGTCCATCATATCCACTTCACTCCCATCCGTAAACATCCAGCAGCCTATTAGCGCTCACTTCTGAAGGTTGGCCACTCACCCCCACAAATCATCATACTCCAGTGCAAATTCCTTCACGTCCATGGCCGATTTGTAACAGGTATTTAGCTTTTGTCCATGACCTCTACGTCAAAATGCACCCTTGTTACCAGCATTCAAATTAGCCTCAGCACGACCATGTTTTAGACCATCAATGAAATCAGGGGGCTTAATAGTGGACAGAGCAATCAAACGAGCATCCACCTCCAAATCCTTCAGACGACTTTGTTCCGCTTCAATCGTGGTAGCAATAAAAGCTTCATGAGCGGATGTGTTGGAAGATAGGATATCATTAATCTCGGCCATCAGTTTTAAAATGTTGCTATTATAAACCGAGGTGAAGATGTGAGGTGGCCTAGTAGGTGTGTGTCAAATCACACCCAGTTGATTGTCAGCCCATTAAACCAATAGATGTTGGATATTGTGAAAAAATGTATTTAATTTAGGGAATGTCAGTGTCCTTATTACTCCTTTAAATGGGAGTCGTCACCCACATAAACTATAACCTGGATAATCCCAATCGAGACCAAATGGAGCCTAGATGTACTCAATTTTTCAGTAACACCAGCTGTATACCGACCACCAAGCCATTAAACTTTGAATTTTCTGACCTTGACAAGATTTCGTCAGTGCGGCGATTAACTCCAAGATCGGGCGATTAGAGATAGTAGTCGAAATCGTTTACCGGTCAGCCGTTGAAGGGTCGGAAAAAAGGTGGTGAATAATTTTCACACCGGAAAAACTAGTCAGCTCCTCACTGTATAGCTATCATATATGACAGTAGGAGCAACAACAACAACCAGGGGATCGCCACCATCTGGAACATATTTGTATTCCAAAATCCTTGCAAGGTATGGATATGATGAAATATTCCACCCACTTATGCCAAAGATAATACCACTTTGATTGTTGTTGTGATGATAGGGACTCTAAATAAGTGGATGATTCTTGAGGGGGGATTCTACCTCCTCGGTTTAACATTTTCCTTATAGTTTGTTTTAATCATAGCCAACAATATGATGATTGCGACAAACATTAAACATAATATCATAATCACCTCCCCCATCTAAGAGGGCATATCCTCCCACCAATAAGAAATGGCGATGACAGTATATGAAATCCACCCTTTGGTATCTATAATGATGTGAAAAGGAAGTCCC
The DNA here is from genome assembly GCA_034641835.2 of Pinus albicaulis. Taxonomy (NCBI): domain Eukaryota; kingdom Viridiplantae; phylum Streptophyta; class Pinopsida; order Pinales; family Pinaceae; genus Pinus; species Pinus albicaulis. Next base: position 213,687,806 of record CM076571.1, read on the forward strand.
CTATAAAACATATTTGCGCACCGTAAAGGACGAGTTCCCTTAATATCAATATGCCTTCATCTCCCCACAGACAGTAAAATATGCAAGCTATTGGAAACTTATAGTGGTGACTTATTTCTTCTATAGACCTATCTTTACAGCAACCTTTCTACACTCACATGCACCCATTCATGCACCATAAGAAAAAACATTATGCTAATCTTACACAAAGCTCTTCAAACACCATTCCCACCACTTTCAGAAATTTCTAATATTTCCTGCAAATGTTAGTTTAGAAAGCCTAGTCTACACCTCAAAACACCCTCAGACCATGCAACTTCACTCCACCTTAAACACTAAACTACCAACCCCGCATAAACTAGAAAGGTTGACCTAGATCTTTCAGATAGCCATGATACTCATACCTGAATCACAGGCAAGGCTGAACCAGTTTCCTCCATAAGAATTTTACCCCAGTTGGCCATCTCCCAATACACAACAATTTCACACACAGAAAGAGAAACTCCACTGCTCATCTTCATCTGGCCATATCTCTTTGAATTATTTGTTATCCGTGAAGGAGAACCCACATATCAGCCATGACAGTTAGCTGTCGTAGAGTAATAAGTTAGAGCATGCCATTTTATGCAAGAATATTTGGTCTACATACCAATTGAAGTGTTTCAAAGAAAGTTTGTTTCTGGAGTACGAAAAGAGTTCAGGACCAAGGTGAGTGGGAAGGAAACCACGTAAGGTCAAAATTCATGCGTTTTTTTTTTAAGTTTACTTTTAATTAGTGAAAGCTTTTTTTAAGAACAAAATAGGTGCTTTGAAAAGAAAATTTATTTGGAAAGTTGTTTTATAAAGTTTCAAAAGGCTATTCTAAACCTTTGAAGATTGTGGAGTTTTAAAAAAGGTTTTTTTTAATAGGTGCATGATATGAAAATAATTATAATGGAAAGGTTTATAAAAAGTTTTTAAAGTCGGAAATTTTTGTGGAAGATTTTTATAGTGATATTTTTATTAAAGGATAATCAAAGAGAGAAATGTTTTTATTGAAAAGAGTTTATGGCTTTGTAAAGTTCATCAGTATACACATTTTTTTTGTGTTTTTAAAAGTATGATAATGTTTTGGGTGAAGATTGTGTTATGACGGTACATATGGATTAGAAGTTGACACTTTTATGCGTGAAACAGAGAAAGAGTATATAAATTCTCAAGGACTCCATCGTAACATGGATAGTTCAGATGGTGGTGAATCCAAATGTGACAAAACACATGTGGATCATGACTACAAAGTGATATTGCATTGGTGCATCCAACCGTAGTTGATGAATTTGGTGAAGTTGAAATTGTTAATGAGCATACATGCCTAGATATCCCATAATAGAGTGGATGAAAATTATGTTGATCTTAAATTTGATGAAGAACTATTAACTGGTGTGTTGAATCTTTGGTTAAACTAAGAGGGGGGGGGGGGGGCGGTGAATCAGTTTAACACAAGCTTTGAAAATTGATATTTTATCAAACTTGTTTACAGCTTAATATGTGAACAGTCTTACAAAGTAGCAGCAAGTATTAAGTTAATGTGAAATCAACCTTATTGTGAGAAAAAAATAAACATATTGATTGGATCATATCAACATATAAGCAACACACATAGAGACAGTAGATGTAAGTGGAAACCCATAAAGGAATAAAACCACATCTTATTAATGTTGTGATGCAAAGGCAAGCTCCAACTCCCTCTCACCACTGTTTTCTGCAGGCACCAACCTACAAGAGGCTCCTACCTCAGTCAGCTACAACTGACAGCTATCAAGCTTCAACTTGATAGGGAATCTCCAACTTCCTCAATTTATCTAAATAAATGTTTGCTGATTTACTTCAGGTATCAGCTCTGTTCTGTAGCATCTCTTTCTGCTCCTCTCTTCCTTATCTTCTCTGCCTCAATATTCTATACTCTGCATTCTCTATCCTGACTCTCTCTAACCTCTTTTATGCATATCAAGTTGATATTATATATAGAGTTCCTCACATGACTGTTTGTATTTCACAAGGAATTTGGAGTGAACAACCATGACTTTTTGACTTCTGCCTTCTCAATTCTTTGTCCAAATCATTAAAAATATAACAATATGTACAAATTTCAATGTTACAATAGGATTTTTCTTTTTCCTTTGGATACTTGCCTTTGCATCACAAACAATATAAAACTAATTAAAACATTTATATTTTCAGTTTCAATACGTAAACTTATTTCTGACCCTTAGCTTCTTGGTTTTGTCACTACAGCAGCAGTCATACGATTTTTATGACCATACTTGTCACTTGCATACTTTGTTCACTGTCTTTTGCATATTCCTCCTGTTCACTACACTTTGGAATCCCTTTGTTGCACATTTCTTTAACCCTGCAATCTCTTTTTACCTCTATCAGGTCCATATTCTCCAAGTTCACTGTATTTGTGTATCTGCTACATATATAACTTCTTTTCAGATTTTATGCTCAAATACATATGAATCTGGGCGATGTCTATTCATTACCAATCTCTGTTCTCGGGCTGCCTCCTTACATTCTCTGATCTGGGTAGTTTTGATACTTTTTTTACTGAACTGGCAATTAAACAACTAAATCTGAAATATTTAGCATCTCAAATCTGAGATTTGAGATGTTAATCAAATCCTCTTGCATATATAACCACCTGCCTACACCTTTGTACTCAGTCCCGTTTAAACCTGGCAATTCTTCTAACTGTAGGAACCTCCTTCAAAGATTGTAAAAGCCTCCAGGCCTATGTAATAATACAACCACGCCACATAGAACCCTTACACATATCCAAAACGATGTAATCCAACTCACATACGATGCTATATCAATCTATGGTCATGACCTCCATTCAATTTTAGAGCATCACGATATGGTTAACCCTCACACACGTCCATCATTTAAATTTTATGAATTTAAATAAGCGGTTAATATGGAAAGCCACCAGACATACCTCTATTAACTCGCAAACCTTAGTTAGGCAGCAACAATCAATATGTGTATATGCATTAAACATATAATCAGCTCCAGGCCATTCTTATGCACGCATTCCACTTTAATATATCAAATATTACAATATATATCAACCCCGATGCATATTATAATACGTACATGTTCCATGGAGCCCACTTGTTAATGCATTTCTTCAATCGACGGTTAATAATATATCGCGCAACCAACACTAATCCGACGGATATCACTTGGCTTAGATACACGAACGATAATGTGCGATGAGAGTGGTTTTCCAAAATCGCTCAGGGACACACGTCACCCAGTGTGTGGGATCGCTCCAAATTCTTGAATATCGCTCACCCTACGAAGGCGGTGCGATCCAAACCAGAAACTCGCCTTTACTATTCGCTTCTTTGTGGTTCCGCTTCTTTCTCCCTCAGTGTTCCGTCCGCCGCACCATTAATGCTCCATTCCATATCGATCATCCAACTATTGGTTGTAGTTCAAAAGTCTGCATTCATTGCAGAAGAACATGACTTATAGTAACCCCCATGGATTATTCGACCGCATTGAGTTCTGCGATGAATACGATACTCACTGCAACCGTGACCCATCCACAACTTCCTGTTTTAGAGCGTGGCTCACAACGGACTCATTTCTTCCTTAAATGAGTCGATTCTAACGAGAATGAAGGCTTATTCTCAAACAAATTCGATTACCCTGAACAGAATATAAGACAATGGAAACTTATGTGAGATTCAGTTTCAAAGGGGTTTCTATGGTTCTGCATTAGCAAAAGAAATTTCTGCACAGAGACTGATGCTTTCGATTACAATCCAGAACCTCAAATATGAGCCATTATCATAGGATGTATCCAAAATTGAACTCCATATAAAGCCCGACACAGAGTATTCTTTCATACATAATACACAGAATTCGATTATAGTTCTCAGTGCATTCAAGCCCAATATCGACATGAAGTCGATTTCTCCACCGACACACAAAGGGAAATTCAGCTTCGCATTGCTCATACATTTATCTACTGGAATTCAAAGCCTATTCCTGCAGATAGACTCTTAAATCGATTTCTAGAGTCCTCTACGTATAGGGTTTGCTCGAAATTTCATGAGCCAAATAGAGTCCAAGGAATAAATTTATTCTTTACACCGAGATTAACACTCTAATTTCCATCAATTCAACCAGGACCATATCTGAACATCAGGTATATTAATTACTCTGTCTCTCCAAATCTTCTATTAAATTTAGGCATATTCATTACTCTGTCTCTCCAGATATGCTATTAAATGGCCCTCTTCTACTGTCATATGTTTCCTGCTGCCTCTTCTCTATTGCCTCTATTCCCTCTCTTTTTGCTGCCCTGTCTTTGTAAATGTACTTTCCCTCTGTTCTTCTCTGCTGTCCTTTGCCATCAATGACAACATTTCCAACAGTCTCCCCCTTTGGCATTGATGGCAATATACTTCCTCTGTTTTCCTTTTAGGATCCTTCCTTCTGTTGCGAGCTCTTCCTCCCCCTTTGACATCAATGGCAAGGGGTTGCACATTTCTTAGTGTAGATTTTATCCTTTGATCCTTTGTTTTTATCCTTTTTCAACATTTCTTGCATTTCCTCTCTCTGAGATCTTCTGACTTTGTACCCTGCTGCTCCAAAATTTAGATTAAATCTAAAATAATGACCCTTTAGCCTTTTCATTGAATCTTTTATGCTGGATGTATTCTTTCCATAGTCCTTTGATCCTGAGGACCTGTTTCATGCTTCCCTTGTGGGCTGATCTCCCCCTGGAATGATATTTTCGTTTTTGTTCTCCCCCTGAAACTGTGCTTTCTCTTTATATCAGAGAGTAGCATCTACAGATACTACCCCTGGTCTATCTCTCAAATATTCAAATGGTTCTCTAGCAAAAGGTTTGGTAAATATATCAGCTGTCTGTTCTTTTGTTTGTACATATTCCAGCTTTACTACCTTCTGAGCCACTTGTTCTTGGAGAAACTGATACTTGATTGGGATATGCTTAGTTTTTGAGTGAAGCACATGATTTTTAGATATACTTATAGCACTTGTATTATCACATTTCATTAAGATATGTTCATCAATGCTTACCTTCATGTCTTGGAGGGTTTGCTTCATCCACATGACTTGTGTACAACATTTTGCTGCTGCTATATATTCTGCTTCTGTTGTAGATAGAGAAATAGATGTTTGTTTCTTGCTTAGCCATGCCACCAAACTTTCTCCTAGATAGAATGCACCTCCACTTGTGCTTTTCCTGTCATCCACACAACGGGCCCAATCTACATTTGTGTATGCTGTCAAAGTGAAACTTTTTCCTTTAGGATACCAAAGTCCATGCTGTGCAGTTCCTTGTAGATATCTGAATATTCTTTTGACTGCAAGAAGGTGATTTTGTTTAGGTGCTTCTTGATATATAGCCACTAGTCCTACTGCTAGCATGATGTCTGGTCTTGATGCTGTCAGATACATCAGACTTCCTATCATGGATCTGTAGAGTTTTTGATCTATATCAGTAGATCCGTCATCAACACACAGCTTGCATCCAGTGATCATGGGAGTTGACACAGGTTTGTAGTCTTCCATTTTGAATTTTTTCAACATTTCTTTTAAGTATTTTTCTTGTGATGTGAATGTACCTATGTTCTTTTGATGAATTTGATGTCCCAAGTGGAAGCTAAGCTCTCCAATCATAGACATGTCAAACTCTGTTTTCATCTCATCGGCAAACCCTTTTTCTAGCTCATCTCTGTTGCTTCCAAACATAATGTCATCAACATATACAACAACAATCAAGAGTTCATTTTCATGGGCTTTTATGTATAGATTGTTTTCTGCTCCTCCTCTCTTAAAGCCTTGGTTTTGCAAGTATTTATCCAACCTTGAGTACCAAGCACGAGGAGCTTGCTTTAGTCCATATAGAGCCTTCTTTAGTCTGCATACATAGTCTTCTTTGTCTGTTAATGAGAAGCCTTCTGGTTGTTCCATGTAGACTTCTTCTAGGTCTCCATTCAGAAATGCAGATTTCACATCCATTTGAAATACCTTGAAGTCTTGGTAGCATGCAAAGGCCAGAAACATTCTGATAGCTTCCATTCTGGCTACAGGGGAAAATGTTTCTTCATAATCAAGTCCTTCGATTTGTGAATATCCTTTGCAAACAAGTCTTGCTTTATTCCTGATTACCTATCCTTTCTCATTCAGTTTATTTTTGAATACCCATTTTGAGCCTATGACATTTTTCTCAGTGGGTCTAGGAACTAATTCCTAGGTATTGTTCTTCTCAATTTGGTCAAATTCTTCATTCATAGAATTCACCCAATACTTGCCCTTGCTGGCTTCTTCAAACTTCTTTGGCTCTATTTGTGATAACATGGCTATGTATACCTCTTCTGTTTGTTCAATTAGCTGCCTTCTTGTCTGGACCCCTTTTCTCTTGTCTCCTATGATCTGATCTTCAGGATGGTTCTTCTGAGTATATCTAGAAGGGGCTTTAGAGCTTAGTTCAACATCTTCTGTTTCCTTGCTTGTTTCATCATCATCTTAGTCTTCTACTTCATGGTTGTCTGATGGAATGCTGCAGTCTGTATCTTTTGTATTGTTTGGAAGTTCCTCATCAAATCTCACGTCAATGCTTTCTACTACTTTTCGAAGAGCCTTGTTGTAACACCTGTACCCTTTACTTTTGGAAGCATATCCTAGAAATATCCCTTCATCTGCTCTTGCATCAAATTTCCCAAGATTTTCATCATTATTCTTTATGTAACACTTGCTTCCAAAGATTCTAAAATGTTTGATTGAAGCTAGTTTCCCATGCCATAGTTCATAGGGAGTCTTGTCACTGCTTGGCCTTAAGTGTGCTTTGTTAAGGATATGCACGACTGTGTGTACTGCTTCTACCCAGAAGGTTTGAGGAGTATTACTCTCTTGCATCATGGCTCTGGCAATTTGTTGTACAGATCTGTTTTGTCTCTCTGCTACTCCATTCTGCTAAGGTGTCCCTGCAATAGTAAATTGTTGCTTTATCCCATGTTCATTGCATAGGTTAGCAAAGTCATAATCTGTGAATTTACCTCCTCTGTCTAATCTGATGCATTTTAGTTTGCATCCTGTTTGATTTTCTGCTAATGCTTTGAATATCTTAAATTTTTCCAGAGCTTCTGATTTATTCTTGAGAAATGCCACCCATGTCATTCTGGAGAAGTCATCAATTATCAGCATGAAGTAGGATTCTCCACTTGGAGTTTTAGTTCTTGCAGGTCCACACAGGTCCATGTGCACAAGCTGGAGCGGTCTTCTTGTTGATAACTCATCTTTGGCCTTAAATGATGTGCGGGTCTGTTTGCCCAATTGACAAGATTTGCATATAGTATTAGAAGGCTTGTTTATTTCTAGCATGTCTCTGATAGCTTTCTTCTTGCTTAGTCTGATGATGTGATCAAAGCTGAGATGTCCCAACCTTTTATGCCATAACCATGACTCCTCAAGTTTGCTAAGATGACATGCTTCATCTTCCTCTTTCACAATGTAAACATTACTCTCTGTTCGAACTCCTTTGAGTAGAGTCTTACCTGTGGTGCTTGATCTGACTTCACAATCTTGTGCTCTAAAAAGAACTTCACAGCCTTTATCACACATTTGACTGACACTCAGCAAATTTTCTTTCATCCCATCTACAAATAGTACATCTTGGGCCTTTCCTCTGCCATTATCTAGGCTGACTGAGCCTTTTACTTTTATTTTTCTTGATTTATCATTGCCAAAAGTAACATTGCCTGATTTCTTTTCATCAAGAGTTATAAAATTACTTCTGTCTCTAGCCATGTGTTTTGAGCAGCCACTATCCAAATTCCACTGGATTTTCAGGTCTTGAGCAGTTAGAGCCAAGTCACATTTATTCACCTTCTTTATCCACTGGAAGCATCCTTTTGTTTGGTATCTTTTGTGAGATGATAAATCACATCCTCTCAGAGGACATTTGGAAGGCATATGTCCAATTTTGTTGCATACACAACATTTGATCATAATTTTTGCAGAATTGTGAATATGGGCAAAACTTATTTGATTCATAAACCTCCTTGAGGTATTGACCATCAATCTTTGTCCATATTTTCTACACTCAATTATTTTATGGCCAAATTCCTTACAATAAAAACAATAACCATAGAAACTATTTGCGTACCTGATGTAAGATTGTCTTCTCCATTTGTTTTCTTTAGATAGTCTCTTCACTGTTTGCATATTTTGCTGGTTTGAATTACTCCTCCTTGCATGACAGTATGCAGCAATGTGTCCCAGCTTGTGACAGACATAACAGGTGGCATGTTTCATAGGAGGGAAGAGTCTTCTTTGATGGCTTCCAAATTTTTCATAATCTGAAGTATATGATTCTTTTTCTGTTGTCTGAGTGTTTCTTTCATTCTTTGTTACTAGAGGTTTCTTCTGGATTCTATCTCCATCCTTACATGTTTCTTCTTTTGTAGGAATTATTTGAGCTGCTTCATCAACCTTCTTTGCTTTTATAAAAATATTTTCTCTGTTTTCTTTTTCTTTGCTTTTACTTGACTCCTTCATATCCTATTCCAGTTTTTATCATAGGAGATCTTTGAGCATCCAGAATCTCGTTCAACTTGCTAGAGCTTGTTGTTTGAGAAGAATTTGTAGCCACTTTCCATTGAGCATTTTCTAATTTCTTCCTGAGACATACTATTTCTTCTTCCAACTTCTCTTGTTCCTGAGTTTTCTCCTTGATTTGCTTAAGTAACATGTCTTTTATCTTATTGGCTTCTTCAAGCTCTATCTTTAGCTGCATGAGGATTTCTGAATTCTGTTCTTCTCGTACATACTTGAGGAGAATGTCCTTTTGTTTTCTACACTTCAATTTGAGTCTATCAATCTCCTCAAGGGCACTTCTTAGCTCCCCCTCAAGGTCGACTTCACCTTCTTCTTCTTCATCTTCTAGTAGGAGTCCTTCAAGTTCTTGTATGGCCATCAATAAAAATTCAGAGGTTCCTTCTTCATTTAAGGGTTCATCAGAGTCTTCGGATGCACTGCTGTCTTGTTGAGCATAGAAGGATTTTCTACTAAATTTCTTTCCTTTCTGCCAGTTCTTTGATGTATTTTTCCCTGATTCTTGAGGCTGATTCTTTACTTTCTTGTGGGGACACTTAGCAACATAGTGTCCAACTCTTCCATAGTTAAAGCATTTGAAAGGAATTTTGCCTTTGTATTTACCTGAGCCTCTATCCAGCTTCTTGACAAATTTAGCCTCTTCTTCATCTGAGCAATAGCATATGTATTCCTTTTCTTATTTCTTCTTTTCTGTTTTAAAGGCTGCCTCCCTCGTACTTGGATTCTTCTGTGGGAGTCTCATCTCATATGCTGTTAGATTTCCTAGCAGCTGGTTCATGGTCAAGGTTTCCCAATCAGTTGTTTCTTCTATTGCAGACACCTTGGGGTTATAACTGGGTGGAAGAGATCTTAGAATCTTTTGTACAATCACAAATTCTTTTATGGTTTCACCTAGATCCTTCATGTTATTTACTATTTCTGCAGCCCTTAGAAAGAAGCTAGCAATGTCTTCATCATCATTCATTTTTAAGTTCTCAAACTGGGCTCTATAGACTTGAAGTTTGGCAGTCTTTACCTTCTTGTCTCCCTCATGGATGTTCTCTAGAGTATCCCACATCTCTTTGGCAGTGTCTTTGTGCATTACTTTGATAAAATCCGCTTCACACAATCCATTTAAGATGGCATTCATGGCTTTTGCGTTAGCTACAAAATCTTGTTTGGTTTCTTTCTCTGAGTCAGTTGCCTTTGGGGCATATCCTAATTCCACAGCAGCCTAAAATTCTATTCCTAGAGACATTATGTATGTCCTCATTCTCATTTTCCAGAAAGCATAATTTGCACCCATAAAAAAAGGGGCTTTATTGGTTGAGCATCCTTCTTTACAAGCCATCCTGAGAACCTATGATCTCCTTTCAGTTGTTAAGCTAGTACAAAGGAACCCGCTCTGATACCAATTGTTGAATCTTTGGTTAAACTGAGAGAGGGGGGGGGGGGGGGTGGGGTGAATCAGTTTAACACAAGCTTTGACAATTGATATTTTATCAAACTTGTGTATAGCTTAATATGTGAACAATCTTACAATGTAGCAGCAAGTATTAAGTGAATGTGAAATCAACCTTATTGTGAGAGCGGAAAAAAAAAATTAAACAGATTGATTGGATCATATCAACATGTAAGCAACACACATAGAGACATCAAATGTAAGTGGAAACCCATAAAGGGAGAAAACCATATCTTATTATTGTTGTGATGCAAAGGCAAGCTCTAACTCCCTCTCACCACTGTTTTTCTGCAGGCACCAACCTACAGGAGGCTCCAACCCCAGTCAGCTACAACTGACAGCTATCAAGCTTCAACTTGATAAGGAAGCTCAAACTTCCTCAATTTATCTAAATAAATGTTTGCTGATTTACTTCAGGTATCAGCTCTATTCTAAGGCATCTCTTTATGTTCCTCTCTTCCTTAACTTCTCTGCCTCAATCTTCTATACTCTGCATTCTCTATCTTTACACTCTCTAATATCTCTTATGCATATCAAGTTGATATTATATATAGAGTTCCTCACATGATTGTTTGTATTTCACAAGGAATTTGGAGTGAACAGCCATGACTTTTTGACTTCTGCCTTCTCAATTCTTTGTCCAACTCATTAAAAATATAACAATATGTACAAATTTCAATGTTACAATGGGATTTTTCTTTTTCCTTTGGATACTTGCCTTTGCATCACAAACAATATAAAAACAATTAAACCATTTATATTTTCAGTTTCAATACATAAAATACGCTCACCCCTTGGCTTGCTGGTTTTGTCCTTTCTGTAGCAGTCATGTAGCTGTCCTGCATACTTTGTTCACTGTCTTTTGCATATTCCACCTGTTCACTGCACTTTTGAATCCCTTTTCTGCACATTTCTTTAACTCTGCAATCTCTTTTTACCTCTATCAGGTCCATATTCTCCAAGTTCACTGTAGTTTTGTATCTGCTACATATATAAATTCTTTTCAGATTTTATGCTCAAATACATATGAATCTGGGCAATGTATGTTCATTACCAATCTCTGTTCTCGGGCTGCCTGCTTACATTCTCTGATCTAGGCAGTTTTGATCCTCTGTTTACTGAACTGGCAATTAAACAACTAAATATGAAATCTTTAGCATCTCAAATATGAGATTTGAGATGTTAATCAAATCCTCTTGCATATATAACCACCTTCCTACACCTTTGTACTCAGTCCCGTTTAAACCTGGTAATTCTTCCAACTGTAGGAACCTCCTTCAAAGATTATAAAAGCCCCCAGGCCTATGCAATAATACAACCACGCCACATAGAACCCTTACACATATCCAAAACGATGTCATCCAACTCACATACGATGCTATATCAATCTATGGTCACGGCCTCCATTCAATGTTAGAGCATCACGATATGGTTAACCCTCACACACGTCCATCATTTAAATTTTATGAATTTAAATAAGCGGTTAATATGGAAAGCCACTAGACATACCTCTATTAACTCGCAAACCTTAGTTAGGCAGTAAAAATCAATATGTGTATATGCATTAAACATATAATCAGCTCCAGGCAATTCTTATGCACGTGCTCCACTTTAATATATCAAATATTACAATATATATCAACCCCGATGCATATTATAATACGTACATGTTCCGTGGAGCCCACTTGTTAATGCATTTCTTCAATCGACGGTTAATAATATATCGCGCAACCAACACTCATCCGACGGATATCGCTTAGCTTAGATGCATGAACGATAATGTGCGATGAGAGTGGTTTTCCAAAATCGCTCAGGGACACGCGTCACCCAGTGTATGGGATCGGTCCAAATTCTTGAATATCTCTCACCCTACGAAGGCGGTGCGATCAAAACCGGAAACCCGCCTTTACTATTCACTTCTTCGTGGTTGCGCTACTTTCTCCCTCAGGGTTTCGTCCGCCGCACCATTAATGCTCCATTCCATATCGATCATCCAACTATTGGTTGTAGTTCAAAAGTCTGCATTCGTTGCAAAAGAACACGACTTATAGTAACCCCCATGGATTATTCGACCGCATTGAGTTTTGCGATGAATACGATGCTCACTGCAACCGTGACCCATCCACAATTCCTGTTTCAGAGCGTGGCTCACAACGGACTCATTTCTTCCTTAAACGAGTCGATTCTAATTAGAATGAAGGCTTATTCTCAAACAAATTCGATTACCCTGAACAGAATATAAGACAATGGAAACTTATGTGAGATTCAGTTTCAAAGGGGTTTCTATGGTTCTGCATTAGCAAAAGAACTTTCTGCACAGAGACTGATGCTTTTGATTACAATCCAGAACCTCAAATATGAGCCATTATCACAGGATTTATCCAAAATTGAACTCCATATAAAGCTCGACACAGAGTCTTCTTTCATACATAATACACAGAATCCGATTACAGTTCTCAGTGCATTCAAGCCCAATATCGACATGAAGTTGATTTCTCCACCGACACATAGAGGGCAATTCAGCTTTGCATTGCTCATACATTTATCTACTGGAATTCAAAGCCTATTCCTACAGATAGACTCTTAAACCGATTTCCAGAGTCCTCTACATATAGGGTTTGCTCGAAATTTCATGAGCCAAATAGAGTCTAAGGAATAAATTTATTCTTTACACTGAGATTAACACTCTAATTTCCATCAATTCAACCAGGACCATATCTGAACATCAGGTATATTCATTACTCTGTCTCTCCAAATCTGCTATTAAATTTAGGCATATTCATTACTCTGTCTCTCCAGATATGCTATTAAATGGCCCTCTTCTACTGTCATCTGTCTCCTGCTGCCTCTTCTTTGTTGCCTCTGTTCCCTCTCTTTTTGCTGCCCTGTCTCTATAAATGTACTTTCTCTCTGTTCTTCTCTGCTGTCCTTTGCCATCAATGACAACATTTCCAACAGTCTCCCCCTTTGGCATTGATGGCAATATACTTCTTTTGTTTTCCTTTTAGGATCCTTCCTTCTGTTGCTAGCTCTTCCTCCCCCTTTGACATCAATGGCAAGGGGTTGCACATTTCTTAGTGTAGATTCTATCCTTTGATCCTTTGATTCTATCCTTGGCTTCTTGCATTTCCTCTCTCTGAGATCTTCTGACTTTGTACCCTGTTGCTCCAAACTTTGGATTAAATCTAAAAAACTGACCCTTTAGCCTTTTCATTGACTCTTTTTATGATGGATGTATTCTTTCCATAGTCCTTTGATCTTGAGGACCTGTTTCATGCTTCCCTTGTTGGTTGATCTCCCCCTGGAATGACATTTTCATTTCTGTTCTCCCCCTGAAACTGTGCTTTCTCTTTATATCAGAGAGTAGCATCTACATATACCACCCCTAGTCTATCTCTCAAATATTCAAATGGTTCTCTAGCAAGAGGTTTGGTAAATATATTTGTCGTTTGTTCTTTTGTTGGCACATACTCCAGCTTTACTATCTTCTGAGTCACTTGTTCTCGGAGAAAATGATACTTGATTGGGATATGCTTAGTTTTTGAGTGAAGCACATGATATTTAGATATACTTATAGCACTTGTATTGTCACATTTGATTGAGATAGGTTCATCAATGCTTACCTTCATGTGTTGGAGGGTTTGCTTCATCCACATGACTTGTGTACAACATGCTGCTGCTGCTATATATTCTGCTTCTGCTATAGATAGAGAAATAGATGTTTGCTTCTTGCTTAGCCATGCCACCAGACTTTCTCCTAGATAGAATGCACCTCCACTTGTGCTTTTCCTGTCATCCACACAACTGGCCCAATCTGCATCTGTGTATCCTGTCAAAGTGAAAATTTTGCCTTTAGGATACCAAAGTCCATGCTGTGCAGTTCCTTGTAGATATCTGAATATTCTTTTGACTGCAAGAAGGTGATTTTGTTTAGGTGCTGCTTGATATCTAGCCACTAGTCCTACTGCTAGCATGATGTCTGGTCTTGATGCTGTCAAATACAACAGACTTCCTATCATGGATTTGTAGAGTTTTTGATCTATATCAGCAGATCCATCATCAGCACACAGCTTGCATCGAGTGATCATGGGAGTTGACACATGTTTGCAGTCTTAACTCAAAATTCCTTTAGCTAATTGATTTTCCACTTCATTTAACTATTTCCAAGTGCTCATTGAAAATAGAATATAGTTTATTGTCCAACTAATATTAAGGGATAATAATAGCAGACATGCATCTATAAATAGACATGCATTTTATAAATATATTATGCACATACATCTATAAATATACATGCATTCTATAAACAGACTATTCTCATACATCTATAAATAGACATAAACCTAAAAATAACCCGAGGTTCCATCCTTGTGTAGGTGCTTAATTTTCACTAGGATCTTCTTGTTGAATCTCAACATACAGTGAGTAAATAAAATGTTTTCAGAACCCTATATTTTGAAAAAAAAATCTAGAATTGTTAAAACTAATTTAACTTGGATATGCATCCTATTACCTTCATCATTCTACATTTATCATTTAACATCTTAAATTTATCCTACATTTACCATACCTACACTCATTATCCTATTATATCCATTACCCTACCATATATTCTACATTAAAGACTACATCATAAAAAGCCCTATATAAATATCCTACATTAATTCCATATGCCCTACATATCCTCCAACATTATCTTATAAGCATTTTTTTATCAAAATTGTGGCTCAATTTTTTTCATCATAAGGAAAATTGCCTACAAAACAAGCAAGAGTTAGTGAATGATGCAATACTATATTTTTTTGATCTACAATGATATTCTTCTTACTCTATTTATGAATTTGAAATGACCTTAAATGGTCATTTCAACAAGAGTCATATTAAAAGAGTAACAAATGCATCATTTGTTAAAAGAACAAAGGGGATGAATAAATTATGATAAAAAAGACTTGAAAAATCATTAAATGGATATGCAATGAGAGAAGCATGAAGATACAATAATTATATTCAAGAGCATTTCAAAGAACATCATAAAAAGGAAATATACATGAAAGGGGAAAAACAAAATGACGACAAAGATTTAAAGAGAAGGACATTGCATTCATAAAAGAAATGAGGAAATAATGCATGGGAAAGTGGATTATATGGATGTCGCATATATGATGGCACATAAACAAACCAAAATGGAAAATATGAAACCTTTTAAAAATCAATTTTAAATTGATTTGGAAATTAATGGCACATTTCAAATTTGGTGGTGCATATAGTAAAAAATTATGCATATCAAAAAGGGCGACTTATGGCAATCAATTTTAAAAGAGATTTGAGACATGTACATAATAAGGAAGGATGGTCACTCGAAAATGTTGTACAAGCCACGGGGAAGTAAGCCATGGAGGATGGGATTCAAACTTCGGTCAAACTATTAAAAAATGAAGAGAAAAGGAAACGCAGGAAATTTCTGGAGAAGTGAACTATGGAAGTGAATTTCTCGAGAGGTAAAATCTGTGAGAAGAGAGTGATGAGTGAACACATCATGTACACAGCGGAGACATCTTAACAACGCCTTCATGTAGAGAATTTGATAAATAAATCGTGCCACAGTTTAGGTAGGAAACACAATATTTGTTGAAATGAAAACAAAAGAAGAGAAATTTTCTAGTTTTTATGGCAAAATTTTGACAAAGAAATAGAAAAAACATTGTGTTTCATTAAATTCCACCAACTTAAAGATAGAAATCTCCCCTAGAATCTCAAGAATTTGGCAGTTGAGTTTGAATAGGAGTGATATTAGGGTAAAATCGTTTTCTCAATTACTCGAAGTCTGAGATCTGCAATAACTGTAGGTGACAAGTCAGAGTTTAAATTCACACCTGCATTGAGGTGTACTCTAGTTTGTTTTGATAATTAATAGTTTCCAAGTGCGTAGTGGCACCAATATATAGTGTTAAAGCTACATGTGTGTTAGTGTTTCCTTTGAGAATCCGATTGCCAGGCTGTGAGTGGAGTGGTACTAAAAATCAATGATTGTTTCCTTATAGAATTTGATTTCATGATGAATTTGATTTTGAAATAAAATTGGGGTTTTAATTGCAATTGACAGAGACTTGTAGTTTTAGAACTCGAATTCCAAACATTGCATGTAGAGTTTAATTACAGAGAGGGTAATTTTTGAAATTGTTTTTTAGAGGCAACATAATTTCATTCTAGAAATCATTTTTTTAGAGGAAAACAATGAATTTTCACTCCCAAAATTTATCACGTTGATGGGAACAAAATTGTCTAGAATTCAGTGATGGATTAAAGGTAGAAATAAAACCGTGATCAAAGGAATTTTGACAAATAGAGGAGCTCAAGGCTCAAGGAAAAAAAGTTGATTTTTCAAAAGATGAAGTGGAGAAAAAGCCAGAAAATCATTTTTTTTAAGGAAAAGAAGGTTGATAATTTATTTTCCAAATTTCAATTTTTGAGGAGAATTATGTAGCTGAGCATAATTGTGATCCCCCTGTAGGTTTATTTTCATTTCTATTTGCGAATTCGATTTCTCAAAAGGCAGTGACTGAATGAGTGCTTCTGTTGCATGCAATGGTTAAATTGAACATTTTCTCCAACATTTGATTTATGGGATGACAGAGAAGATAAGATCACCTTCTGCATTTCAATTTCTCCAGCATTCAATTTTTGAGAAGACAGAGAAGGTGAATTTGAAAACAATTGTTCAGATTTGTGAAAATTTCTCACTTCGCAGAAATGATTTATTTTATATATGCAGTGAGTGGCCATTAAAAAAATGTCGATACCTGTAGAATGTTTTTAGAAATCGATTTCCAAAGAAAACATATGCATGTAGTGGTTAATTTGTTTTTTGAGATATTAAAATGTTGTTATTCCAGAATTCAATTTTCAAAATCAATTCAGACATTTTGATCCCTAATACAGATGAGACAGTGGAATTCAAGGGAAATCGATTTCAAAGTCAAAGTGGTTCTAGAAAATCAATTTTAAAGCAAAGATATTCTAGAAAATCAATTTTCAAGAAGATAAAATGTTTCCAGAATACAAACAAACAATGCATCCAGTGGAAGAGTTTTTCAAAAGGAACAGAGGAACTTGAAGTTCGAAATCAAAATAAATTTTCAAAGAAGACAATGGAGTAATCATTTTAGAAAATCGGTTTTTCTTAAGAAGGAAAAGTGGGTATTCATTGCAGAATATTGATTTCAATAAAACAAAAAATCTGGTAATTCATTGCCAGAATATCGATTTCAATTTTTAAAAGAAATAGAGAAGGGTAATTAAAAAAGAAAAATTGTTCATTTCCAAAATTTCCTTTTAATTTTTGAGGAGTCAGAGAGGGATAGTAAATATTTTTTTCCAAAATTCATTTTGATTTTTGAGGAGACAAAGAGGGGTAAAAAAAAAAAAAAATCATTTCTAGAATTCATTTTTAGGTGTTGATTTTAAATATTGAGGGAAAAATCAAACTTGTAGATGTCTAGAAATCAAAAGTGAACTTTTTTTTAGAAGTAGTAGTGATAAGAAGATTGTTCTCAGAGGAATTTTGACAGAGTATTTTAGAGAAAGTGTGTTTTAAAAGTTTTAAAATAAAATCCGTCTCTCGATAAGAAATTAAAATAGAGATTTATACAAGAGAAAAAAAACATGAGGGCATTCACATCCTTTTACAGAAAGCTTCAGCATCAGGAGCCAGAGTCATAGGTACATCAGCAGGGCAGTCATCATACAGAGGCAAAAGGTCAAAGAGACAGAGGCAAGCATGAGGACATGCTTGAGAGTAAGCAAGGGGGAGATGTTGGCCCTCAATTTTGGTTATTATAAATCCACCTAACTCCCATCATTTTCCTCATTATATCATCCAAATATGCCTTATTTTGACCTTATTATGCATATTCAAGTAAATAAATTATGTTTTTCAATTTTTAGATATTTTTGTAAAAAATGGGTTCTAAGAGTATTTTTGGATAGAACTGAATGGAATTCATGTGTAGGGCAGCTGAGAACGAGCTGAGCATAGATTTGGAAAGCTTGGAAACCCTAGATGGAAAATCATCTATTGGTTCTGTTGATCATAATCCGTTTCCCATAAAGTTTCACAGGCAATTTGGCATAGAGTTCTCAAATTCTCCCTTTCAGACTTGGAAAATCATTTTTGTATCTATCGCTGCCATTTCCCGCCTCTAAAATCCATTATAAATGGCTGAAAATTTCATATTTGAAATATTTAAGGTTTAGCCCTATCGGCCCTGGCCCCTTTGTTTTCTTACTCCGCGCGACCAAAGGATGTAACCATGCGCCAGGCCGAAAGGCGCTTATCGAATGCATATCGGGTGCGTTCTGGGCCGTCCGATAAAACCATAGATCAACGTACCGCATCTCTCCTGCCTTGTGGTCCCCGCCCCACGTCCACTGTTTAAAAACTGCCCGGTATTCATCGCACCGCCTTTCAGCGATTCCACTCAGCACTCGCCACGCGTCCCAGCCTACGGCCTCGAAACCGCTCTCCATCGCGCACTATTGTGCGACCCAGGACGCGCAGCGATATCGCTGTCAGCCGTCCGATCTGAAGGTCTCCATCTGACGATCGTCAAACCCCGAAGCTGCACGAACATTAAACCAAGACAATAGCGCCCCTGGCCCACTGTCTATTGCCTCCGGCGCTCTTCCAATCGTCGATCTCCTGCTGAGATCGGACGGTCAGGATTTGATTATCTCTGTCTTTGACCGGTTCCCTCAGTCAGCACTCCACGTCATACATTTTCCGCTGTCCCGATATCGTGCCACCTGTCTCCTAGTTTTTCTCCACGTGCATTCTGCCACCCCAGATCTACGTTTGGTTCATTTCTCCGTTTATTATGTATTTTCATGAATATGTTCACATTTTTCTCCACGACCACTCCACACTATTACGCCGCATTCTTACCATCGTCCCACATTTCTCCACCAGTCAACCGCTCGGAGACCGTCACACCATTACCCCTACTGTGCCTGCATTCCCGTGCATAGGTTTTCCTAACATGTTTGCGGATTTTACAGGGTGCGAATGGAGGTAATCTGTCATTACTTGTAGCCTCCATTACAGAAGCCGAGGCCACGTCAAAGGACAATTTTTCAGAGGCAAAATTTATGGAAAAAGGATTCGCGAAGCTGTTACGACACGACTTTCATTAAAAGAAGCAGGGTTAAAATCTATCAAACCCTCCGGAGTTATTCATAGCACAGATTTTTGCAGATGAAGACATTAATGTTGCGGCAAAAAGTATCAGTGGAAGATCCTGGAATTCAGTGTCCAATATTGAAGATTTCAAATCTTAATTCAAGATTTAGAAGGCAGAGGGTACAATGCGCAAGAACCAATACCCTTTAGGTTTTATTTCAGCCGAGTTTTCTTTCAGGGAAGGACAGAATGTTCATATGGTTTTATCTCAATACCGTGTTCCTGAAGAGGCTTTCACCCAGCACATTTATTTCAGAGAGCAGGCTACAAAGTACCCACAGCACCACCTAGTCATTCAACAGTATGGGCGAGCACTGTTTCCACCATTTTGATTAAACTAGACAATTAAATATTCATCACCTACCTCTTTACTAAGTTTTTGTTTCTTCTATAAAAAAGATGAAAAACACATTGTAGAGGTTCCAGATTTTATCAGAAAATTATGCAGTGAAAGGATTTTTGTATACATTTTGTAGAACTCTTGTATGAAGGCTCAGAGCCCATAGGGTTTCAGTGAGGAGGAGTTCAATCTGCTAAAGAGGATTCTGGTCTTTGGTATTTCACAGTCTGTAACTTTCTCTTATGTGTTATTTAAATAGATCATTTCATTTCATCCATTTTTCCTGTATCATGTTTTGGAATGCGAGTGGCTCACTGATTTTTGGTATGGATTTATCCTAGCTGATGCCCATGCTTGGATCAGTCAAGCGCTTTAAATATGGCTCATGCATGATATACTGTTCCATATTCATCTAAACCGTATTTCTGCTATATTAGTTGCTTTGGGAGGGTTTTTTAAAACACTGCTATTATGTATGGATTCTTAGAATGGTAAGCCCATGCGTGATGGTATTGTGTATCTGGATATCAGCTCAAGGAAAACTAGTATCTTCTCAATATTTCTTTCACTACATGCATCTTCTGATAACTTATTTCTGTGACATATTACTTGAATCGACCCTCTTTGCAGTAAGCTGTCTCTGAATTGTCTGATGCTTTGAATTAGAATTTTACATCTTGCCTTTGTAGTACCTCTTTTCCTGTGTCAGTTTCTGAGGGTTTGGTCCCATTCTATTTCATTTACCTGTTTACAGGAGATAGCATGTGAGCTGAAGCTGACAACTTCACACATTATATTATATGCTCCTTGCTATGCTAAGATGTCCTAGGCACTGGTCTATCACAACTCTAGGTTGTCTCTAGGAGCTACAACATCTTTATGGCGCCGTTGCCAGGGATCGAAGTTAAGAAATTTAGAGTCCCTGGGCCTCGACAAAATCATATTCACTCTCTAAAGAGGTGAGCACAAAGAGTTGAGAGTTGTATATCCCTCACCTTGGCGACTCCACATTTGTTAGTTGATAAATCTATTTGTAGTCCTGGCTCCCCGTAAGCCACACCAGAGGTCAGATTCGTCTAAACCAAAGACACCTTCAGTGTCTGACCCTAAACATATTATAAATAGAAGAAATTGGAGGGAAAGGAAATCAGCCCGTTCCCAAATCCCTGAAGCGCCTATAGAAAATTTTCCTTCCTCCTCTCAAGATTCTCAGTTGCAAATTCCCGACTCCATTGTGGGAGATACTGATTATTATTACTCAGACAGTCCACCTCGAGAGGGTATCAGAAATAAAAATAGTCTTCATCCTACTCCTGAGGTTGAAGAGGTCAAGGAAGTAACCGAAGTATCTATGGTTAACAGACCCTTGTTCCCCTCAACTCCTCAAGCTGCAGTTGAGTATATTCCTATTATTATTCATACTTCACTTTCTCCTCCTCCTCCTCTTACTCATCAAACTATTGTACTACCTCCACCTCCTCCAATGGCTAATGTTCCGGCTTTCTTGATGAATAAATATGCTCCCCTGGCATTACCCCAAGTGCTGAATGATATGCCCCAAGACTATTTGAAGGTCTTGCCCAGATTCAATGGAGAAAACGAAATTGATGCTCAAAAACATCTTGAGACTTTCTGCTCCTTTGCAGAGAACTTTAATGTTGAACATTTAGATGTGGTCTTAAGACTATTTGTGCAGTCTCTTGATGGTGAAGCTCGAAAATGGTTTAAAACATTGGCTGACCGTTCTATTACCACGTGGGATAACATGGAAGACACTTTTCTTAGGAAATGGGGAGAGAAGAAAGATCATGGAAATTCTCTCATTCAGTTTAATACACTAAAGAAAAGACACAATGAAGGAGTGTCAGAATTTATCAAGAGATTTAATAAATTGTATCTGAGTCTCCCTGCTGATATGAAACCCCATCAAACTGCTGATAAAGTTGTTTTTGTAGCAGCCTTTAATTCAGAATTTGGCTTCTCTCTCAGAGAAAGAAAGCCTTCCACCCTGGATGATGCTCAGGCAGATGCACTAGAATTGGAAGCAAACTTTGCCTCCAGTGGTAAATCAAAAGGAAAATTTGAACAAGATATCAGAAGAAGGGGCAAAGAGGAGGTATCTACTTCTAACAAAGACAAAGACTCAACCAATGACAAAATGGAAGAAATGAGCAAATTAATTAAGAAGATGGTCAAGCTCGAATTGGAAGCCAAGAATTCAGCCTTCAGGAATTTCCAGAATGCTCCAAACAGAGGTTACAATCCTCAATATAGAAAACCACCCTTGCAAATATTGCCAAGGGAAGCAAAGGAGCAACAGGATCAAGTGCCACACCCATTGTACCTGGAAGGTCCAGTAGATGATCCTACTGAAGATGCTGCCTATAGACTGGAGGATGCAAATCTTGCCTTTTCAAATAGTGATGGAGAAGAGTGCCCTTTGCAAGGGAATGATGAAGCTGGGTGTTCATTACAAAAAGAAGAAAAGATCAGAGACACAGATCAAGCAGATTTTGATCATTATTGTAAACAATTTGATGATTTCATGCAAGCACATTTCAATAGAAGATATGATCTCAGGTCTTATAGGAAGAGGACTCGTACCCAAGAGCAAGAAGAAGAGCTACCCCAAAAGGAAGCACCTGCTCAGAAGGAGTCTACAATGCAGAAAGCTACAGACAAAGGTAAGCAACCTCTAAACAAACCTTTGCAGTCTAATGATCAAATTCCTTCTTCTTCAAAAGCAGTCACTTCCCCTTGTACCAAATCTGTGTCAAAATAAGTCAAACCCCCAGCTGAAAATAAAGACTCAAAAGAGGTTGTAACAGAAAAGTCTCCTCCTGCTTTCAGTCTGCAAAAGGAACTTGAAAAGGTCAAAATCCTAGTTCCTTTGACTGAACTATTGAAACAGTCAGCGTACCAATCTCAAGTCACATCTTTCATGCTCCCTCCAGAAGCACCAATCATCCCAGATAGCCTCAACCTTCAAGAAGAAATACCCATGGTAGTTTTTGGCCCACATGTTGAGGAAATAGATCCTTCTACTCCTCCCTTCTATGTGTCTCTAGAATTCCATGACCTACTATTACATAACTGCATGTTAGATTCTGGAGCTTCCCATAATCTTATGCCTCTGTTAGTCATGGAACAACTAGGTTTACAGATCACACGTCCATACAAAGACCTCTATTCATTTGATTCCAAAAGAGTTAAATGCTTAGGGATGATCAAGGATTTGGTACTCAATTTGGCCCAAATCCCAGCAAAAAGTATGGTAATGGACATCGTGGCGGCTGACATCCCAGCTCGCTTTGGTATGTTGCTATCAAGGTCCTGGGGAACAAAAATTGGTGGATCAATCAAATTGGATTTAACATATGCCACTATCCCAGTTTTTGGTGGCCAAGAGAAGAGGTTGTACAGGGAGACTAGATTTGTCAAGATGGTGACTAAGGCCGACAATTCTGTAAACTCACCAATCTACGGTAAAGAAGGAGATTTCTCGTGCTTGATGCTGGAAGAAGATCAAGATTATGCTCATGAACCATCCTTCTGCCAGATCAAGCCTGAACAATCCTTAAAGAACATAGAAGCAGGAATATGGACACTACATTTTGATGGAGCAAATTCAAGAGAAGGAAATGGAGCATGTATATTATTAATTTCTCCTACAGGCAGATGGGTGCCATTATCATTCAAACTAGAATATGAAGCCACCAATAATGTGGCTGAATATGAAGCACTTTTGTTGGGATTGCAGATAGCCAGGAGCATGGGTATACAAAGTTTAAAGGTCCTGGGAGATTCAGAACTAGTAGTCAGACAAGTCAGGAATCAGTGTTAGACCAAGCATCCAAGGCTAAGGGCTTATAGGAATGAAGTTTGGGACATGATAGAGAATTTCTTGTTGGCATTCAATATCCAGTTCATGCCCCGAGAACATAATAGGATGGCTGATTCTCTTGTTGTGGCTGCTATTACAGTTCGACCACCTCAGAACCCTCTTTTAAGATATGAAGTTGAGGTGCGTTATCGGCCTTCAATCCCGGTTAATATCAAGCACTGGCAGGTATTTGAAGATGAAGAACAAATGAAAAGATTTCTAGAGACAATAGGAGAATTCTCCAATATGGATATTGATGATGAAGAAGAGGTAGAATCTGAAGATACTCCAAAAAGAAATTGGGAGGAGAAAGTGGCAGGAAATAAAGTGTTGCAGTTAAAGGGAAACGTAATACCTAGAGGGTTGGTGCCGCTAGAAAGGTTATTTGACAAGAATGATGTCTCATTGCAGCCAAGCCAAGTGGTAGAAGAAAATCAGGTTGAAGACTTGAATTTGGGCACCGAGGCTGACCCCAAAATTGTCAAATTGTCCAAGAAGATCCCTGAAGAATATAAAGAGCTATATCAGAAATTATTTCAGTCTTACAAAGATGTGTTTGCATGGTCCTATCAAGATTTGAAGACTTTCGATATCAATGTTATGCAGCACAAAATTCTGCTGAAAACGGATGTAAAGCCCCATAAGCAGAAGCTCAGACAAATAAATCCCCTGCTGCTGCCTTCTATTGAGAAAGAAATTAAGAAACTGCTAAAAGCCAAAATAATTGTACCTTTGAGGTACTCTGAGTGGGTGGCAAACCTTGTCCCTGTACGCAAGAAGAATGGAGAAATAAGGCTGTGTGTGGATTTTAGAAATTTAAACAGAGCTTCCTTAAATGGATCACATTCTGCAAAAGGTGGTTGGAGCTTCCAGAATGTCAATGATGGATGGATTTTCTGGTTATAATCAAGTGGCTGTACTTCCAGAGGATCAAAAGAAGACTGCTTTCACCACACCTTGGGGTACATTTATGTATGCCAGGATGCCTTTTGGATTGATTAATGCAGGGGCCACTTTCCAGAGGGCAATGGATATTGCTTTTGTTGGGGAGCAGGATAAATTCCTGGTGGTCTACCTTGATGATATCACTGTATTTTCAAAAAATGATGCTGAGCACATTGAACATCCATGGAGAACTTTTGAGAAGTGCAGAAGGTATGGTCTCTCTCTGAATCCTCAAAAGTCTTTATTTGCGTTAGAAGAGGGAAAACTTTTGGGCCATATCGTGACTAAATATGGGGTGAAGATAGACCCTAAGAGGGTAGAGGTTAT
The DNA here is from genome assembly GCA_034641835.2 of Pinus albicaulis. Lineage (NCBI taxonomy): Eukaryota > Viridiplantae > Streptophyta > Pinopsida > Pinales > Pinaceae > Pinus > Pinus albicaulis. The sequence continues at coordinate 213,712,617 of CM076571.1, forward strand.
AAATAGTATTGCTTTTCCTAGAAATAAGAAAGAAGTACAAGTATTCCTTGGGTGCATAAATTTCTTGAGAAGGTTTATCCCTAACTATGCTGAGATAGTTAGGCATATAACAGATATGTTGAAGAAGAATAAGGAGGTAAAGTGGTCACAAGAATCACGGGAGGCATTTACCAGGATAAAGAATGCTTTTGCAGAAGCCCCTGTGTTAGCTGGGCCAGATTATAATAAACCATTCATGATTTCTCTTTTGCACCACCTCATACAATAGCAGGAGTTTTACTACAGAAAAATGAGGAAGGGTATGAGAAGCCTATTGCCTTTTTCAGTCAGGTGCTCCGTGATGCAGAGATAAAATACAATATATTGGAGAAGCAAGCATATGCCCTAGTGAAATCCCTCAAATCATTCCGTGTATATATCTTACAGTCCCACATCACTGCATTTGTGCTTGTAGCTGCCGTAAAAGATATCCTCATTCAGGGGGATAGTGAAGGAAAACGGGGAAAGTGGATTGCCAAAATATAGGAGTATGACTTAGACATCTGCCCTACTAAGCTAATTAAAGGACAAGGGCTTGCCAAAATGTTATCTGAATCAAACTATCAAGCCCTGGGCATAAATTTGTCCATTATAAGTGAGGAATCTGGAGAGAAAGAAGAACAACATGGAATTGGAGTAGCTACTCCAGAAACACATATAAAGTACCTCACCAGCCCGTGGTACAAAGAGATAGTAGAATATCTCCTCACGCTCTGTTGCCCTCCAAGCTATGATAAAACTAAATACAAAGCGCTGAGATTGAAATCACAGAAGTACACAGTCGCCAATGGCCAACTATATTGGCGAGATCCCTCAGGTATCTTACTCCTGTCTCTCACAGAAAATGAAGTTGAGAGTATTATAGCAGAATTCCATGAAGGGATATGTGGAGGCCACTACAGCTAGAGGGCCACAGCTCATAAAATTCTGAAAGATGGCTTCTATTGGCCAAAACTTTTTGGAGATGTTTTTGCCAGAGTAAGGGCATGTGATAAGTGTCAGAAATTTATTGAGAGACAGAAATCTGCATCATTTCCCTTGATTCCAGTGCATGTGGATGAACCATTCAAACAATGGGGTATTGATTTTTAGGTGAAATACATCCTCCATCTAGTGGACAACATAAATGGATATTAATAGCCACATATTATTTCACCAAATGGGTGGAAGCCATACCTGCAAGGAATGCTACAGATACTGTAATCGTAAAGTTCATGGAGGAAAACATCATATCCAGGTTTGGCTGTCCTGCTAGGATAGTGACTGATAATGCACAGGCTTTCAAGTCTACAAAACTTATGAATTTCTGCCAGCAATACAATATCATACTGAGCCACTCTACAACTTACTATCCACAAGGAAACGGATTGGCAGAGTCTTTAAATAAAACTCTAGTGAGGGCCTTGAAGAAGACTATCAATGAAAATAAGAAGAATTGGGATTCCCAATTGAAATTTTCTCTATGGGCTAATAGAATCACCAACAAGAGAGCAACTGGGAAATCTCCATATGAATTGGTATATGGACGAACAACAATTTTTCCTATACAACTGGCTTTACTAGTGGCCTGATTCGTGCAAGAAAGCCAGGAGGAACCTAATGACATGATCAAGAGAATCAATCAATTGGTGGAATTAGAAGAAACACGACGCCGGGTGAATCAGAGGTTAATGGAATATCAAGAGAAAATGAAACACATCTTTGATCAGCATGTGAAAGACAGGAAGCTGCAGATTGGTGATTTAGTGCTCAGATGGGATATCCGGAGAGCTGAGAAGGGAAAACATCGTAAATTCGACCCCCTCTAGTTTGGTCCTTTCAAAATTGTGGAGCAAAGGGGCAATAATACTTTCAGGTTGGAAAATTTGCAGGGCGACTTGCTCGATGCCCTTGTAAATGGTCAATTCCTTAAACCCTATTTCCAGTTCTAAATCAGGGAAGCACAACCTGATGTATTATATTGTATCATAGTTTCCTTCTTTGTTTTTGTATGAATAACGTTGGTGCTGTGATGAATTATAAAGTCAAAATGGAGGTGCTGGAGAAGCAGAGTCTGTATACGTGATGATCAGAGGGTCTGCGAATTCTCGACACGTCCAGGGATGAACGTGCCGTCCCCAAATGGAGCCGATGTTGATCATAATCCGTTTCCCATAAAGTTTCATAGGCAATCTGGCATAGAGTTCTCAAATTCCCCCTTTCAGACTTGGAAAATCATTTTTGTATCTATCGCTGCCATTTCCCACCTCTAAAATCCATTATAAATGGCTGAAAATTTCATATTTGAAATATTTAAGGTTTAGCCCTATCGGCCCTGGCCCCTCTGTTTTCTTACTCCGCGCGACCAAACGCTGTAACCACGCGCTAGGCCGAAAGGCGCTTACTGAATGCATATCGGGCGCGTTCTGGGCCGTCCGATCAAACCATAGATCAACGTACCGCATCTCTCTTGCTTTGTGGTCCCCACCCCGCGTCCATTGTTTAAAAACTGCCTGGTATTCATCGCACCGCCTTTCAGCGGTAGGCGGTAATTCCCGTTCGGCCAGCGATTCCACTCAGCGCTCGCCACACGTCCAAGCGTATGGCCTCGAAACCGCTCTCCGTCGCGCATTATTGTTTGACCCAGGACGCACAGCGATATCGCTGTCAGCCATCCGATCTGAAGGTCTCCATCTGACGATTGTCACACCTCGAAGCTGCACGAACATTAAACCAAGCCAATAACGCCCCTGGCCCACTGTCTATTGCCTTTGACGCTCTTCCAACTGTTGATCTCCTCCTGAGATCGGACGGTCAGGATTTGATTATCTCCGTCTTTGACCGGTTCCCTCAGTCAGCACTCCACGTCATACATTTCCCGCTGTCCCGATATCGTGCCACCTGTCTCCTAGTTTTTCTCCACGTGCATTCCGCCACCCCAGATCTACATTTGGTTCATTTCTCCATTTATTATGTATTTCCATGAATATGTTCACATTTTTCTCCACGACCACTCCACACTATTACGCTGCATTTCTTACCATCGTCCCACATTTCTCCACCAGTCAATCGCTCGGAGACCGTCACACCATTACCCCTACTGTGCCTGCATTCCCGTGCATAGGTTTTCTTAACATGTTTGTGGATTTTACAGGGTGCGAATGGAGGTAATCTGTCATTACTCATAGCCTCCGTTACAGAAGCCGAGGCCACGTCAAAGGACAATTGTTCAGAGGCAAAATTTATGGAAAAAGGATTCGCGAAGCTGTTACGACACGGCTTTCATTAAAAGAAGCAGGGTTAAAATCTATCAAACCCTCCGGAGTTATTCATAGCACAGATTTTTGCAGATGAAGACATTAATGTTGCGGAAAAAAGTATCAGTGGAAGATCCTGGAATTCAGTGTCCAATATTGAAGATTTCAAATCTTAATTCAAGATTTAGAAGGCAGAGGGTACAATGCGCAAGAACCAATACCCTTTAGGTTTTATTTCAGCCGAGTTTTCTTTCAGGGAAGGACAGAATGTTCATATGGTTTTATCTCAATACCGTGTTCCTGAAGAGGCTTTCACCCAGCACATTTATTTCAGAGAGCAGGTTATAGAGTACCCACAACACCACCTAGTCATTCAACAGTATGGGCGGGCACTGTTTCCACCATTTTGATTAAATTAGACAATTAAATGTTCATCACCTACCTCTTTACTAGGTTTTTGTTTCTTCTATAAAAACGATGAAAAACACATTGTAGAGGTTCCAGATTTTATCAGAAAATTATGCAGTGACAGGATTTTTGTATACATTTTGTAGAACTCTTGTATGAAGGCTCAGAGCCCATAGGGTCTAAGTGAGGAGGAGTTCAATCTGCTAAAGAGGATTCTGGTCTTTGGTATTTCACAGTCTGTAACTTTCTCTTATGTGTTATTTAAATAGATCATTTCATTTCATCCATTTTTCCTGTATCATGTTTTGGAATGCGAGTGGCTCACTGATTTTTGGTATGGATTCATCCTAGATGATGCCCATGCTTGGATCAGTCAAGCGCTTTAAATATGGCTCATGCATGATATACTGTTCCATATTCATCTAAACCGTATTTCTTCTATATTAGTTGCTTTGGGAGGGTGTTTTTAAAACACTGCTATTATGTATGGATTCTTATAATGGTAAGCCCATGCGTGATGGTATTGTGTATCTGGATATCAGCTCAAGGAAAACTAGTATCTTCTCAATATTTCTTTCACTACATACATCTTCTGATAACTTATTTCTGTGACATATTACTTGAATCGACCCTCTTTGCAGTAAGCTGTCTCTGAATTGTCTGATGCTTTGAATTAGAATTTTACATCTTACCTTTGTAGTACCTCTTTTCCTGTGTCAGTTTCTGAGGGTTTGTCCCATTCTATTTCATTTACCTGTTTACAGGAGATAGCATGTGAGCTGAAGCTGACAACTTCACACATTATATTATATGCTCCTTGCTATGCTAAGATGTCCTAGGCACTGGTCTATCACAACTCTAGGCTGTCTCTAGGAGGTACAACATCTTTATGGCGCCGTTGCCGGGGATCAAATTTAAGAAATTTATAGTCCCTGGGCCTCACAAAATCATATTCACTCTCTAAATAGGTGAGCACAGAGAGTTGAGAGTTGTATATCCCTCACCTTGGCGACTCCACATTTGTTAGTTGATAAATCTATTTGCAGTCCTGGCTCCCCGCAAGCCACACCTGAGGTCAGATTCGTCTAAACCAAAGACACCTTCAGTGTCTGACCCTGAACAGATTATACATAGAAGAAATTGGAGGGAACGGAAATCAGCCCGTTCCCAAATCCCTGAAGCGCCTATAGAAGATTTTCCTTCCTCCTCCTCTCAAGATTCTCAGTTGCAAATTCCCGACTCCACTGTGGGAGATACTGATTATTATTACTCAGACAGTCCACCTAGAGAGGGTATCAGAAATAAAAATAGTCTTCATCCTACTCCTGAGGTTGAAGAGGTCAAGGAAGTAACCGAAGTATCTGCTGTTAACAGACCCTTGTTCCCCTCAACTCCTCAAGCTGCAGTTGAGTATATTCCTATTATTATTCATACTCCACTTCCTCCTCCTCCTCCTCTTACTCATCAAACTATTGTACTACCTACACCTCCTCCAATGGCTAATGTTCCGACTTTCTTGATGAATAAATATGCTCCCTTGGCATTACCCCAAGTGCTGAATGATATGCCCCAAGACTATCTGAAGGTCTTGCCCAGATTCAGTGGAGAAAACGAAATTGATGCTCAAAAACATCTTGAGACTTTCTTCTCCTTTGCAGAGAACTTTAATGTTGAACATTTAGATGTGGTCTTAAGACTATTTGTGCAGTCTCTTGATGGTGAAGCTCAAAAATGGTTTAAAACATTGGCTGGTCGTTCTATTACCACATGGGATAACATGGAAGACACTTTTCTCAGGAAATGGGGAGAGAAGAAAGATCATGGAAATTCTCTCATTGAGTTCAATACACTAAAGAAAAGACACAATGAAGGAGTGTCAGAATTTATCAAGAGATTTAATAAATTGTATCTGAGTCTCCCTGCTGATATGAAACCCCATCAAACTGCTGCTAAAGTTGTTTTTGTAGCAGCCTTTAATTCAGAATTTGGCTTCTCTCTCAGAGAAAGAAATCCTGCCACCCTGGATGATGCTCAGGCAGATGCACTAGAATTGGAAGTAAACATTGCCTCCACTGGTAAATCAAAAGGAAAATTTGAACAAGATATCAGAAGAAGGGGCAAAGAGGAGGTATCTACTTCTAACCAAGACAGAGACTCAGCCAATGACAAAATGGAAGAAATGAGCCAATTAATTAAGAAGATGGTTAAGCTCGAATTGGAAGCCAAGAATTCAGCCTTCAGGAATTTCCAGAATGCTCCAAACAGAGGTTACAATCCTCAATATAGAAAACCACCCTTGCTAATATTGCCAAGGAAAGAAAAGGAGAAACAGGATCAAGTGTCGCACCCATTGTACCTGGAAGGTCCAGTAGATGATCCTACTGAAGATGCTGCCTATAGACTGGAGGATGCAAATCTTGCCTTTTCAAATAGTGATGGAGAAGAGTGCCCTTTGCAAGGGAATGATGAAGCTGGGTGTTCATTGCAAAAAGAAGAAAAGATCAGAGACACAGATCAAGCAGATTTTGATCATTATTGTAAACAATTTGATGATTTTATGCAAGCACGTTTCAATAGAAGATATGATCTCAGGTCTTCTAAGAAGAGGACTCGTACCCAAGAGCAAGAAGAAGAGCTACCCCAAAAGGAAGCACTTGCTCAGAAGGAGTCTACAATGCAGAAAGCTACAGACAAAGGTAAGCAGCCTCTAAACAAACCTTTGCAGTCTAATGATCAAATTCCTTCTTCTTCAAAAGCAGTCACTTCCCCTTGTACCAAATATGTGTCAAAAGAAGTCAAACCCCTAGCTGAAAATAAAGAGTCAAAAGAGGTTGTAATAGAAAAGTCGCCTCCTGCTTTCAGTCTGCAAAAGGAACTTGAAAAGGTCAAAATCCCAGTTCCTTTGACTGAACTATTGAAACAGCCAGCATACCAATCTCAAGTCACATCTTTCATGCTCCCTCCAGAAGCACCAATCATCCCAGATAGCCTCAACCTTCAAGAAGAAAGACCCATGGTAGTTTTTGGCCCACATGTTGAGGAAATAGATCCTTCTACTCCTCCCTTCTATGTGTCTCTAGTAATCCATGACCTACTATTACATAACTACATGTTAGATTCTGGAGCTTCCCATAATCTTATGCCTTTGTCTGTCATGGAACAATTAGGTTTACAGATCACACGTCCATACAAAGACCTCTATTCATTTGATTCCAAAAGAGTTAAATTCTTAGGGATGATCAAGGATTTGGTAGTCAATTTGGCCCAAATCCCAGCGAAAAGTGTGGTAATGGACATCGTGGTCGCTGACATCCCAACTCGTTTTGGTATGTTGCTATCAAGGTCCTGGGGAACAAAAATTGGTGGATCAATCAAGTTGGATTTAACATATGCCACTATCCCAGTTTTTGGTGGCCAAGAGAGGAGGTTGTACAGGGAGACTAGATTTGTCAAGATGGTGACTAAGGCCGATAATTCTGTAAACTCACCAATCTACAGTAAAGAAGGAGATTTCTCGTGCTTGATGCTGGAAGAAGATCAAGATTATGCTCATGGACCATCCTTCTGCCAGATCAAGCCTGAACAGTCCTCAGAGAACATAGAAGCAGGAATATGGACACTACATTTTGATGGAGCAAATTCAAGAGAAGGAAATGGAGCAGGTATATTATTAATTTCTCCTACAGGCAGATGGGTGCCATTGTCATTCAAACTAGAATATGAAGCCACCAATAATGTGGCTGAATATGAATCACTTCTTTTGGGATTGCAGACAACCAGGAGCATGGGTATACAAAGTTTAAAGGTCCTGGGAGATTCATAACTAGTAGTCAGACAAGTCAGGAATCAGTGTCAAACCAAGCATCCAAGACTAAAGGCTTATAGGAATGAAGTTTGGGACATGGTAGAGAATTTCTTCTTGGCATTCAATATCTAGTTCATGCCCCGAGAACAGAATATGATGGCTGATTCTCTTGTTGTGGCTGCTAGTATATTTCAACCACCTCAGAACCCTCTTTTAAGATATGAAGTTGAGGTGCGTTATCGGCCTTCAATCCCGGATAATATCAAGCACTGGTAGGTATTTGAAGATGAAGAACAAATGAAAAGATTTCTAGAGACAATAGGAGAATTCTCCAATATGGAGATTGATGATGAAGAAGAGGTAGAATCTGAAGATACTCCAAAAAGAAATTGGGAGGAGAAAGTGGCAGGAAATAAAGTGTTGCAGTTAAAGGGAAACGTAATACCTAGAGGGTTGGTGCCTCTAGAAATATTATTTGACAAGAATGATGTCTCATTGCAGCCAAGCCAAGTGGTAGAAGAAAATCAGGTTGAAGACCTGAATTTGGGCACCGAGGCTGACCCCAAAATTGTCAAATTGGCCAAGAAGATCCCTGGAGAATATAAAGAGCTATATCAGAAATTATTTTAGTCTTACAAAGACGTGTTTGCATGGTCCTATCAAGATTTGAAGACTTTCGATATCAATGTTATGCAGCACAAAATTCCGCTGAAAACGGATGCAGAGCCCCATAAGCAGAAGCTCAGACAAATAAATCCCCTGCTGCTGCCTTCTATTGAGAAAGAAATTAAGAAACTGCTAAAAGCCAAAATAATTGTACCTTTGAGGTACTCTGAGTGGGTGGCAAACCTTGTCCCTGTACGCAAGAAGAATGGAGAAATAAGGCTGTGTGTGGATTTTAGAAATTTAAACAGAGCATCCTTAAAGGATATTTACCCACTGCCCAAAATGGATCACATTCTGCAAAAGGTGGTTGGAGCTTCCAGAATGTCAATGATGGATGGATTTTCTTGTTATAATCAAGTGGTTGTACTTCCAGAGGATGAAAAGAAGACTGCTTTCACCACACCTTGGGGTACATTTATGTATGCCAGGATGCCTTTTGGATTGATTAATGCAGGGGCCACTTTCCAGAGGGCGATGGATATTGCTTTTGTTGGGGAGCAGGATAAATTCCTGGTGGTCTACCTTGATGATGTCACTGTATTTTCAAAAAATGATGCTGAGCACATTGAACATCCGCGGAGAACTTTTGAGAAGTGCAGAAGGTATGGTCTCTCTCTGAATCCTCAAAAGTCTTTATTTGCGTTAGAAGAGGGAAAGCTTTTGGGCCATATCGTGACTAAAGATGGGGTGAAGATAGACCCTAAGAGGGTAGAGGTTATAAAAAATATTGCTTTTCCCAGAAATAAGAAAGAAGTACAAGTATTCCTTGGGCGCATAAATTTCTTAAGAAGGTTTATCCCTAACTATGCTGAGATAGTTAGGCATATAACAGATATGTTGAAGAAGAATAAGGAGGTAAAGTGGTCACAAGAATCACGGGAGGCATTTACCAGGATAAAGAATGCTTTTGCAGAAGCCCCTGTGTTAGCTGGGCCAGATTATAATAAACCATTCATGATTTTCTCTTTTGCACCACCTCATACAATAGCAGGAGTTTTACTATAGAAAAATGAGGAAGGGTATGAGCAGCCTATTGCTTTTTTCAGTCAGGTGCTTCGTGATGCAGAGATAAAATACAATATATTGGAGAAGCAAGCATATGCCCTAGTGAAATCCCTCAAAGCATTCTGTGTATATATCTTACAGTCCCACATCACTGCATTTGTGCCTGTAGCTGCCGTAAAAGATATCCTCATTCAGGGGGATAGTGAAGGAAAACGGGGAAAGTGGATTGCCAAAATATAGGAGTATGACTTAGACATCTGCCCTACTAAGCTAATTAAAGGACAAGGGCTTGCCAAAATTTTATCTGAATCAAACTATCAAGCCCTGGGCATAAATTTGTCCATTATAAGTGAGGAATCTGGAGAGAAAGAAGAACAACATAGAATTGGAGTAGCTACTCCAGAAACACATATAAAGTACCTCACCAGCCCGTGGTACAAAGAGATAGTAGAATATCTCCTCATGCTCAGTTGCCCTCCAAGCTATGATAAAACTAAATACAGAGCGGTGAGATTGAAATCACAGAAGTACACAGTCACCAATGACCAACTATACTGGCGAGATCCCTCAGGTATCTTACTCCTGTGTCTCACAGAAAATGAAGTTGAGAGTATTATAGCAGAATTCCATGAAGGGATTTGTGGAGGCCACTACAGCTGGAGGGCCACAACTCATAAAATTCTGAAAGCTGGCTTCTATTGGCCAAAGCTTTTTGGAGATGTTTTTGTCAGAGTAAGAGCATGTGATAAGTGTCAGAAATTTGCTAAGAGACAGAAATCCACATCATTTCCCTTGATTCCAGTACATGTGGATGAACCATTCAAACAATGGGGTATTGATTTTATAGGTGAAATACGTCCTCCATCTAGTGGACAACATAAATAGATATTAACAACCACAGATTATTTCACCAAATGGGTGGAAGCCATACCTGCAAGGAATGCTATAGATAATGTAATCGTAAAGTTCATGGAGGAAAACATCATATCCAGGTTTGGCTGTCTTGCTAGGATAGTGACTGATAATGCACAGGCCTTCAAGTCTAAAAAACTTATGAATTTCTGCCAGCAATACAATATCATACTGAGCCACTCTACAGCTTACTATCCACAAGGAAATGGCTTGGCGGAGTCTTTAAATAAAACTCTAGTGAGGACCTTGAAGAAAACTACCAATGAAAATCAGAAGAATTGGGATTCCCAATTGAAATTTTCTCTATGGGCTAATAGAATCACCAACAATAGAGCAACTAGTAAATCTCCCTATGAATTGGTATATGGACTGTTTGGTCAATTTAGTGTGTCCTAAATTGCTGCATTTAATTGTCAATCCGGGAATCGTAAGCTGATGAAGTGCGGCGCACTATATGTGCAAGATAACCTCTTTCTTAACTTTTTGTCGTTTGTGGTCTTTCTAAGGTAAAATGGAAATTCTAAAGTGAAAAACAAGCTTGGTTATATTTATTCAAGGAAGTGATATCCCCTATAATGATTTACCAATCTCGAAACTTTAAAAACAAATTGAAATTACAATGACAAAAGAAAGTAAAAGTGTACTACTGAAATGAAAAGTGCTGCTAATCTAATGAATCAAAACAAGAAACTAGTGAACATGAAAACTAAACTATTCTTGCTGCCAACTGAACACAAAAGAAACTACGCTTATGGAAAATCAAAATTGCAATGAAATAAATCTAAATCAGATTACATCAATTCATTTTCTGACCCTTCATCATTAGACCAGCTATGACTTGCGGAAGTAATCATAAACAACTTATGTAACTGATTATTTAATTTGCAGAAAGTAAACTAATACTAAACCATACACACATAATTCAATCCCTCGCCATCAGTCCAGTTGTGGCTTTCGGAGGCAACTGAAGATGTCATACATGATTTAATATATCTAAATTTGCAGAAATGAAACTAATACTAAACTACACATTTCATCATGCAGCCCCTCACCATCAGTCCAGCTGTGGCTTTCGGAGGTAACTGAAGACACTATGAGTAGTTTAATATATCTAATTTTGCAGAAAGGAAACTAATACTAAACTACACATTTCATCATGCAGCCCCTCACCATCAGTCCAGCTGTGGCTTTCGGAGGTAACCGAAGACACTATGAGTAGCTTAATATATTTAAATTTAACTACTGAATCAGATAAACAAAACTGAAATGTACAAAGCAAGACTGAAGTTAAACAAATACTATGAAAAGGAAACTAGCAGCAAAATAATGTCAGTCTCATATCATTAGCTAAAATACTATGAAAATGCCCCGGGCTGTCTACCTAAAACCTGCACAAGAAAACTGATCAGTGATTTAACAATCATAAAAACATGAAAGACAAGAATGCAATGGAAATTATAGAAATGTATGAACAGAAATGAAGCAAATATGAAATATGAACATGTAATGGATTATGATATAATGACTTTTAAAAGAAATGAAATGAAATATATATACATTAATACACAGAACCTCGGCTGAGCAGGGGCCCTCTACACAGCTCTGGTACGATCCTCAACACGAATTAAATTGAAAACAGAGTCTTTTCACATTAAGAAGCAGTTCATTACAGACTGGTAGTATTACGGCTCAAGGCAGCGTAATCACTACATAACAGAGTACGCACATCAACTATCAATTAACAACTCAACAACTATGATCTACTAACAACTAACTCTACGTGCGTATGCAAACGCTCTTTATAAAACAATAAAATGTAACTGTCTCCTGAAGTTTATGATAGCAGCCAACACGTAGACCACTAAGGCCACGGATATAGGAGTATGGCCATGTTGGAAAACGGATCTATGGAAGGTGGGCGCTTGAATTCAACTCCAGAACTTTGCACAGATGTCAATTAACCTCCGCAAGCTTAGAAACGGCCGTATGGATGTTTATATGCCACGAAACAGAGTCCAGCCGACATGGAACTCCATAGTTGACTTCCACGTGGATGGCTTTGACCGCGGCTTCCTTTGACGAATTTACTTGAACCAATAGGACACGAACCATGTCCTTGTCATTCCTAGCCTGCCCATGTGGCTCGTTTCCTTCGTGGACACCTGTAACATAGATTTCCACAAAATAGCTGCGGAAAGTTGCAGCAGCTGCGGAAAGTGACAAGTTTCCACAGCTGTATGAAAAAAATCTAAATCAAATAGAAAACACAAAAACATAATTAAAAACCATGTTAGATACCCTTTTGCACATGATATTGACAATTTTGGAGGTTTAGGTGAGTGGAAAAGATATGGAAAAGTGTATGGAAAAGAGGCAAATTCGGGACTCAACATGGACGAGTAGCAATTTTTCCTATACAGCTGGCTTTACCAGTGGCCCGATTCATGCAAGAAAGCCAGGAGGAACCTAATGACATTATCAGGAGAATCAATCAATTGGTGTAATTAGAAGAAACACGAGGCCAGGTGAATCAGAGGTTAATGGAATATCAAGAGAAAATGAAACACATCTTTGATCAGCATGCGAAAGACAGGAAGCTACAGATTGGTGATTTAGTGCTCAAATGGGATATCCAGAGAGCTGAGAAGGGAAAACATGGTAAATTTGACCCCCTCTGGTTTGGTCCTTTCAAAATTGTGGAGCAGAGGGGCAATAATACTTTCAGGTTGGAAAATTTGCAGGGCAAATTGCTCGATGCCCTTGTAAATGGTCAATTCCTTAAACCCTATTTCCAGTTCTAAATCAGCGAAGCGCAACCTGATGTATTATATTGTATCATAGTTTCCTTCTTTGTTTTTGTATGAATAACGTTGGTGCTGTGATGAATTATAAAGTCAAAATGGAGGTGCTAGAGAAGCAGAGTCTGTATCCGGGATGATCAGAGGGTTTGCGAGTTCTCGACACGTCCAGGGATGAATGTGCCGTCCCCAGATGGAGCCGATATTGATCATAATCCGTTTCCCATAAAGTTTCATATGCAATATGGCATAGAGTTCTTAAATTCCCCCTTTCAGACTTGGAAAATCATTTTTGTATCTATCGCTACCATTTCCCGCCTCTAAAATCCATTATAAATGGCTGAAAATTTCATATTTGAAATATTTAAGGTTTAGCCCTATCGGCCCTGGCTCCTCTGTTTTCTTACTCCGCGCGACCAAAGGCTGTAACCACGCGCCAGGCCGAAAGGCGCTTACCGAATGCATATCGGGCACGTTCTGGGTTGTCCAATCAAACCATAGATCAACGTACCACATCTCTCCTGCCTTGTGGTCCCCACCCTGCGTCCACTGTTTAAAAACTGCCTGGTATTCATCGCACCACCTTTCAGCGGTAGGCGATAATTCCCGTTCGGCCAGCAATTCCGCTCAGCGCTCGCCAGACGTCCCAACGTATGGCCTCGAAACCGCTCTCCATCGCGCATTATTGTTCGACCCAGGACATGCAGCAATATCGCTGTCAGCCGTCCGATCTGAAGGTCTCCATCTGACGATTGTCACACCCCGAAGCTGCACGAACATTAAACCAAGCCAATAGCGCCCCAGGCCCACTGTCTATTGCCTCCGGCGCTCTTCCAACCGTCGATCTCCTCCTGAGATCGGACGGTTAGGATTTGATTATCTCCGTCTTTGACCGATTCCCTCAGTCAGCACTCCACATCATCCATTTCCTGCTGTCCCGATATCGTGCCACCTGTCTCCTAGTTTTTCTCCACGTGCATTCCACCACCCCAGATCTACATTTGGTTCATTTCTCCGTTTATTATGTATTTTCATGAATATGTTCACATTTTTCTCCACGATCGCTCCACACTATTACGCTGCATTTCTTACCATCTTCCCACATTTCTCCACCAGTCAACCACTCGGAGACCATCACACCACTACCCCTATTGTGCATGCATTCCCGTGCATAGGTTTTCCTAACATGTTTGCGGATTTTACAGGGTGCGAATGGAGGTAATCTGTCATTACTCATAGCCTCCATTACAGAAGTCGAGGCCACGTCAAAGGACAATTTTTCAGAGGCAAAATTTATGGAAAAAGGATTCGCGAAGCTGTTACGACACGACTTTCATTAAAAGAAGCAGGGTTAAAATCTATCAAACCCTCCGGAGTTATTCATAGCACAGATTTTTGCAGATGAAGAGATTAATGTTGCGGCAAAAAGTATCATTGGAAGATCCTGGAATTCAGTGTCCAATATTGAAGATTTCAAATCTTAATTCAAGATTTAGAAGGTAGAGGGTACAATGCGCAAGAACCAATACCCTTCAGGTTTTATTTCAGCCGAGTTTTCTTTCAGGAAAGGACAGAGTGTTCATATGGTTTTATCTCAATACCGTGTTCCTGAAGAGGCTTTCACCCAACACATTTATTTTAGAGAGCAGGCTACAGAGTACCCACAGCACCACCTAGTCATTCAATAGTATGGGCGGGCACTGTTTCCACCATTTTGATTAAATTAGACAATTAAATGTTCATCACCTACCTCTTTACTAGGTTTTTGTTTCTTTTATAAAAACGATGAAAAACACATTGTAGAGGTTCCAGATTTTATCAGAAAATTATGCAGTGAAAGGATTTTTGTATACATTTTGTAGAACTCTTGTATGAAGGCTCAGAGCCCATAGGGTCTAAGTGAGGAGGAGTTCAATCTGCTAAAGAGGATTCTGGTCTTTGGTATTTCACAGTCTGTAACTTTCTCTTATGTGTTATTTAAATAGATCATTTCATTTCATCCATTTTTCTTGTATCATGTTTTGGAATGCGAGTGGCTCACTGATTTTTGGTATGGATTCATCCTAGCTGATGCCCATGCTTGGATCAGTCAAGCGCTTTAAATATGGCTCATGCATGATATACTGTTCCATATTCATCTAAACCGTATTTCTGCTATATTAGTTGCTTTGGGAGGGTGTTTTTAAAACGCTGCTATTATGTATGGATTCTTAGAATGGTAAGCCCATGCGTGATGGTATTGTGTATCTGGATATCAGCTCAAGGAAAACTAGTATCTTCTCAATATTTCTTTCACTACATACATCTTCTGATAACTTATTTCTGTGACATATTACTTGAATCGACCCTCTTTGCAGTAAGCTATATCTGAATTGTCTGATGCTTTGAATTAGAATTTTACATCTTTCCTCTGCAGTACCTCTTTTCTTGTGTCAGTTTCTGAGGGTTTGGTCCCATTCTATTTCATTTACCTGTTTACAGGAGATAGCATGTGAGCTGAAGCTGACAACTTCACACATTATATTACATGCTCCTTGCTATGTTAAGATGTCCTAGGCATTGGTCTATCACAACTCTAGGCTGTCTCTAGGAGGTACAACAGGTTCTGTCAAACTGATCTAAAACAAGGCCGGTCAACACTGGTCAAACATGACCTGTTTTTTAGGAATCCCTAGAAAATAGGGCAAAAATAGTAGTTTTGGGGATTTTTCTAGATTTTGTGTAACTAATTGGATGATTTTAGCCTAGATGGATGGGATTATTATAATTTAAGGCTATTAGAGACATTTTAGCATAGTTTATTTATCATTTATCTATTTATACCAAGCTTATGAACCACTAAAACATGGAGAATTTATATAATTTCATATTGAGACTTCTGAATATTGTGAGTTAATTTGAGAAACTAGTTCCACCTTATTTTTGCTATTCAATGTTGTGGATGGTTGACTAAATTTGCACTAGCTGATAATTTATTCAAGTGTGCAAGGCAAGGGTGGAGGGCCCCCACACCAAGCTAAGTACATTTCTTTGTTAAATTAGCTTAATTCTCATGAAATAGTATTGCTTCAAATTTGTTTAGTTAATTAGATGAATGTGTTAGTATGAATCTTAATTCCAAGTGTACGAAAAAATACTACTTTAGCTGTGCATAACAAACAGCCCTAACAACAAATATGGCTGCCAATATCCTCAGATCTGCAGTTAGGTGATCAAGATAAATGCTGCAAAAATCTAGATCTATGCATTTGAAGACATTAAGCAGTAGAAAAAACAAGATTTATTCCATGCATCCAATAGACAAGAAAATAATATGTTTAATGAATTTTGTATTAATGGCACCTGGGAGGAAAACACAGAAGGGTGTTATCAGTTCTCCTCAATGGGATGGGTTCTTGTAAGTCCTCAACACTTCAGATCTAAAATTCCTCTCTCTTGATGGTGTAGAAAACCCAGACAAAAATGGTAGCAAAATATGACTATGATGGTGGATCAAAGTCAGACCAAAAGTATAGATCCGGAGTGATCTTTAGGAAACAAAATGTGGTAAATGACTAGGAAAGCCTTTCTATTTATAACAAAATATTGAGTTAGTATAGATATTGGTGCATAATTAAAATATTATTAACCAAATCAAGATCCAACTTTTATGGAATATTTGATTATATTTGTTGGAGGGAAAAGGAATTTGACTTGGGTCAAATCTCTTTATTTGTAAATAATAAATAAATAAATGATTTATTTATCATTTTAAGGATGTGGTTGAGTAATAATCAAATAAATAATGAGTTATTTAATTATTTATGGGTGATTTAGTCATATTTAACAAAGAATATTATTTAAATAAGGTTTAAATAATTATTCTTTAGAAAATAATAAGGTAAATAATGATTTATCTAATTAATTTCCTTGTTTTGGGTTAAATATAACCAGGGATATTAATTAAACTGTTGTTAAACTAATTATTCCTTGAGAAAAATCAAACAAATATAGATTTATTTAATATTTCCTCATGGGGTTTCCTATTTGGACCATAAACAACTTAATAAAAGTGGTTTACTAAGTTATTTTCATAGTGAAAGCAATTTTACTTAGGGTAAAATTGGTCTTACATTGTGTACTTGGGTCCATCTAATAATAATAGGTTAGAGGACCAAAAAATGGTATAACAGATTGCCCCCCAGCGTGCGAGCGTTAGGAGCTAATCGTATGACTCAAGTACGTTGTAAGAATTCAATCACTAGACACCGAAGGGGAAGTCAGAGAGATAAATATAAGGTAGACCAAAGTGCTGAAAGGACTAGACCCTGAGGAGGTGAGACTTACAGGTGCAAAAAGTCTCTTTTTATGAATGAGTACCTGTGCTATAGGCAGCGGGGGAGGCATACCTATGTCCGCCGAGGCAAAGTACAAAGAATAAGGCGTCCAGTAAACAAGGCACTGAACAATATAGTACATGCTGGCATAAACATGGGCCAAATAAAGAACATGATAATGAATCTCACATACATATTGTGCCTAAGATAACAACCAGGACTTGTACAATAATATCTAAGTACATGAGATGCAAAATACAACCCAGATGCCCTTGTAAACACGAAAGGGCTCTGAAAATCTGACTGATACATGCAATCAAAAAGGCGTGGCAAGCCGCTAAGGCCGACATCATCAAATCTATGGAGCTGCATCGAAGGCTGAAAGGAAGAGGTCATTCGGGCATGTGGGGGGCTACCTGTAGGGCCACCCCCTCATGAGGGCTGAGACATCTCACACACACCCAGGAATCACCGGTTCAATCTGCTGTATCATTGAACCATCGAGTATACGGATCTCTATCATGCTGAAAGGAGCTGGAGCTGAGAAACAATCAGGTCAAAGGGCTATAAGGAGTCCCTTTGCTTGATCCGAGGCACCGAACAAGAGTGGAAGCTGGAACCAAGGTACATCGCCCTCTAGACCTGTCTTCTGGAATAAATGATCTGATGTCGACAGAAGGAGGTCTGCCATAGGTGAGGCAATAAGGGGTCCTCAACTACGGCACGAGAGAAAATAGTAAAGTGACTGACAGATGGACACCAGGGCTGATGATGAAATGGGGGGGGGGGGGTACTGAGTAGCGGACGGACAACTTCCCTTGTTAGGGAATAAAGGGTATGGATGACTTGGTAGCGACTGACACAATATCATGAGGGATAGGGGACAATGTGACACGAGAGAGGGACCAAGCAATGAAGGATGGAGGACTATAGCGGGATACAAAGGGACTCAAGATAGACTCCATGAATGCGATGATGACTCAACTTGGATGCTCTAAACAAGGGCGACTCGATGGCGCTGCCACACAGTAAAGGTCCAATGGGGGACTATAGAAACATGAGTACAAGATGGTAACTCATGACGAAAATCGACACAGGCGTGGACAAGTATGGAGGCAAAGTGCTGCCCCCAGGACGAGTGTTTCAAGTGAAGAAATTAGATTTTGAGGAGGGGTGACGTGACGCTTTCTAGATAAAAAGTGTCATGGTGAAGTATCAAATCACTAAAAACTAACAGATACCCATTTGAGGGCTCGGTGAGAGCTTTCCAACAGTACAGACTATTCGTCAAACTGAGCTACGGTTTGGCCGTAGTAGGCGAAAGAAAAATCAGGGGTTTTCTTTTAATAAAGTGTTTTCCCTCCAAATTCACTCATATGCATGTGGAGCTGTGGTGAATGTAGAGAGGAGAGAAAGCCCTAAATCTTGCAACGAGCGTAGCGAACAAATTGATCGTTGGAATCGAGATCCGTCAGTTGCAGGTAAGAGGCCTAACCCTACTCTTTCATTTCAGTGGATTGAAAGTTCAGTTTAGGTCCCCAGAGCTCATGAACATGCCAGGTCGCACTTTTAGGAGTCTGTTCTGCGACCTGGGTAGTAGGTACTGGGCAGAAAACTGCAACCTGTCCCAGGAATGACTTGAAAAGTGCGACCTGTAAGAGAAAGGGGGTTTTAGTGCTGTTTTTGGCTGAGATCTGGGATTTTTATAGTTGAGGGGTATAGGTGCCCCCAAACATGTTGTGGTCATGCCAAAATGTATTTAGAAAAAGGGGAATCTAAACACATTTTAATAATGTGGTGCACCATTTATTTTCATTATGGTTATGCAGTTTGAGAAAGGGAATGGAGGATTACTAATATCTTTTGGTACTGCATATATGAATCAAATGGACTTTAAGTTTCCAGGTTGGAATACATGGTGTCACTATCCGAAAGAGAGGATTTGGAGATAATGAACTGGTGCTCTCCTAGAAAAATCATAGGTTGGTCAACAACAATGTCGAAGGGACTGGGTTATTGATGTAAGATGAAGGAATTGTTAGCCATCTATAAATTTTTCATATACTATGATGGCTAAAATAGGTCTTTAGTCTTCAAGAAACAAGTTTTAAAGCAAAATTTTGAGTTCTTGAAGCCTTGTTGTCCCTTGTCCAAAGGATCCATCTCACTGATATCTTCACAAAGCCCTGCCATTGTCTTGAATAAAACTGCTTTGAAACCCTTTTTCATTCCCATCCTCCATTTAAAAATCCCTCCACTTCTTCAAAAATCCCTTTTAAGACCATATGAATCCCTTTTATTTGGTTTTAAAACCCTCCTTTTACTCTATTGGAACCTCTGAAAAACCTCAAAAACCCCTTTTTTGGGCCTAAAACCAACCTTTTTCATAAGTGGACCTTTAAGCCCCCACGGGCTTAGGTTTTCAGCCCTTTCACGCTATCGGACTTCACTTCCGCGGCTTCCACCCCTTTTCCTTTGTTTCTTCGTTATTTCCTCTACGCAACGGTTTCCCCATCGATGGGATCTGAGTCATCGATCTCAGATTAGGAAACTTTGAGGATTAAGTTTTATTTGTTAAAGACTAGTTTTCCTCTAAAGATTGTCATATCTGGCTAACTTTATTTTCTTTGGGTCTAAACCTTAACATACTGTCTTCAAGAAGAATTCATACCAGAGCTTATCTTGACCCAAATCCTCTTGAAATAGTTGATAATCCAGAAAGTATTCTTAGGAAGTCTCCTACATCTAGAGATACAACTATTATAAGTTAAATTCACAGAGCTAATTCTGTCCCTGAAAACCTTTCAGCTCTTCAATAAATCCAAGTTGACTTAGATTTTCCAAGTAATTTACCAAGAACTAAGTCACTTAGTGGTATAGATCAGACAAAATTTGAGCCTCCAAGTTCACCACAGCATAGTGGCCAACATATTAGCAACAGAGAAACTCCTCCATCCACACCTCCTGATCTTCATTTCATTCACGACTTTGGTTTCTCTCACCCCAAATCTGCTCAACAGTCTCTTGCTGGTACAAGCGCTTCTGTCATCCATATACCCACTTTTCAAACCACTCCATTCCTCCCACAAAATCCTATCATGGCAGCATGGTATGCTCCCCTAGTGTTACCACAACCTCTGATTCCTTTACCCAATGAATATCAGTCCAGAATTCCCCATTTCACCGGAAATGAATCCACTACTGCTCAACAACACGTAGATAAAATCAATGATGCCTTTGATTATATGGAAATATGTTAGGTCCCTATATTACCAGTTGTTGAAGCCTAGAAAATCTCTGCTTCAAACATTGGGGGAAAACCACCCGGTCGGGACCTTAAGACAACTCCTTTTCCGTTTGGGATGGTGGCTCCGACTGGATTTAAAGGACCAGTTTCCTTATAACTAAGTGGATTGAATTGAATGGGTGAGAGCCTACCTGGATTCCAATGCTAGATCTGAAGAAGAAGATGCCCCCGTCCTTCAGCCCTGGCAGATCACAATCCTTCCACGATCTCCGTGGACGAACACCTGCACACAGAAGAGACGAACAGATACATGCATAGGAACCAGCATACGTAACTAAATATCGGTCCGAAAAGATATTACTCGCATTAACATGATTGCAAAAGGAGTGGAACCATAATCATAGTCATCTATTAAAGTGATAAACGAATAGAAGTTACAACCGAGTTCTGACGTCGCAGCCTCCTTCGTACGGGTCCCCGGTTGTCCACGTCTCATAAAGCTCGCCAAGGAAAGGGAAACCTCTCCAGAGTCTCGTAACAATGGTCTCCTTGCTTAATGGGCCTTAAGGGAAAGAAGGGATTCTTTACAGCACAAAGGCACTTGGGAATAGGGAGATGCAGAGCTTCAGCACTTCAAGACTAGCTTGCCATGGATCTGAGCAAGCTTTTATAGATGGGGAAGGAGGGAGTTGGGATCCCTATTATTATGGGATTGGCCCTATCAACAAGGAAGGTTCCATAGAAGGTGGCAAAACCACTTCCCTTCCATAGAACTCCCGCAGCCAAACCTCCCAACTTAAGATAGGCAATGGTTGTGAGTTTGTTTGAACTCAACTTCCGCCATCCATATTTAAAAAACAGTCCCTAAAATGGGTGGTGCGATTGCTGCTCTATGACAGAGCGCCAAGTGGCGCGACCTCTTTACAGGATTTCCCTGATTGGCGCGAGCACTGAACTGTCTACCCGCGCCAATGCAAAAAGAGCTTTTTTTCATGGATTTTGCAAGGAGATGTCTCAAGGGGAAATAAAGCTCATACTCAGAGGGATGCATTGATGATGTTTTCAAGGCATGACAGTGTTCACAGGTCACATAATGGGTCCTCCATTGTGCGGGACGGGGAATGGTAGGGACGGTGACAAATTACTGTGTAACAGATGCCCCCTAAAGCATGAGGCCCGAGAGAGAGAGGGGTGAAATGCTTTACGAGAACATGTCCAACCGAAGGCCCGCCGTCGGAAAACCTGCACAGAAAGATACAACTGATATCTCAAGTACATGATGTATATATATGGTATGGACGCAGCCATCCGAACAGAGTATGCTATAATCCGGATCCAGGGTATGGGCGTAGCCATCCAACTAAGATCAAACAAATAGACTCAGGTATGGTCGCAGCCATCCAATCATTGAGTCATGTACATAATGACAATAATCCACAATCGCAGCCTGGATTACAACAGACACAATCCAGGGTCTTGCGCTCCATCTCGACCCAAATAAGTACAAGTTCTAGCATGCGAATGTGTGAGCTGATGTCGAACATGCAAGAACATCGTCTGATTACCAGCCAATAATGAAAGCCGTTAACAGACGCGAGAGAAACCACCAATAATGACGATGGTCCTCAAGGTACTCCAGGTACAATCTACGGCGTGTGAATAAATGAGCCGACGTCGAACACCCGCAGAATCATCCGATCGGAGGCCAATAATGAAAACCTCTCGTCGAATGCGACGAACCTGCCATTAAGGCATGCAGGCTCCAAGGTACCATCAGGAGTCTCTAGACCAACTTCCTGGATAATGAGTTGAAGTCGACAGAAAGTGACCTTGATCGAAGGTGGGCCATAATGATTCCCACATCATCGACACGAGACAGAGGAACATAATGTTTTGTTGTGAATCAGGATCATATGAGAAACAGAGGAAGGTTGATATTCGCAGAGGCCAACTTCTCTTAAACATATAAACGGCACGACAATGGACTTGGCAGTATTTGACGTCAACAGATCAAAGGTCATGGCGACGAGGCAGTGAACAGATGAGAGGTCAAAAGAGATTACCCAAACCCATGGAAGCAAAGTGAAGCAACGAGATGAGATGTCCCCAACCCGACACGAATGCGGACAAGTGCCATGTTCAAGAGCGACATACTGCCGACGATAACGACGATGGTTCCATTTTTCCCCCACCATTTCTGGCGAGTACCCCAATTATTTTTGATGACAAGCTTGAAGGGGATAGCATATGCTTGTAAGATAAGTCCGCCCTTCGGGCGAATCCATCCTAGTGCATTTAACGAGTCCTAGGAAGGAGAAACTCGGAGAACGTCATTGCGACGGAATCCAATGTCATCAGGGTTTAACGAGTCTGACAAAGGAAGAACTCGGCGTCTTTTTATGTTTAGAGAGTTTGAAAAGACAGCGGAAAAGAAAACTCCACAGGTCCCTTTTCGTAAATAGTTCCCCAGATCCGAAAAGGTAGAAAACAATATCCGGAAAAACCTCCTAGTCGCGATAGGCTAGGGTATTCCTTTTTCGTAATCGATCCAGCCCAGCCCGAAAAAGGGTTAAACGTATACTGGGTGAATGTCGATTCGTGTCCATTTTAACGAGATCGAAACGACAAGGGCCTCGGCAATCTTTTCATGTTTAGAGAGTCGGAAAAGAGCTGAAAGATGACTCCTCCCGGAGGAACGAGTGGTATAAAGGGTAGCAACTGGTTCCGGTAATGGTGGAACTACTCTGAACAAATAAAGGTCGAGAGGCTGGCTAACAAGACCACTCATAGCAGCGGTTCCTCAGGAACGGGTAAAACAACCAAGTGAAGGCATATGATCGGCCAAGAAGATAGTGACAATGGAGTGAGAAAACCAAGGCTCATCTGGTAAAAACAGGCTGATAAAATGACCATCACAAGAGGTAAAATGGGCAAGGTTTCATTTTTACACAAGCTTGAAATCAGGAAACTCTGCTTGAAGTTGGTTTCATTTTTACACAAGCTTGAAACAAAGATAAACTATGCTTGAAACCGGTTTCATTTTTACACAAGCTTGAAACGGAACAAACTATGCTTGTAAAAGATAAGCATGCCCCCAGCATGGTGACTCAATTCGAGGTACATGCCCCCCAAGCTTCAATCCATATGAAAGGCAGATGGAGTGAAGGTTCAAGTGACGAGATCAAGAGAAAGACTCGACTGGGATTTTACGAGATCTAAACAAAGACTCGAATTGAACAGGAACGTGTTTCATTATTTTAACGAGGTTGACACATTAAAAGAACTATCCTCAAACACCTTGTTTCATGGTTTAGGGAGCTTGACACAAGACCAGGAAGCGCCACACGGTGGGAGTTCCGAATCGGATCCACCAAATCCTGAGGCGCCTAGTGCGTGCAGTGACATGCTACCATGAGCACCATGCGGATTAGTCCTTAGGATTTATGCCACACCTATTTTTTGAGAGACATAGTGTCTCAGGATGTACTAAGACGATTATGTATATTTTTTGAGTTTTGTGATGCACACTGTGCAAACATTTCGACACACATATATATATATATACATATGACTATTTTGGATGGATCTTTCTTTTCATGTGATGATGTTTTCTATATGTCATGCAAATGTCTAATACAGATGTAATCTAATGTATCAGTTACATAACAAACGACCCAATGCGAAATGTATTCACACAATGTATCTAATCACACATTTCATTTTTACGCAAGCTTAAAAGCACACATGAACACACACATATGCAAACTATGCTTGAAATGAGGAAGACGGGCATGCCCCCCCAGCATGATGTCTCAATTCGAGGTGCATGCCCCCCAAGCTTCAGTCCATTGAAAATGGAGTGAAGGTTCAAAACAAAAAGTCGAATTGAACAAGCTTGTGTTTCATTATTTTAACGAGGTTGACACACTTAAAAGAACTATCCTCAAACAACTTGTTTCATTGTTTTAGGAGCTCGACACAAGTGGAGGAACTATGCTCCGGCGATCTTGTTTCATTTTTTAAGGAGCTTGACACAAGACAACGAACTATGCTCCGACAATCTGGTTTCATTTTTTAAAGAGCTTGACACAAGTGGAGGGAACTGTGCTCTAACGACCTTGTTTCATTTTTTAAGGAGCTTGACACAAGATAATGAACTGTGCTCTGACAACCTGGTTTCATTTTTTAAAGAGCTTGACCCAGGGAGGAAACCATGCTCTAACACGCTTACATCAAAATGAACAAGAAAGCGGCGCTTCCAAGAGTTCCACTCCCGATGGAAGGAAAACATCCTGGAAGTCAGGACCCAATGCCCCCAGCACCTGATGCACGACAGCATCATCACTGAGCACAGGCACGGGGTAAGTAGCCACATAGTTGACCTGCGGTGGGGCAGAGACAACAGGTGGATAAAAACTAGGAGGGGGTGATGGCGGACCAGTTGCCACATTAGGACCAAAGAATGACAGCTGATCAATGGTCACGATCCTTCCTTCATGCATAAAACAGGCCACACGAAAGAGGGAGGAGACGAGCGCTCCCATGGCATAGGTGTAATCGCGCCCCAAAAGCAGATTGAAATCCAAGGGGCTTGGAACGACCATCACGTCCATATGGACGGTTTTTCCTCCCAAAGTAACAGGTAACCTTGGAAGGATCCCCAACGGTTGACTCGTTCTTCTATTGAATGTCAACAGATTCTGCGTAACGGGCGCAAGCGGCGGCGAACCGAAAGCTTGCTAGGTAGTTGATGACAGAATACTAACAGAGGCACCTTCGTCTATAATGGTGCTGGGTACAACCAGACCAAAAGCCTGTACTGTAATCTCGAAAGGCACATAAGACGGAAGGCGAAATTCTGCAAATCGATTCCAGTCAAAGGAAGCGACCAAACTACTCGGAGGGGCTACCATCGACGCGTGAAGGTCTTCCCCTGATGTTACGGTAGAAGAAGCATCCTCCATGACCTCCATCTCGAAGGCGGGAGGGACATCCTCTGGAGCCTCCATCATGGGAGGCGGAGGAGGGGCTTCTTGAAGTACAGGGACAGGAGAATCTTTCTCCAAGTCTGAAGAATCTGAAGAGATCAGAAGGACATGGGGGGTGTGAGATCCACTCTCGACAGAAAAGTCCTGGTGCACTGTGGACGAGGCCAGTTCAACCGATCCGACGACCAATGGTTGGTCAGGGACGGATTCGTGAATTTGAATTTCTAGGGGAGTGGGATCGACCAAGGATGACTCTTGACCAATCATAGGATCAGCTGGCGGAGGACTCAAAGAAAGTCGATTATAACCAGGTGGAAGGCGTGGTGTAGAACCGGCTAGGTTGTCCAAGACTTGCTTGGCTTCATCCATATAAGGACAAAGGTGAATGGCATGGTGCCCTTCACACAACTTACAGGGATTGGTGATCTTACCCTGCTTCTTAGAGTTCTTATCAACAGCAGCTGAAGACGTGCCCCCAACTTGACTCCCGGAAGACAAAGGCAACGGTGGGCGGCCGTTGGACCATACTTCGAGCACCTTGGAAATGCCAGGGCAGTCTCGAAGAAGATGGTCTCCCGTGCACAACCGGCAAGGGAATTTGACTTTCCGTGGAGGGTTGGAAGGTTTATCAAGAGGAGATATCTCATGGATAGTAGCCGTACATTTAACCTCTCGCTTATCAGACTTCTTCTTCTTTGTCTTCTTCTTCTTCTTCTTAGCCACCTGGTTACTTGAATCCAGACTTTCACCAGGCGAAGTAGAAGAGGAGGACGCAGAAGCAGGCGAAGAAGGGGAGAGGTCCACCTTGGAATCAACGTGAGGTTGTTCAGGTGGAGGGACTGATTGAACAGTAGTGGAGACATTCGGGACAAGAGAGGTTGAGAACAACCAAACAGGCAACCCAACAGTTAAACCAGGAAGGGACAACGTCGCCATGTAAGGAGCACCAACATTTCCAAAAGGAGGAAAATGACCAGGATTCCCTTCTGAGGGGATTCCTTGGTTGGTGAACTCTGAAAAAGTTGCCATCAAACTCAAAACCACACACGGGCTGAAAATGAGTTAAGGGCACACGATCAAACGGTGAACAAGCAATGTCTAAACAGGTATGAAATCGTGGGCGATTAATTTTACCACATTGGAAAGTAAGAAATTCTACCGTTTCATGTTTCAAGAGTCGAGAAACGATAAAAAGATGACTCTATCTCTTTCAGAGTTGACACAAGCGTGAAAGGACAAGCGCTTGACGGTTTTTTCAAGTTTAGGGAGTCAGAAAAGACCAAATGACTACTCAGGAAAAACTAGGCACAAAGGGTGTACCAAATATCCGTGAACTGCAATATACACCTTGGTTTCAAAAATGAAACAAAAATCGACCAAGGACTTTCCGTACGTGCAGGTAGTCTCCCCGAATGCTGTGTTCGGTGTATCACGGGTATAGGGCGGCAGACTCGGCTTCCCGTGGATAAAGGATTGAAAACCTATAGGGGTCTCCCTTTATATACGCGACGGTACGGGGAGCACAAGTCCGTACTAGCGCTGTCTAAAGCCAACAGGCGAACGACAGCTGCTAGGTTTAACGACGCCGGAACACGTCTCTAGCCTAGACCTTCTAAATATGTTCCGTTAAGTTCCAATGCTGCCTTAGGTTAATTGAATAAATTTTACAGTTGATCTTCAATTAAGTTTCAATTTCCAGGCCCTATCGTATGTAGTGTCTCCTAAATGCAAAGCTATATGCCACAGTGCAACATTTCGTTCGATGAAAACTAATTAGAGAAGAGTTGAGAGTTTTAACACAAACAAAATGAACGGAAATTAACAACGAGATCTCTAATGCAACTAACGCAATTGACAACTTTTCATTCAAAACACTAATCACTAGTGATATGGAAAAGATCACAATTTGCACTAATTAACAAAAGCAAAAGAGATTTTTTTTTTTTGATTTTCAATGTTTAATGGCTAATATGCACTAATCAAACTTGAAAACAAATGGAGAAACTTGAGAAACGATATTCAGGAGAGCGAAACAAACACATTTCACTCAACAACACAAACAATCAGATCCCCAAATTGACCAAAGTCTCTCAAAGCAAAGAAGAGACTCAAACGCTTCCAATGGACTGTGTAATCTAGGTCCGATGCAAGCGCAAACGAGTTTCGAATGAAGCAATGAAAAATCACCCGAAAATCACAATGAAACAATGAACAACTACTTAGAGAATGTGGAGAATCAATCAGATAGTTGACAGGACAATCCAAACACCAAAACTCCCAAGGAGGGCTCGATACACTAAACCACTAGATGACCTAAGGCTTAAAACGTGAAATCGGTAGATAGAAGCAAACAACCAAAGGATAGAGGTGAATTTCCAGCCAAACAAGACTCCAACACACTCAGGCAGTCGGAAAATCAAGAAGAAAAACACTGGTCAACTTCAGAGAGCTTAAAAATGAGAAATCTCAAAAACCTACAGGGGTGGCGCGACTGTAAGTGTGAAACTGGCGCCAGAAGTCAATTGGCGCGGGCTGAACAAAGGCAACATGCGCCAATTGGCCTGACTGTCGGGTTAAAAACCGCGCCAGTCGAGTTTCTCAAGGAAAATTAAAAACAAGCTACTCCAGAAACAGACCAATGCAAGCTAAGCAATCCAAGAAGCAAAAACACACAAAGAACCCAACCCAGAAGGTTCATCAAGCAAGGAAAAGCAAGATACAAATGGCAAGGCAAGACAAAGACTCCAAGTCGTTCAGTCTGCAAACCAAACCGGAGATCGAATAAAGTAGCGTTGATCTACTCCGCTAATGCTAGGCAGAAGCGTTTCGAAGGCTATCTGGCTGTACTTCAGACTCCGTCTACAGTTTACAAATCAAACAACAATCAACAACAAGCTGGATCCCCAGCGGAGTCACCAATTTGTTGAGAAGGTAAATCCCCTCTGCGGACAGAGGTGATCCCTACTAGCCCAGCAGGGGTCTAGCAACAAACAAACAATGTCATGACGCAGGTTCCTAATTACGAATGAAAAGGCTAGAGATAGAAGCCTACCTGGATTCCAACGCTAGGATCTGAAGAAGAAGCGTCCCCATTCCTCAGCCTCGGCAGATCACAATCCTTCCACGATCTCCGCGGATGAACACCTGCACATGGAAGAAACGAACAGATACAAGCATAGAAACCAGCATACGTAACTAAACATCAGTCAGAAAAGACATTACTCGCATTAACATGATGGAAAACGGAGTGGAACCATAATCATAATCATCTATTAAATAACCAGCGAAGAAAGATTACAACCAAGTTCCGACGTCGCGGTCTCCTTCGGACGGGTCTCCAGTAGTCCACCGTCTCGCAAAGCGTGCCAAGGAAAGGGAAAACCTCTCCAGAGTCTCGTGACAAAGGTCTCCTTACTTGAGTCAGCCTTAAGGGAAAGAGAGGGTGCTTTACATCACAAAGGCTCTTGGGAATATGGAGATTCAGAGCTTAGGCACTTCAAGACTAGCTTGCCATTGATTTGAGCAAGCTTTTATAGATGGGGAAGGAGGAGTTGGGATCCCTATTATTATGGGATTGGCCCTATCAACAAGGAAGGTTCCATGGGAGGTGGCAAAACCACTTCCCTCCATAGAACTCCCGCAGCCAACCTCCCAACTCAAGATAGGTGATGGTTTGTGAATTTGTTAGAACTCAACTCCCGCCATCCATATTTAAAAAACAACTCCCAAATTGGGTGGCGCGACTACGGCTCTATGACAGAGCGCTAGGTGGCGCGACCTCTTTGCATTAATTTCCCCATTGGCGCGAGTACTGAACTGCTTGCCCGCGCCAATGCCAAAAGGGATGTTTTTCATGACTTTTGCAAGGAGATGTCTCAAGGGCAAATGAAGCTCATGTTCAGAGGGATGCATTGATGATGATTTCAAGGCATGACAATGTTCACAGGTCACAGAATGGGTCCTCCATTGTGCGGGATGGGGAATGGTAAGGACGGTGAAAAATTACTGTGTAACAGTCCCTTATAGAATTTCCTACTGGAAATGATTCTCTATGTTGTTTGCCTAAGATGCATCCTTCACATAGGTTGTCTGGTTTTTCTATGAGTGGAAATCCCTTCACCATGCATTTCTTATGCAAAAAAATTCAAACCTCTAAAGTTGATATGACCAAATATCAAATGCCATAACCAATTTTCATCTTTAATTTTTTCCTAAAAGTTTTCTTCTGTGACAGCTACTACATTTATTTCATCCTTTTGTGAATTCATTAATAGCTGTGCTTGAGTGCCTTATTCCTTCAAATCTGATCTTATATTGAGGGAAAATATTCTATTGTTTGTCATATCAACTTTGGCAATCAACTATCTGCTTGGAGGTTTCTCCAAGATTAGGCACACATCATTCTTGAAAAATACATTGTAGCCTTTTTGCATGAGATGTCCAATGCTTATGAGGATATGTTTCAAACCAGGAAGAAAGTAAACATCTAACATGAACTTCTTCTCTCTCTTATTTGTTAGAATGTCTGCTCTTCCTTTTCCCATGAGGAAGACTTTGCTATCAGTCCCCAATGTCACTTCATATTTCACACTTTCATCTAGATTGTAAAACATTTCTATGTTTCGATTCATGTGGTTGTTACACCCTGAATCTAAGAACCATACATCTCCTTGTTTTTCTCGTGCTACATTACAAGATAAAAACATGCTATCATGGTTCTGATTTTACTTTATGAAATTTGCACTTGGTTTGCTACCTATGTCATATTGCTTCTTTCTACATTCATTTGCATAAATACCATACTTTTTGCAATAATGACATTGAACTTGAGATTTATCATACCTATGACCTTGTGCTTGATTTTGGCTTGAGCCTTGGCTTGGATTTTGATTTTCGCCCCTTCCACTTGAGCTTAAAAGGCTGCTTCTTCCACCTCTATGTGGGCTTCTTCCTCTTCCTCTATAATTTGTTCTTCCTTGACCTCTACCTTGACCAAATGAAACTTGTGTCTTGAATGCATGCTCCAATGAGGATTTTTTTCCTCTATTCAATCTATGTTCATGAGAAATTAGTGTTGCATGAAGCTCATCCACTAAAAATTGTGAGATATCCTTTATCTCTTCTATGGCCACAACTATGGCATCAAACCTTGCTGGCAGAATTCTAAGAATTTTCTCAACTATTATTCTTTCCTCAAGTGTCTCACCATGAGACCTGATTTGCGTAACCAAACCAATTACATGTGTAAAAAATGAGTCTAAATTATGAGACACTTTCATACAAATTGTCTCAAAATCTCTTCTCAAAATTTGTAATTTTGTTGTCTTCACCTTTTCCATGCCCTGGTAGGTTGTCTAGAGGGTGTCCCATGCTTGTTTGGACTTTGTTTTTGCTGCAACCCTTAGGAAGATAATTTCATGCACTGCTTGAAAAATATATAAAAGGGCATTTGAGTCCTTCCTATTATCCCTCAACAAATCCTTTTTTGCTTGTCTCAAAACATTGTATGCTATTGCATCTACTGGTTCTTGGAAACAATTCTCCGCCAATTCCCAAATGTCTTGTGAGGAAAACAAAGACTTCATTGTAATAGCCCAATAGTCATAAATTTTTCCATTAAACTGTGGTATTTGTAGATTAGTCAAACTTGTGCTTGTTGCTTCCATTTTCACTCTTTAAACAAACTTACTTACTGTGTAAAATTTTTCTCACTATGTGAAAAATTTATCACTGCTGGAGAATACACTCCACAAAATTTTAGAACTCCTTTTAAGTCCTCAGTAAAAACACATACTTTTACTAATATTTTAAACCCAATTCGATACCATGTTAAAAATTTTAAGACAGAGGAAATTATTTTCCTCAACACAGAGACTTTACACATAGTTGTGGAAACGACTTTAATCAAGACAACAAAGTTGCGAAAGTTTACAAAGGGTTTTCGAACTCACTTAATCCAGTTGATACAATTGTGGAAATAAAATGAGGAAGGTATTCATTTTAATAATGAGTGGTGGATATTAAAACATATTGACTATAGTTGAGAGAGTTGTTGAGGTAAAAATCTTACCAGAAATTTTCACAATCAAATCGCAACTAACCAAACTTTATATTATAATTCAAAAACACAACATACACATTCACTCATTCACCATAATTTAATATAAGGAATGGGCTAACATGAATTTCTAAATTTTAGAGAAGTTGTGTGAGGTAAATAAAACTTGCGGATTAACCATAGCCATGCTTTAAATTTCTATTCGAATTTAATAGTTTAATCTATTGCAGAATGGGTAAAATGTACTCTTCTCTGAAATTATCTTTTTGTGAAAACTCAATCAAAAAATTGCAAAACATTAACTGAGGTATGGCTGATTTCAGAAATTTTGAAAATATTAAAGTCACCTGCGTGCCCTGAGTAGGTAGAAACAGAGTACAAAGGGGCAACAGAGAGCTTGCGTGCACAACACAGTGCATTCAAGAGGAATGGAGAAAGACATGAAGGAAGAATTTAATGTTGATGGGCAACAGCTGAGTTTATAGAGGAGAAGTTAAGTATGTATGGGCATAGCTATTTTTTCAGAGAAATGAATACTTTCGTGGTTAAACCACACAACAACAGAGTTTTAATGAAAGAAGTATTTTCGGGCTTTTAAGCCCTCAATAACCAAATTTGAAGAAAATCTTGTTTAAACGGAAAATTGTTTTTAATTTTTGAATGAGACACGTGATAGTTGTCCCCACCACTTCACTGCCAATTACAATCGCAAGTTTTAAGTTAAGTGTCTTGTTGATATGGATTGTTTCGATGCGATGCGATGCGATCACAATCGCAATCACAAATTGCAAAAGGAATGTTGTAATGTTCCAGATCCGAAAAGAGTTACTGCCAATTGTGTGTTTGTGAAGCGATGCGATGTGGTCCCATCACAATCGCTAATCGTAATTGAAATATCACAAAGTTTTATCCGCCATATGATTGTGTTCAGTTGAATGTTTACGATGCGATCTCAATCAGAACATCACAATTGTTTTTTCAACCGTTCCGCTAGTCCATCGCTGATGCACCAATGCGATCTCTGCTGTGGGGTCCATCGCACATCACAAATAGAAAATTCCATGTTCTGCAGATCTGCCAATCGTAAATCGCAAATCGCAATTGTGAAGTTCGTTCCTCCAAAGTTTTTGTTCCGTCGATCGCCGATCGCCGATTGCGAAGTGGTCTCCACTCGTACATCGCGCCAAATAAGATTTAGGTTAAAGTTTTATGTTTTTCAATGTATTTTCATTTTATTTTTGTTTTTATGTTCTTACAAAGCCACGCCATATAAAAATCATCGTATTGCATTGTATTTTAAGTTAGCGAGTTATTGTATTATTGTGTTGTATTGTTATGTAAGCCCGCAGGCAGAGAAAACTCAGTGAACCATAACATAGCACTGTTTGTGCATTTTCAGAGAGAGAGAGAGAGAGAGAGAGAGAGAGAGAGAGAGAGAAGTTTTGAGAGAACTGTGTCTGTAGCAATCTCAATCATATTTTGTGAATCCCTCCTAAGAGGAAGAAATCTATCATTTTGTAATAGTTTTAGTTCTGTTAATGAAATAGAAAGAAAAGTTCTATTTTGCAATCTCTGTCATTTTATTCTCTGTGTTAGAAGGGGAGTATTATTCTCTCAGTTATTGTTCTGGAATTCTCAGAAATTCCAACATGGTATCGAGCTAGTTCAGGCTCTTTGAAGCGATCAAATAAATTGAAGGAAGAAGAATATTTGTTTGCCTTCACGCAAGGCTCAGTAGAAGATAAAGTCCAGGTATTTCTAAAAAAAAAATAGAGTTGTTGTTTTGTTTAAAAGAGTAGTCCTCAGCGACAGATTTTGTCTTTGAAACAAGGAAAGTTAGTTTGTTTGAAAAACACAGTCAAGTTTAGTTCAAAGTTCAGTTTATAAGAAATGGTTGGACCAAGCACTGGTATGAGTATTGGAAATGCTCAGCTTCCACAATTTAATGGAAAGAACTATGATTATTGGTCAAATAATCTCTAAGTTCTATGCTTTTCAAATTAGATATTTGAACATACATCCATAGGGGAGTGGACCCCAATGGATAATTATCATGTGGATATGGTTAAATATTTAATTATGAAAAATAAATAAAATATTGTGCATGCACTATGACCAGATGAGAAAGTGAGATCACCTGCCTAATCCATGAGGTAATGGAAAAGGAAAAAAGACTTTCCCCAAATCTTTCAAAAATCCTTGAAAGAAATTATTTCTAATTTAGATTTTTGAGGAAAAATCTAAATTTCCCCAATGAAGAGGAGTAGTTGGGAAGAGGTGAGAAAAAGCTGGAAAAGCTAAGGAAAAGCTTAAAGCAGCTTTAAAGAGTCCCAAAATGGGAAGCCTAGGCTAAACAGAAATAAAGCATCCTGAAATTCTGGACGCAGAATTGGAAACAGGCTTTGGGGAAAGCACAGCTTAAATAAGCTGCTCCAGAACAGATTGAGGTTAGTCTGTTCTTGGAGGATCTCTGCTCGGGGGTGAATCCTGGGAGATAAAGAGGATTCTAAGGTTGGGAGGACTGGTCATAGTAGAGGTGTGCATGCATACATTTGGAGATATCTGTAAGTCTGTGTTACATGTATCCCTGTTTTATGAAATTGTGATGTTATATTCCTTTATGCAAATTATAAAATTGTGATGTTATATCCCTGTTTTATGAAATTGTGATGTTATATTCCTTTATGCAAATTATAAAATTGTGATGTTATATTCCTTTATGCAATTTATGAAATTGTGAGGTTATAGTCCTTTATGAAATTTATGAAATTTCAATGTTATAGTGCATTATGGAATGTATGAATTGTATGTTAAGTTGCAGTATGCCACCGTTAGATGGATTAATGGTTCAGTAACTTATGTAATTGCAAATACAACTATTGACAGTAGAGACAAATGGTTGGGTGTAGGTATGAGTACCTGGTAATAATGAGATTTGAGATGATAGATTAGTTAAACAGCCAATCTAATAACTATGTATAGGTATAGCTTGATATCTTTGAAAGGAGTATTTCAGTTCTGTGTGTAGAAACAGAAAATGGTAACAAACCAGTAACCATGAACAGTAAGTTCCAAACAACTAAACCTATCATAACAATACGGATGGCACAGAACCCCCTGTAACCAATAACAGAAAGTAAGAAACAATAACCCTGTGATAGTCGTATGGGGTTCAGGATGTATGTTCCAATGGAGAGAATGGTAACAGTTAGAATTTAAATTATTCTATTAAATGTAAGGGTAATCATCTGAAAGTAGAAGTTGAACCCTAATTAAGGACGAAGATCATACCATGAGCAGAGCATCTGGTTACCATCCATAGAACTACTGGGAAAGTAGTGGAGCAATGGTGGTGAATCGCGTAGAGATAGATGTATGTGAGGAGGCATACATCTATACTTCGATGCTGGAACTTTAACATAGGGAAAATATTAGTAGGCCGGAAAACTGGGAAGTTTGATGAAGGGCCTAGTGATCATCCTGCACAGAAAACCTGAGATATACAAGGTAAAATATGTAGATATATAAGTCTACTATATGAACTGAGAAGAGGGGAGGTTAAGCCCAAAAAAAAAAAAATCCTCATGGAAATTCTTGTATTCCAGGGCTGTCTGTAAGTACTGAAAAGAAGCTAAACCCCAGGACAACAGTCTGATATTGTAGGTGATTCAGTATAAAAACTATGACATTACTAAAGATGATATGTAATCCCACATGGTAAAAAAGAAAAAAGAAAAATGGGTTTGGGGAGACGTGACAAATGGTATCTGAGCAAAGTTCAAAAATTGGGCAAGATATGTTCACAAAGGAACTTCTAGAGTTAAGAGTATGAAGTGGGATGATGCTCTTCTACTTAGCCTCTATAGATGATTAGTTATCGCTTTGTCCCCTTTAAATATAAAAACGTTATACTACAAACTTTGAAATTTGTGCTAGAGGAAGAATATTTCCAGTACATAAGTTTTCTTATCTTATGTAGCCACTAGCTGATATTCTATGCTCATAAGTATAACATAGAATATTGTAGCAGAATTGTGGTAGAGCAAGAAAATACATTAGAACATGAATTTAACATGTTTCTAGATAAAAAGGTAAATTCTACTCTACAGTAATAGGATGGCATTCAGAGAAATTAGGTAGGATTATTCTAGCATCTATAGTCTTTCACTATAAACATAAAGTACATGGTATAAATATAAACAGCTGGAAGTAAATACCATGAATGTTGACACTCGAAGTTATGTAGGAAAATTGAATATTACCTTACACCATATATGTGTACAATTGTGGAATTTTATGCTCATATGTAAGTGGAAAACTATGAGTTATAGGATATCATAGAAGAAAATTAAAAGAGGTTGGCATGTCGACATTTTCTAGCTTTTAAAAGAAATTTTATTATACCTAAGGAATATACAATTCATAGCAGTGATATAGCCTATTATGTGGTAAAATTCATCTCAAATTTTGGAACTAACCATCATATTCATGAATTAAAGCTACCATTAAGTTTTACGTTACAATGACTAAGGAATAACTATATATAAATACCATATGACCATATATGCGCATATGAATGCTAGAAAAATGAAATTTTTCCGTTTTATTAGTAGTATTCACCCCTCTACATTGCATTCACGGCGTTTGGTAGCCT
Source organism: Pinus albicaulis (assembly GCA_034641835.2). NCBI lineage: Eukaryota > Viridiplantae > Streptophyta > Pinopsida > Pinales > Pinaceae > Pinus > Pinus albicaulis. Next base: position 213,748,749 of record CM076571.1, read on the forward strand.
CTTGCCTCTGTTTTTGGGTTGTCGCTCTGGCTGGTGGATTCGGTGGGATTTGTTGGCAGAGGTGAAGCAACTTCGAGTAGGCATCGATCTACTAGGAAGTGATGCTTATGGATAAGAAGAAAAGCCTGAATCTTTTAAATTCATGCAGTCAAACGTATGATCTAAGATTAGAATATCTATTTATACAGTTATACACTATAGTTACTACGGCGCCTCTTAGAGATCACTCAGGTAGAAAAATGAAATAGTGGGACAAAACTGAAATAAATATGGTACTCAAACCCAGAAAGGGGAAAATGAAATGATATTAAAGTAGGGAACTTTAAATTTGTGTTAATCAAGGAATATCTCTATTTTATAAGATCTTTTTATAATGGGTATAAGTGTATTGATTTCAATTATATATATGCCTTTAATTTCAGAGCCATGTACGATATTCACGAAAGATTAGACTGGTCACACATCTATGTAAACATCGATTCAATGCTACCGAATACATCTAATTATATATAAGGAAAAATATATATATAGAGTATCGAGCCATGAATTAAACAGAATAACAATACATATATATATATACACATTAACATTACGATGTACAGGTAGTGGCGAATGAATGACTCTCTGAAGTATATATATATTGAATGAATAGATATAGGCTAATAAAGGTCAAGAGTAGACTCAGTTAAGTCTTTTAATATCAAAAGAAAAAACAAGTCATATAGTATGATAGTGGCTAACGACAATATAACATAACGACAACATTGGCTATAGTGGATAACGACAATATAGTGGATTACGATATAGTTATTCGTCACCATTACGTTAATGGAATACAGCCGTGAAAATCCAGCGTATAACTATATAAGTGCGTGTGGATTATTTCAAAGATTTAATAATAAAAATGCCGAGAGCTAATAAGATTTCCATATTTCATACATACGCCGAGAGGGAAAACGTATATGATCGGTACAGCTATCTGTATTATCGGAGAGCAAAACTACAGTGCAAAGCGTTGACCAATGCGCTGATTGGCTACTGGTACCTTATTAGTCGAGCGTCATGGCTCGAATCGCGTCTATCAGAACCTTTTTGAAATAAAACGAAATGACTTTATATGATACCGCTATACGAACTCGGAGATACAGTGCGAAAGGTAGAGGAAAACAATATATACACTAAAAACGATATGACAATGTAATCATATCTGGGAGCTCCAGTTAGTTTCATGACCGCGCAACAGATCAGAACTATTATAGGCATAGGCTGGGAAAAAAGTATGGATTTAAATGAATCGGTGTAAATGTTACACGAGGGAAATTACCCTATTTCGGCAACAAACAGAAAAAAACAAAGGTAATGATATATCAATGCGAAACCTCTGCGGCATGAAACGTGGGTATGATGGTGTATACTGTCATTAGGTTATTTACAGCGTAACATCTCCAGGGCGGAACGCTTACTGGAGACTGATGCAGTCCCTTTGACCTGCACATACCATGAGAAAAATTGATAAGATTCTAGTATGTTCCTCTGCTACGTTTCCCACATAAAATGAAACATGTAAAGTCTAGAAAAAGGAGGTAAACAATAAAATTCGCAGACATTAAACGTCGGATAGATTACGCAGAAGGGGGCAGGGGTATAGGGGTAAACAACATAACCTGTTTCTGCATCAGTAAAGTAAGACAGAAAACACCAAGAGAACCTGCTTCCGGTAGACAGACTATTATACAGAGCCACCCATTTAGGAATCTAGGTAGTGATATAATAGAATACCTGAAACCCCAATATGCGTAGGGAGGTGAAACGCTGGGCTCGAAGGGGCGTACACCCAGCAGGAAGCCGAGAACGCAAGATGCCTGCACCATGAATTGGAATAGCATGTGCCAAATCAAAAACGATCTGCACCCCTGCCACAAAAACAAAACGACATAGACATGAGAAGGCGATACAGACACAGACGAGCCTATTGATGGAAGGTTAAAATAGGAAGCCGAAACCCTAGAACAGTATCGGCTCTCTACCCGGAGGAATCAAAGGTATATCGGCGCACATCCGTTGGCCGTATGAAATCCCAAGGGGGATTGTATCGATCTGACAATGCGTCCGGTTTAGCAGAAGGTAAAGACTATTCTATACACTTTCCTGTACCCTGCTGCCCAAAATTTCGGCGTAACTAGGGATTCAACCTCGGCCGAATTAACTTGCTCGATTTCGTCTCTAGTTCGGGAGACACGTGTAAGTCGGTGATAGCCTGAAGTACACTGGTAGGACGCTGGGGGTTCTAAAATGTGAGCAACACGCCAAGTAAAAACAGAGGAAAAACTCTGCAGCGCATCAAACTCTTCAGAGGAAACAGGCAGCGTATCAAACAAACTTTCTCCATGCAAACTCCGGTATCGCATTCCGGTATCGCGGAGTTAACGTAACCACGCTGTCTTCGGGAAAAAAAAAAAAAAAACGCTGTCGTGGCACAAAGCAATGATGTACAATATTACACGTATATATATATATATATATATATATATATATATATATCAAAGTTATGCCCAAAATAAATTAGTAACTCGGCATAATAGATAAGGCGGGCCGATATAAAACCTTATCAGGATATATAACATGTGTGGACCGATATAAAACCTTATCAAGATATATAACATGTGCGGATAGTGTTATATTTATATTAACGCGCAATTATATCTAAAGAGTAAATACCTATATAAGGTGCCGATTTAATATATGTAGTAGAACCTTGGATGGATATATATAGAGAGCGCAGATGCATACCATGTATATATATATATATACCACGCGCTAATCGGTGTAAAGTTCGACCTTTACATTTATATATATGACTTTACACTTGCAGTAACCATAGGGTTATAAATATAGTTGTTTTGTGGAATTGGATATAGAGGGTTAGAGGTCTAAAGTGGGTAATATATCCATATCAACAATGGCAAATAAATAATATCAAAACAATGGCTATCTTTATATATGCCGATTTTATATATGAATGTGCGTTTTAAAATATGTCACATCGTTGATAAGTGCATGTGGGATATATAGACGAGATATATACTCCTACATATGCATGTAAATAAATTATCAAAGGATGTAAAAATATATATATGGGATACTCATACGGGTATAAAAGTTATGCATAGAGTTATGCAAATCTTATGTAACCCTAATAGAAAATCTTATTTAAAAAATTTAAGTATTAATTAAACTCTTTGGATTATATATAGGGTGGACTTTATATACATTCCATGTCGGTGGATATATATATGTGGTGGATATATATATATGGTGGATTTTATATATAGGATGGAGTTTATAAATTGTGGATTATATATATATAGTGGTTCTATATATATATGAAAAGAGTGGATTTAATGATAGGAAATATAATGGTTCATATAAAAGGGATTATTTTAAAATTATGTGTAATATATATATATGGTAGCACTTTCAAAAAGGCTTTGAACTTATATATGAATATATATAAATATAAGGATATATATATATATATATATATAATCATATTACAAACCTAGTGGATATATATACATGCTCATGAGATGTATATTGCCAAGGCTTGAGATGTAAGTAGTATATGAGTAAGTGGAAAATGTATCCTATAAATAAGGCATGTATACTGCTATAAAAGAAAAGAAGATTGAAGTACAAGTATTAATTACAATTAAATGGTTGATTTAGTAACTGTGGAACCATTACATTGAGTTAGGCATGAATGAATCAAGGGGTAAATTAAAATTTTCCTGATGAATTACTTAAGGAAGAATATTCTTGTGATAATGGAAGAATGATTCTTAATTATTTATTTATATTCTTCCAGTTGGTATATTTTATAAGTTTAGAGATAATGAGTAAAAGAATTGGAAAAAAATATGGAGAAGGGATATTTCTCTCATAAGGAAAAAAAGAAAAGAAAACAAATACAGATTTAAAAATAAAAGCATGAGAGATTTATGGGTTGCTTTTGCTAGAAAAAAATAGAATGCTTTTATGCATTAGAAAAGAAGGAATTCTTTTATGACTCAGGAAAAAGTTGGAATACTTTTATGATTTAGAAAATCTTTTCCATTTTAATTAATTCTATTTTAGTATATAAGCCGATGAGAGAAATAGAAGAGGGGAACTAGCAAAGCATGAACATACAATTAAAAGTAAATGCATAAATTCTGGTGAGTCTTTGAAAAAGGGGAAACTGTGTCAAAATTATTTTTGGCATTATCAAGTATTAATATTTGTGAATGTGATGAATTATAGAAATTTCATTTATCACCTGAAAAGGAAACATGTATTCACACTATAAAATTTTGTGGGGTAAATTTTATTAAAGTTAATTTTCTTGAGTCTTAAATTCAAAGACAGAGAAATGATGTGAAATCATACAGCTACAAACCGAGAGAGAAGAGGATGAGCTGTATTTTGGACTTGGGTGTGGGGGAAACCCATCAGCTCCAAAATTGTTCACTTAAGTGTTGAACTAGTGGATACAATTTCATGTGAGAGGTAAGCATGGAATTGTAGGGATTATTAATGAGTCTAGTTGATACTAGTTAAATTGATTAACTAACAAAAGAAACAATGAAAAGATACTAGAAGTACAAATATAAAATGAGAAAGGGTAAGCATAACCATGCATATGATACAATTGTTTTCTCTCATTTATGAGTACTAATGAAAAATTTGAAAAAAAAAAATTGTTTAGCTAAGTGTGTAACAGGAAATTGGGCACTCTGGAAACAAAGAGGAAAAGGTGAAGATAAATCACCTAGAAAATCCAGAAAAGCTGAACTGAACCAGTTTGCGGGAGGAAAGAATCTCACTGAAAAACAAGAAAGGATAAGTAGTGTACTAAAAGTGCACTAAACTATTATGAACCTGAACAGGTTGATTAATAACTGAATGTCTTAGGTTATTGAAATGCAGAACGCTGTTGTGAATTATCAATTTTATGTACCTGATATTACTTACATTGGTATGAATTGTGGACAGAGAAACCAGAATAAAAGATCTTCCATACAGACTTCTTGAAAAGAAGTAGGAAGAAGACCAACTGCATAAGGCATCAATAAATAGAGTGGAGGCAGGAGAGTACACTGCTGGAAACTAATGGCTTAGCCCTACCATTGCTTATTAAATTTCCTGATATATTTCATGTCTCCTTGTTGGAAAAGAAAAGTATAAATTTTGTACATGATGCTTCTCACATGATTGATTTGAAATGTGGTCCAGGTGAACCAGAAGAGGAATTTCCTTCCAGAGTCGCTTCAAAGATGAAAGCGAGAAGGAATGAAATTGTGAAAGTGAACAGTAGCTCGAGTAAAGGTGCAGTAGAGCACTTTACTGCTAACAAGCTACATGGCACCGAGAAGCTCAGATGATGGAAAAGCATTCATAATTATGTTCAAAATCAACTAGTAGATAGTTGTCAACACCGAGGACGGTGTTTATTTTCAGAGGGGGAATATGTAACACCCCCAAGTTCTATGCTTTTCAAATTAGACATGTGAACATACATCCATAGGGGAGTGGACCCCAATGGATAATTATTATGTGGATATGGTAAAATACTTAATTATGAAAAATAAATAAAATATTGTGCATGCACTATGACCAGATGAGAAAGTGAGATCACATGCCTAATCCATGAGGTAATGGAAAAGGAAAAAGACTTTCCCCAAATCTTTCAAAAATCCTTGAAAGAAATTATTTCTAATTTAGATTTTTGAGAAAAAATCTAAATTTCCCCAATGAAGAGGAGTAGTTGGGAAGAGGTGAGAAAAAGCTGGAAAAGCTGAGGAAAAGCTTAAAGCAGCTTTAAAGAGTCCCAAAATGGGAAGCCTAGGCTAAACGGGAATAAAGCATCCTGAAATTCTGGACGCAGAATTGGAAACAGGCTTTGGGGAAAGCACAGCTTAAATAAGCTGCTCCAGAACAGATTGAGGTTAGTGCATTTAGGGAGGATCTACCTTTCGGGGTGAATCCTGGAGATAAAGAGGATTCTAAGGTTGGGAGAATTTGGTCATCGTAGGAGTGTGCATGCATAAATTTGGAGAATTTTTCGATAAATTCTGATGTTATGGTTCATTATGCGGTTTATGAATTTTCATGCTATGATGCATTATGCAAATGATATGTTGCTTAATTGTTAAGTAGTTCATGTAATGGTAACCCAAGCTAATGATAGCAGAGACTAAGGGTTGGGTTGCATGGATGAATATCTGGTAGTAATGAGGTTAGAGAGGACAGATAAATTGAATAACAAACCTGATAACCATGGATAGGTATAGCATGCTATCTCTTAAAGAAATATTTAATTTCTGTGGGTATAAAATGGAAATGTTAACCAAACAGTAACCATGAATAGCAAGTACCAAACAGCTAACTCTATCATAACAATACTTATGGCACAGAATTCACTGTAATCAATAGCAGAAAGTAGGAACCAACAACCCTCAGCTATGTTGCAATGGAAAGTAATGGTAAAATTTAGGACTTTCAGTATTCTCTTAAATGTAATCGTACACATATGGAAGTAGAAGTTGGATCCTAACAAAGTACGAGGATCAAACACTAGGGATTCTAAACTATCCAGTTCAGTATTCTCTACCTCCATTTGAGCGAAGCAAGAGGATCTGTTTCCTAGTTTTCCCATGGAACAGTTGAATCGGTACCATAGTGTCACCCCTGTTGAACGGTTATAACAGAAAATAAGGGGGAAAAACCTATTGCAAAATCTATTGTGTGATAAAAGTTTGTGTCAGGAAAAATTATAAGCATGGGTAAAAATACCATGAACATAGCCTCTGTTTACCATCCATAGAAACTACTGGGAAAGTAGTTGGAGAAATGGTGGTTAACTGCGTAGGGATAGATGTATGCGAGGAGACATACATTTATACCTCGATGCGGAAACTTTAAAATATTAAAAATGTTATCAGGCCTGCAAACTGGGAAGTTTGAGTAGGGGCCTAGTGATCATCTAGAAGTTGGACACAACTCTGAATAGAAAACCAGAGAGATACAAAGTAATATATGTAGATATATAAGGCTGTCTATAAATACTGAAAAGAATCTAAACCCCGGATAACCGTCTGCACTTGTAAATGATTCAGTATAAAAACTATAGTTGTTATAGTTGTAAGTGAGTTATGTCATATGGGTAGCACTCATCACAGGTTCAGTTGTCTTTCCCCAATCAGGGTGTATGTAGATCAAAAAAAAAAAAAAAAAAAGGGGGGTTTGGGAGACGTGACGAATGAATATCACCTATAGGATAATCCACTGATGAGGAGGAAAGATAGAATAGACACAAAGCTCGGGGATTTGTGGGTAAAAGATATCATGATCATCTTCATAGCTTATAGCTAGTAAAACCTTATAGCTAGTTGCTATGTTGCATTTAAGATGATATTTTTTTGTAAGATTTTATGACAATCGTCAGGATTATTATCTTATATTTCCATTTAATGAGGGTTGAACACCCTCATGACAATGTAATACAAAATTAAAGTTTTTTTTGGTTTTCACTCTAAAAAGGGTTTTCAAGGGTATATCAATGTTTGTCATGTGTTTTTTCTATTGTGTCATTCTTGTGAGGTTGATTCCTTTGGTACTTCCTTGCGTGACATGACATTTACATTATAAAGCACATGATTAAATAACATAGTTAAAAGAATAATCGAAATGATGCAATATTACATCACTAAGTTTATGTTATGATGTTACAACGGTGGTTGTTAATAGTTATGTAACTTACTATTCTTTTACTAAGGATTACTCTATGTAATGATAAATATTTCATCTGATAGTCATTTAAGAAATATATAATAGTAATTCATAAAGTTACAAATTGGTAAATTGTGCAAAATATTTCTAACCTTATATACTTTTCCACATGATTTACTTGACCATCTTACAATTTAAGTGTTTTTCTTTCTTTTTTAGTTTATTATTATTATGTATAAAAATTGATACCTTATTTAGGATTTTTCTTTTAATCGTTTATTATAAGAAACAAACAAGTATTTCTTATATTGTCTTTTTCTAGAGAGATCCTATAATCTAATACGGAGTAGATGTTGTAGTGGAGCTTAAGACTAATAAAAAGATTAAATATATATATATATATATATATATATAGATATAAAGAAAGAGTGCTATACACATGTGAAGGTAATTTCATATTCATATATATATATATATATATATATATATATAAGTTTATATATTGAAATAATGCTAATTTATATTTATAACTATGATATTTCAGAAAAATCAACCTTAATTTTTTGGGGGATAAACACTCATGAGGGATTTGAACTCTCTTTCTCACAATCTCAATGTTTACATAATACCTTATAACTCAATAATTTTCAAAAAAATTACTCTTTATTAAATTAAAGAAATTTAAATTTTGTTAATAAACCCATTGAAACTCAATCCTTCCCATAAACAATTTTCTAAAAGAGAAAGCGAACGCAACCCATATCACATTAAAAATTTGAATTAAAAAAAAATTTAAAAACGTGTAAAGGAAACTTACTTGTATGTAGTTATATGTAACGTATCTCCTAAAACAAATACTATGGTAAAGGGTAAATTACCACTTAACACTAGTTATAAATTATTTACATTGTCATGTTATTACTTCCAAATTCAAGATAACAATATGAATTATTTGTGTTTTCCTTGACATATATATGTGTAGCATAACTATGGTTCATAAAATTCATGGTAAATATATATTGGGGTTTCAAGTAAACATACTTATATTATGTCGTTGTGATAATTCATATGTGGACATATATGGTTGGTTCCTCAACAAAAAAATACTGGAGTTTAATTTTTCCTTTGTTCTATATGATGTTATATCGTCCTCTTCATGCATCCATTGGGACTTATACATCCCAAAACATATTGGTGGCATCAACAAAAAAAAAATGTTGACAGTCCCTCATCCGAATTTCCTAGACTGCCAATGGTTCGAACTATATGATCTCGGGATTCGATTTACCTTGGGAATGGTAATGAATACTGATATTATAGTATAGACGTTTAGGGTTTTAATCTCTGCCGTCGATGGAGTTATGAGGTTAGGGAGTAACTACGCTCCCCTCCGACAACGTTGTTCCTCACTCAATCACACCCTCTACTCGCAGTGAACAAGCTATGCAACGGAACCCTTACGGATCACCGTGATTCCTTGGTTTTGGACCCTTCTGCTCATAAATTGTTCATGAATATATTTGCAGGTGAAGTTGATGCTCAAAAGTTTTCAAATATTACTTTTTGTTTCGAGATAGGATTACATTTTTTGTTTAACAAAATTTCTACTTATTGTCTATTTTAACTTCCTCCGTCTAAGATTTGTTATGCAACTGTCTTCCTCTAGTATCAACTACGACAGGGGAAAATCAATGTGTTATTTATTAAGGTTGATATTTAGAGGCAAAGACCCTGCCACAGCCTCTATATTGGAAGAAATATATATACTCATTTTTAAATGTCCTCATTAATTTATCTACTTCTAGTTTTTATGTATATCATTATTATCCGTCTAAATTTTGTTTTTATATGTGTCATGCAATGGTTATTACCATAATGGTTAGGGTTGTAATGGTCTTGGCTACTCCTCACTATAGGTAAAAGATGTAACACTCAGACCTAGTTTGACACTACGTTATTTTGTCGAGTGCGCACTTAAATTTCTAATGGAGCCTCTATTCTATGGAAATTTGCACGTTAGGTTCCAATTATTGACGAATTTTTGAAATATGGAGTAGGGTTTCAGGTTTGAAAATCAATGTGTTGCTCTCATTAGACCCTTATCGGTGTTATGTTGATAATTTAACTATGGATGTTCGACCTTAACTTTCCCATGAGGCTTAAACTCTTGCTCTTAGTAATTTTTAAAGTTCAATGTATTAGCCTAAGAATATCTTCCAAAGTAATTTATAACATATGTTTTTCCATTACAAACTGGTTTTTTGGTTTTCTTGTGTAAAATATTTGGTCAATTTTCTTTATGGTCGTGAGCCACATATCTGATGTACAATTTCGAAGAATATATTTGCATATGGAGACTTATATTCTAACTAGGCATAATATTCTCAAGATATTTGGTTTACAATAATTGTGTTAACCGTTGAGCTCTTTATACAATATTTATGATTCTTGAAAATTTTCAAACTCTGCATATGATTTATTTTAATATTGTTACATTGTTTAAATTGTTTATAGTGGAGAAAGAAACACTATCCACTTATCTATTTACTTTCTTAAAATTGTTACAAAAGTTAGGAGAAAACAATTTTTATTTAAGCTAGTAATAACACCTCATCTTCCTTCTATGTAATAATATAATAGTTTTCTCTTCTCAGCATTATCCATAAACCCAACATGGATTTTTATTTGGTCACAGAATATCTATTTATATATATGATACTTAGTCCAAAAATTAATATTTTTACAGTCTTGAAGGTCGTTAGTACCTATATTCGAGATTCACCATGTACCCTCCAGTCTTAAATATTTAAAAATGTAGGATTGTTTCAGGCAGGAGGATAGATGATACTTTTTCCAAATAGATCATGATTTTTCCAATAAAGCTTGGGACTAACCTAAATTAATTTACAATATCATATTATCTTTACCATATCATAATATCATAATATAATAGGAAATAAATGAATATAGGAAAATTGTTCCAACATATTTCCCTTATTTGTTTTGTAATGTCTAAGCCTGACATGAAAATCACAAGGTGAAATAGAATGCTCCTTCCAGCCTATGAGAACTAGTATCCTCTATGAGGACTCCCCCCAATCTAGTTTCTATTTTAGATGAATTTTCCTTGACAAAGACCACACCAAGTCCACCTGGGACTTCTCTGACCACATCAGGTCTAGCATAGGGTTTCACAGACCACACAAGATTCAATTTGGAATTCCATTGACCAACCAAATCAATAATTCCATTTTGGTAGAATCCTTCCCCCCTTAACAATGCATTGTCTAAGGGTAACAACCTTAAAACTTTTCTTTCCTCTCTTGGCCCCCGTGCAACTAGGCTCCAAGTCCAAAAGTCTGTCTCATGTTTTTTCCCCTCTCACCCTCTTGAATCCATTTTCTATAACTAATATTATTTCTCTCTAGGAAGAGGAATAAACATCTTCCAACTATCTTGTAAGTGAAACTCTTATATAACATCTTTTCTCACCATAATTTTCTTGGATTGAGACAAATAATACTTATTAATGAAATTTAGAAAAGTAAACATTTATGTAACTTTAGCATGACCCGAAAGTATGGCAAGTAACTTTAGAAAAAGTAAATTAAAATATTTAAAATTTAGTAAGGCGTACTACATCTCCCCTAGTCAAGAAAAAGACCATCGTCGATGTTTTTTCTTACCCCTTAGACCGTACTACAATATGCATTACACATAGAATTAACATCTTCCCAAGTAGCCTCTTATGGGCTAAAGGACCTCCACTGCATTTTAACCCGAGTGATATCTTTCTTTTGTAGCATAATTTCTCTCTGCTCGCGAATATGCATAGGCTCAACCAGGAACTCTCCATCCAGTTCAACCTATGTCCATAATCATCATAGTTGTTAAGTTCCCATCAATCATCAGTTAAGGAAAACATATAGAAAATCACCTCAACTTTATTATTTACCTATACATCCCGCTAATTAGTAATTTACCTAGTATCATATATGTATTTCTTTAACAAAGATACATGGAATACGGTATGTATACATATATGACTAGGAAGAGCCAATTCATATGCTACAAGCCCAATTCGAGCAAGTATTTGGAAAGGGTCACAAAAGTCGGGAGAAAATTTTATGCAACGCCCCCACCTCAAGGTGATTTTTTTTTACCCTTAATACACATGATCTCCGTGGGTTAATTTTTTTTGCATAATTTTTTTACGCCAACACCCCCAATTCATGTGTTTGAATTTCAAAGTTAGACATTTGAACTTTAATCCTAAGGGGAGTGGACCCCAAAGGATAAATATTTTGTGAATGTAATTAAATATTTAATTGAGGGAAATGAATAAAATGATGTGGTGCATATTGACCAAAATGAGATTTTGAGATCACTTGCTAAATCCATGAGGATGGAAGAGGCAAATATTTCCCCACAATCTTTCAAAAATCCTTGAAAGAAATTTATTTTTAAATTTAGATTTTTGAGGAAAAATCTGAATTTCCCCAATGATGAGGAAAGTAGTTGGGAAGAGGTAAAAAAAGCTGGAAAAGCTGAGGAAAAGCATAAAACAGCTTTAAAGAATCCCTAAAATGGGAAGCCTAGGCAAACAGGAAGAAAAGCATCCTGAGATTCTGGACGCAGAATTAGAAACATGGTTTGGGGAACAATAGCTTAAATAAGCTGCTCTTGTACATATTAGAGGTTGATCTGTTGCAAGGAGATGATCTCAGCTCGGGGGTGAGTTCTGGGAGACAGAAGGACTCTAAGGTTGGGAGGTTGGTCAATTGCATGAGTGGTATGTCTCTAAATTTATTGATGTTCTACTTCATATAGTATGAATTGGCTACATATAAAAACTTGATTGTATATTAGAATATAAATTCTACATTTAACAGAATTGATCATAAGGAATTTACCCTTGAAACTCTGTATGGTTGTAGAATTTAAATCTGTGAAGTAGAATCTCACAGAGTCTCTAAACCAGTGATTGGTTTAAATCTGCGGATACTTATTTCTTCATAGGAAAAATTTGTGAATTAGTTTTAATCTACTTCTGTTTCCTAGCATGATTCTAATATATACATACATGAGAGAGAATTTGAATTTCCTGTATTATATTGGAAAATAGTAGGAAATGAATTGTAACTTACACTGTGCATGAAAGAATGGAAGGAGAGATTTTATAAACTGACCTCAGGGTTAGCATGCCATTCACATGTAACCAGAAATTTAATGGTCAAGAAAGTTGCATGTAAGCAACACATACTATAGCAGAGGAAAGCAACTAATAATTTACAAAAGACTGATCATAGACAATTATCTTATGGAACCATTCTAATATTATAGCATAGAATTGAAACAAAAAAGAAAGTTGAGCAAATATCCAACATGCATATTCACCACAGCCTGGCATATTGAAATATATGTATCCTAGTCTATCATGATAACCCAAATCAAGAGGGTAAATTATTAGATTATAAATCCCAATGTATTCTAAACATAAAGATAGAAATACAAATGCATTCATCCCTATAGATATTTTGGATACATATTCTGTGCAAATTCATAACAAATTACTTCCTCAATTATCTGCATAGAACAACTGTGTCATTCTGTTATAGATAATCATATCACTCGGGTTATTTGAATTACCCATAAATGGGCATTTGGACTTTAGGGTCAGCTTAATAAACTGGTGAAAGAAATTGAGAAGGTTATGACGCACAATAACACTATTGATTTCCTTCAGATATTTAAATTTTACTATCACAGAAGCTATGTTCTCTTGGAATAGGAAACTCTATATTACAGTACATTATTCATTCAAATATCACCACATTATGAATATAGTTAACAATTGTATGGCATGAGAGCCTGAAGGAAATAAACTACACATAATGATGAATATGTGTATATGTAATATATATAAAAATTGAAATGCCAAAAGTTAAGTATTAAGTTTCAGCCAAGTCAAAATGAGCAAGGAGAGAGTACTGTTGGAACATACTCATAATAATAATAACCGAAATAAAAAATGGGTATTATGAAAACCCAGGAATGACAAAGGTATATATGGATATATAGTACAAATCCGGGAACAGCCTTATAACGTCCCATGAACAGAGATCAATAAATATTCAAAGTTGGGTTTTAGTTATAGTTGTCAAAATAATTATAATTGTATCATTACAATGTCTAAATGTCGAAATATAAACCATATAACTAGTAGAGAAGAATGGATTTCTTCTGACAGAGTTCGGTTAATACCGACCTGCAAGTAGCACGAGTAAACAAATGTTAATGTCTAAGGGAGTCACGTATCTCTGTATTTGCGAAACAGAACTGACACAAGTCGAATTTACCTGCGAGAGATAAAAACCGAATACAAATAAGACGCCGAACATGGAGATTAAAAATAACATGAACCAAGTAAAAATAATGACTGAGAAGGGCATCGTACCTGGTAAGGGAGAAACCCCTATTCCATCCTTAACCTGCTACATAGAAATATAGAATTTTCATGAATAGAGGTTGGCAGTTAAGAGTCGAATAACAAATATAGACCTCCAGAGAACGAACAATAGCCATTGCGTCCTATGCTTGGTCAAAAGAAATACTTAACTAATCTGGGGAGCTGAGAAGCATAGTCTCTGTATAGCGCCAAATTTATACCTTCGTAACCCCCTTCAGTTGAGAAGAGGGTTGGGCTACGAAACCATGACATCATGCGTTCAAAATATGCACAAGGAATCGTAAAGGCTAGGGAAGAAAACCAAGCCATTCGAATCCCTGGAGCGAAGAACATGCATTCTCTGCAAAACGAATTTAGCAACTCATCATATATATCACAATATAGACCGGTGAAAAAAAACGATAATCCAAAATCGTAGCACTGGTATGAAGAAATGCACAAAATTCTCAATCAGAGATGGAAAGCCTGTGAAATAATATTAGAGCAAAAATTTACAAAACTCTAATAAAAGATCTTACTGACCAAGCAAATTAACGCACAGGAATAAGGCAAAGCCTGAAACGATTCATGCACAGCGTCCATGGCATTGTAACTCACTGTCAAGCGATGAACCAAACAAATAGGGAGGTAAAAGAACCGCCGAGAAAATACCAAGCTCGATTTATATCAATGTGTTATGAATCAAACAACGAAACCCTAATAGCCAGATACATCTGAGTCTTCCACCTGGCGAGATCCTAAGAGCAAAGCCACGGATCGAAGAGTTAATAGGACCTGTACACTATCCGTCCCAAAAATTTAATATGACAAGCATTGAAATAAATGAATATCGATCTGGCAACGCTGTGGATATTGCGTTGGGAATGAAGTAAGCTGGTAGAATGAATCCATTCTTACGTGGAACCAACACCATGTGATCACAAATGGAACGAGATCAACTATAACCCTTACGACGAGATTAAAGACCTTGTGAATGCTCAGCGTGGAATACAGATGGACGTCGCCATTCCCAATTCCATTGAACAGAATTTTAAATTGATAATTACGTGGAGGTCCAATTAAATACGCCCAAATTCATATAAATGTTGACAAGACGGAAATGATAATGCAAGACGAATGCCAGACTCGCATAGTTGGTAAGTCGAATCCCACCAAGGTTATATGTTATCAACAAAGGGTAAGAGCGAACGACCGCATGGATTTCCACATGTCCGTGGAACTATAATAACATGGGATTCATGTAGAACCCAATCGAACCCCCTCTATATAAATCTATTTAGAGTCCAAAGGTTTATGATATAAAACGAAGATTGAATATGGAAGTGGGGTGATAGAATAAAGACATTAGGTTATGTCTAATGTAATTATAATTAATATAATTATAATTATTACAAATCAAATAAATTGCAATGTGGTAAGATAGAGTGGGGATATGAATAGCAATTGAAAAGAAAATTTGTGTAAATCTACAACGTAATGATTGTGTAAACCTACAAAGAAATGATAGAATACCTCATTAGCATTAAACTGGAAAAGATAGAACAGATGCAACCAAACAAAAAATATATATATATTTTTTGTTGTAAAATGGGAGGTGTGACAAATGGTATCAGAGCCCAAGTTATAAAACTGGGTTGGTGACATTGTGCTCACTGTTGCTGTGTATTCACTGTATAAATTAAATTCTGTGGAAAAAAAAAATGTTTTATTTTATTTTTATTTTCACTGATCTGTGTTGAGTGTGTACAGTGGTGCTGAAATGGAAGAAGGTGGCAAAATTTATGTTGATCTACGTGATGAGGATAATGCACCAGATCCAAATGCGCCCATGATGGCTATGTTGCGGGAATTGCAACAAGAGTTGGCTGAGATAAAAAGCCAGAATGACAGATTGTCATCAGCCAGTGAGGAGCAGGAAAAGCTCATCAGGGAATTAAATTCGCGGAACAGCCAGGAAAGCGAAGGTTCCGAAAAGAGGAAAACTGATGAGTTTGAAGATGAGGATGCAGTAAAACATCAATACAAACAGAAAAAGGAATTACAGGGGGAATTTCGAAAAATCAAGCCTCCCTCCTATGATGGGGAGAAGGAGGAAGATGCGGAAGCTTGGTTATTGAACATGATCAAGTATTTCCAAGTTTATGAATATGAAAGTAATCTGAAGGCCATATTAGTTGTCTACCAGCTACAAGGTAAGGATACCTTGTGGTGGGAGGAGACAAAGATGGTGCATGCCATTGATGAAAAGACAGTCACCTGGGAAGATTTTCAGGTTAAGTTCAAGAACCGCTACCTAAATGAATGTTACTATGATGATAAAGCCAAATAATTTCATGAACTTAGGCTAGGAAAACTCACTATTGATGAGTTTGTTACTAAGTTTACAAATCTGTTGAGATATGTATCCTACATAAGGGAAGAGAAGGCAAAAGTTCAAATATTTCTGAATTGCTTTCCTACTGTATACAAAGAGAAAATCGAGTTTGACAACCCAAAAACAATGGAAGAAGCTGTTAGAAAAGCCAGATTATGTTACCAACAGTTCAAAGGAAAAACTGAACAAGGGAAACGCTGGGTAAATAAAAATGAGTTCAAAGGGAGGAAACATAAACCAGCCTATTTGAAAAATTTTGGCAGAGACCATCAGCAGAAAAAGTTTAATAAACCCAAAGAAATTCAAACTGCTCAGTCCCAAGTAGCTTCCAAACAAATAGATGGAGACAGTAAAAAGGAAGGGACAGTCAAAATGAGAGAACCCCTGAAATGTTGGGGCTGTGGAGAACCCCATCTGTTGAGGGACTGTCCTCATCGAAACATTCATATGATCATGAGAGATCGAGAAGCGACAACAGTAAATGATATAGCCAGAAATATACCAACTATCAGTGCAGCCTTGGAAAATCGGCAAGAAGAACATCAAGCAACCATGGTGGAAATGGAGGGTAAGATTTCTGACCTATCTGTTACTGTTCTGATTGATCCGGGTGCTTCTTTGAGTTACATTAGTCCAAATATTGTAGAAAAATGTAACTTAAAAACTGAAAAATTTCAACAGTCATGGTTGGTACAGCTGGCCACTAGAACTAAGAGAAAGGTAACACATAAACTGCCCAGAACAGTAATCAAATTAAATGAGTTTCAAACAGAAGTAAATTTGAACATTCTGCCCTTAGGGTCATATGATCTACTGATAGGAATGGACTGGCTGGAAAAGAAGAAAGCCTTGATGAACTGCTGGGATAAGACTTTGCATTGTGTAGATGAGGAAGGGAAACCTTTTATTCTCAAAGGGAAACAAAAACCTATTTCTGTAAGACAAATTTCAGCATTGCAATTAAAAAGAACAGCTAGAAAAGGATACCAAGTTTATGTAGTGCATGTGGAAGAAACAGAAAAGAAAACAGAAGAGGAATTACTTGATGCTGTACCAGTAATAAGAGAATTTAAGGAAGTCTTTCCAAAGGAAATCCCTCATCTTCCCCCCAAAAGAGAGATTGATTTCTCAATCGATCTGGTGCTGGGAGCAACACCTGTCTCCCGAGCGCCTTATCGAATGAGTCCTCCGGAACTGATGGAACTGAAAATGAAATTACAAGAACTGTTAGATAAAGGGTATATCAGACCGAGTGTATCTCCTTGGGGAGCACCGGTGCTGTTCGTGAAAAAGAAAGATGGAACTTTTAGGATGTGCATTGATTATCGTCAACTGAATAAGTTGACCATTAAAAATAGATACCCTTTGCCTAGAATTGATGATCTTTTTTATCAAGTGAGAGGAGCTTCAGTATTTTCGAAAATTGATTTAAGGACTGGTTATCACCAGCTTAGAATTAAAGAAGAAGACATCAGCAAAACAGCCTTTCGAACCAGGTATGGTCACTACGAATTTGTAGTCCTACCTTTTGGTTTGACAAATGCCCCCGCCACATTTATGTGCCTAATGAACAGTGTGTTAAACAAGTACTTGGATAAATTTGTCCTTGTGTTCATAGATGATATCTTAATTTACTCAAAAAGTGAGGAGGAACATAAATAACACTTGAGGATAGTATTGCAAACTCTAAAGGAAAATCAGCTATATGCCAAGTTTAGCAAATGTGAGTTTTATAAAGATAAGATCCAATATTTGGGTCATATTATTTCTAAACAAGGCCTTGCTGTTGACCCTGAAAAGATAAAGGCTATAAAAGAATGGCCTGTACCAACTGATGTTTCAGCAGTGAGATCATTCATGGGGATTGTAGGCTATTATCGCAGATTTGTAGAGAGGTTTTCTGCCATAGCACATCCCATCACGTCATTACAAAGGAAAGGTGTCAAATTTGAATGGACTGAAAAATGCCAAAACAATTTTGACCAATTAAAACTGAAACTTACTACAGCCCCTATACTGAAGATTGCAGATCCTGACAAAGAATTTGTGGTATGTACGGATGCCTGTAGAGAAGGATTGGGAGGAGTTATTTTGCAGGAAAATTCAGTTATTGCCTATGAATCTAGGAAACTGAAGATACATGAACATAATTATAGTGCCTATGATTTAGAATTAGCAGCTGTTATCCATGCTTTGAAAATGTGGCGGCACTATCTTCTTGGAAAAAAATTTACATTGATGACTGATCATATTAGTCTCAAATATTTATTTTCCCAAACTGATTTGAATGCCAGACAAGCCAGATGGCTGTCCTTTTTAAGTGAATTTGATATGGATATAAAACATATTAGAGGGAAAGAAAATAAAGTTGTTGATGCATTGAGCAGAAATGCTTGTCAGAATATCAATAGCATTGGAAGTAGTGCTCAGATTGATGTAGAATATTTGGTGAATAAGGCAGCAATCCAAGACCCACATTATGAAACACTTCTGGTGAAATTACAGAAAAAGGAGAAAAATGATCTCACTCAAAATAAAAAAGGGTTGATCTGTTATAAAAACATATTGTATATTTCCTATGTAGCGTCCTTAAAAAGGGAAATTTTGGATGAGTACCACAAACAGCCATATGCAGGACATCCAGGATATCAGAAAATGTTAACAGCCCTGAAAAAGAAGTTGTTCTGGCCAGGAATGAAGAGAGATGTAGCAGAATATTTAAGTAGATGCATGGAATGTCAACTAGTAAAAATTGAACATCAACATCCTGTTGGTCTTTTAAACCCTTTACCGATTGTAGAATGGAAATGGGACACAGTTTCCATGGATTTCATAACATGATTACCCAAAACCAAACATCAACATGATTCAGCAATGGTAGTAGTAGACACTTTAACAAAAGCTGCACATTTTATACCAGTGAAATCTACCTTTGGGACAACTCAAGTAGCGAATGTGTTTCTGAAGGAGGTAGTAAGGCTCCATGGGGTGCCAAAGGTGATTGTTTCTGACCAAGATGCTAAGTTTACAGCCGCCTTTTGGAAAGGGCTATTTGGAGGTATGGGCACAAAATTGAATTTTAGTACTGCTTACCACCCTCAGACCGATGGTCAAACGGAAAGAACTAATCAAATTTTGGAGGACATGCTGAGAATTTATGTGATGGATAGACCATCACAGTGGGAAGATTACTTGCATTTAGATGAATTTGCCTATAATAACAGATACCAATCCTCCATCAAAATGAGTTCGTTTGAGGCAATGTATGGAAGGAAGTGTCGTACTCCTTTGAGCTGGAGTCAGCCAGAAGATAAACTAATGTTGGGACCAGATGCTTTACAAGAGATGGAAAGAATTTTCAAACAAATACAAAGAA
This sequence comes from Pinus albicaulis, assembly GCA_034641835.2. Taxonomy (NCBI): domain Eukaryota; kingdom Viridiplantae; phylum Streptophyta; class Pinopsida; order Pinales; family Pinaceae; genus Pinus; species Pinus albicaulis. Next base: position 213,768,735 of record CM076571.1, read on the forward strand.
ACATCATGACAGCAAAAGATCGCCAGAAGAACTATGTTGATAAGAAAAGAGTGCACCGAGAATTTAAAGTGGGGGAGCATGTGTATTTGCGTATTAAACCCAAAAAGAGCACACTTTATGCTGGAAGTTGTGCAAAACTGGCTCCTAGATATTGTGGTCCTTTTGAAGTATTAGAAAGGGTGGGACCAGTGGCTTACAAGCTAGCCTTACCACCCCATGTTAGAGTTCATGATGTGTTTCATGTTTCGTTATTAAAAAGATATGTGCATGATGCTTCTCACATAGTTGATTGGAATGTTGTATAGGTGGAACCAGAAGGGGAGTTTCTGCCAGAACCGCTTCAAATATTGGAGCGGGAAGAAATTGAATTGAGAAGCAGAACAGTAGCAAGAGTAAAGGTGCAGTGGAAGCACTTTACTGCTAAAGAAGCTACCTGGGAAAGAGAAGCTGAAATGATGGGAAAATATCCATTTTTATTTACAAAATGAACTCTAGTAGTTGAATAACAACACCGAGGACGGTGTTTATTTTCAGAGGGGGAATATGTAACACCCCCAATTCATGTGTTTTAATTTCAAAGTTAGACATTTGAACTTTAATCCTAAGGGGAGTGGACCCCAAAGGATAAATATTTTGTGAATGTAATTAAATATTTAATTGAGGAAATGAATAAAATGATGTGGTGCAGATTGAACAAAATGAGATTTATGAGATCACTTGCTAAATCCATGAGGATGGATGAGGCAAATATTTTCCCACAATCTTTCAAAAATCCTTGAAAGAAATTAATTTTTAAATTTAGATTTTTGAGGAAAAAACTGAATTTCTCCAATGATGAGGAAAGTAGTTGGGAAGAGGTAAAAAGCTGGAAAAGCTAAGGAAAAGCATAAAACAACTTTAAAGAATCCCTAAAATGGGAAGCCTAGGCAAACAGGAAGAAAAGCATCCTGAGATTCTGGACGCAGAATTAGAAACATGCTTTGGGGAACAATAGCTTAAATAAGCTGCTCTTGTACATATTAGAGGTTGATCTGTGTCAAGGAGATGATCTCAGCTCGGGGGTGAGTTCTGGGAGACAGAAGGACTCTAAGGTTGGGAGGTTGGTCAATTGCATGAGTGGTATGTCTCTAAATTTATTGATGTTCTACTTCATATAGTATGAATTGGCTACATATAAAATTTTACTGTATATTAGAATATAAATTCTACATTTAACAGAATTGGTCATAAGGAATTTACCCTTGAAACTCTGTATGGTTGTAGAATTTAAATCTGTGAAGTAGAATCCCACAGAGTCTCTAAACCAGTGATTGGTTTAAATCTGCGGATACTTATTTCTTCACATGAAAAATTTGTGAATTAGTTTTAATCTACTTCTGTTTCCTAGCATGATTCTAATATATACATACAAGAGAGAGAATTTGAATTTCCTGTATCATATTGGAAAATAGTAGGAAATGAATTGTAACTTACACTGTGCATGAAAGAATGGAAGGAGAGATTTTATAAACTGACCTCAGGGTCAGCATACCATTCACATGTAACCAGAAATTTAATGGTCAAGAAAGTTGCATGTAAGCAACACATACTATAGCAGAGGAAAGCAACTAATAATTTACAAAAGACTAATCATAGACAGTTATCTTATGAAACCATTCTAATATTATAGCATAGAATTGAAACACAAAAGAAAGTTGAGCAAATATCCAACATGCATATTCACCACAGCCTGGCATATTGAAATATATGTATCCTAGTCTATCATGATAACCCAAATCAAGAGGGTAAATTAGTAGATTATAAATCCCAATGTCTTCTAAACATAAAGATAGAAATACAGATGCATTCATCCCTATAGATATTTTGGATACATATTCTGTGCAAATTCATAACAAATTACTTCCTCAATTATCTGCATAGAACTACTGTGCCATTCTGTTATAGATAATCATATCACTCGGGTTATTTGAATTACCTAGAAATGGGCATTTGGACTTGAGGGTCAGCTTAATAAACTGGTGAAAGAAATTGAGAAGGTTATGACGCACAATAAGACTATTTATTTCCTTCAGATATTTAAATATTACTATCACAGAAGCTATGTTCTCCTGGAATAGGAAACTCTATATTACAGTACATTATTCATTCAAATATCACCACATTATGAATATAGTTAACAATTGTATGGCCTGAGAGCCTGAAGGCAATAAACTACACAGAATGATGAATATGTGTATATGTAATATATATAAAAATTAAAATGCCAAAAGTTAAGTATTAAGTTTCAGCCAAGTCAAAATGAGCAAGGAGAGAGTATTGCTGTAACATACTCATAATAACAATAACCGAAATAAGAAATGGGTATTATGAAAACCCAGGAATGACAGAGGTATACATTGATAGATAGTACAAATCCGAGAACAGCCTTATGATGTCCCATGAACAGAGATCAATAAATATTCAGAGTTGGGATTTAATTATAGTTGTCAAAATAATTACAATTGTATCACTACAATGTTTAAATGTCGAAATATAAACCATATAACTAGTAGAGCAGAACGGATTTCTTTTGACAGAGTTCGGTTAATACCGACTTGCAAGTAGCACGAGTAAACAAATGTTAATGTCTAAGGGAGTCACGTATCTCTGTAGTTGCGAAGCAGAACACGACGCAAGTCGAATTTACCTGCGAGAGATAAAAACCCAATACAAATAAGACGCCAAACATGGAGAGTAAAAATAACATGAACCAAGTAAAAATAATGACTGAGAAGGGCGTCGTACCTGGTAAGGGAGAAACCCCTATTCCATCCTTAACCTGCTACATAGAAATATAGAATTTTCATGAATAGAGGTTGGCAGTTAAGAGTCGAATAACAAATATAAACCTCCAGAGAACGAACAATAGCCATTGCGTCCTACGCTTGGTCAAAAGAAATACTTAACTAATCCGGGGAGCCGAGAAGCATAGTCTCCGTATAGCGCCAAATTTATACCCTCGTAACCACCTTCAGTTGAGAAGAGGGTTGGGCTACGAAGCCATGACAGCATGCGTTCAGAATATGCACAAGGAATCATAAAGGCTAGGGAAGAAAACCAAGCCATTCGAATCCATGGAGCGAAGAACACGCATTCTCTGCAAAAAGAATTTAGCAACTCATCATATGTATCACAATATAGACCGGTGACAGAAAACAAAAATCCAAAATCGTAGCACTGGTATGAAGAAATGTGAAAAATTCTCAATCAGAGATGGGAAGCCTGCGAAATAATATTAGAGTGAAAATGTACAAAACTCTAATAAAAGATCTTACCGACCGAGAAAATTAACGCACAGGAATAAGGCGAAGCCTGAAACGATTCACGCACAGTGTCCATGGCATTGTAACTCACTGTCAAGCGATGAACCAAACGAATAGGGAGGTAAAAGAACCGCCGAGAAAATACCAAGCTCGATTTATATCAATGTGTTATGAATTAAAAAATGAAACCCTAATGGCCAGATACATTCTGAGTCGTCCACCTGGCGAGATCCTAAGAGCAAAGCCACGGTTCGAAGAGTTAATAGGACCTGTACACTATCCGTCCCAAAAATTAAATATGAAAAGCATTGAAATAAATGAATATTGATCTGGCCACGCTGTGGAAATTGCGTTGGGAACGAAGTAAGCTGGTAGAATGAATCCAGTATTACGTGGAACCAACACCACATGATCACAAATGGAACGAGATCAACTAAAACCCTTACGATGAGATTAAAGACCTTGTGAACGCTCAACGTGGAAGAGAGATGGACGTCACCATTCCCAATTACATTGAACAGAATTTTAAATTGATAATTACGTGGAGGTCCAATTAAATACGCCCAAACTCATATAAATGTTGACAAGACGGAAATGAGAATGCAGGACGAATGCCAGACTCGCATAGTTGGTAAGTCGAATCCCGCCAAGGTTATATGTTATCAAAAAAGGGTAAGAGCGAATGACCGCATGGATTTCCACATGTCCGTGGAACTATAATAACATGGGATTCATGTAGAACCCAATCGAACCCCCCCTGTATATAAATCAATTTAGAGTCCAAAGGTTTATGATATAAAACGAAGATTGAATATGGAAGTGGGGTGATAGAATAAAGACATTAGGTTACGTCTGATGTAATTATAATTAATATAATTATAATTATTACAAATCAAATAAATTGCAATGTGGTAAGATAAGTGGAGATATGAATAGCAATTGAAAAGAAAAGTTGTGTCAATCTACAACGTAATGATTCTGTAAACCTACAACGAAATGACAGAATGCCTCATTAGCATTAAACTGGAAAAGATGCAACCAAACAAAAAAAAAAAAAATTGTTGTAAAATGGGAGGTGTGACAAATGGTATCAGAGCCCAAGTTATAAAACTGGGCTGGTGACATTGTGCTCACTGTTGCTATGTATTCACTGTATAAATTAAATTCTGTGGAAAAAAAAAGTTTTATTTTATTTTTATTTTCACTGATCTGTGTTGAGTGTGTACAGTGGTGCTGAAATGGAAGAAGGTGGCGAAATTTATGTTGATCTGCGTGATGAGGATAATGCACCAGATCCAAATGCGCCCATGATGGCTATGTTGCGGGAATTGCAACAAGAGTTGGCTGAGATAAAAAGCCAGAATAACAGATTGTCATTAGCTAGTGAGGAGCAGGAAAAGCTCATCAGGGAATTAACTTCGCGGAAAAGCCAGGAAGGCGAAGGTTTCGGAAAGAGGAAAACCGATGAGTCTGAAGATGAGGATGCAGTAAGGCATCAATACAAACAGAAAAAGGAATTACAGGGGGAATTCCGAAAAATCAAGCCTCCCTCCTATGATGGGGAGAAGGAGGAAGATGCGAAAGCTTGGTTATTGAACATGATCAAGTATTTCCAGGTTTATGAATATGAAAGTAATCTGAAGGCTAGATTAGTTGTCTACCAGCTACAAGGTAAGGCTGCCTTGTGGTGGGAGGAGACAAAGATGGTGCATGCCATTGATGAAAAGACAGTCACCTGGGAATATTTTCAGGTTAAGTTCAAGAACCGCTACCTAAATGAACGTTACTATGATGATAAAGCCAAAGAATTTCATGAACTTAGACTGGGACAACTCACTATTGATGAGTTTGTTACTAAGTTTACAAATCTGTTGAGATATGTACCCTACATAAGGGAAGAAAAGGAAAAAGTTCAAAGATTTCTGAATTGTTTGCCTGTTGTATACAAAGAGAAAATCGAGTTTGACAACCCAAAAACAATGGATGAAGCTGTTAGAAAAGCCAGATTATGTTACCAACAGTTCAAAGGAAAAACTGAACAAGGGAAAAGCTGGGTAAATAAGAATGAGTTCAAAGGGAGGAAACAGAAACCAGCCTATTTGAAAAATTTTGGCAGAGATCATCAGCGGAAAAAGTTTAATAAACCCAAAGAAAGTAAAACTGCTTAGTCCCAAGTAGCTTCCAAACAAATAGATGGAGACAGTAAAAAGGAAGGGACAGTCAAAATGAGAGAACCCCTGAAATGTTGGGGCTGTGGAGAACCCCATCTATTGAGGGACTGTCCTCATCGAAACATTCATATGATCATGAGAGATCGAGAAGCGACAACAGTAAATGATATAGCCAGAAATATGCCAACTATCAGTGCAGCCCTGGAAAATCGGTAAGCAGAACATCAAGCAACCATGGTGGAAATGGAGGGTAAGATTTATGACCTATCTCTTACTGTTCTAATTGATCTGGGGCCTTCTTCGAGTTACATTAGTCCAAATATTGTAGAAAAATGTAACTTAAAAACTGATAAATTTCAATAGTCATGGTTGGTACAGCAGGCCACTGGAACTAAGAGAAAGAAAACACATAAACTGCCCAGAACAGTCATCAAATTAAATGAGTTTCAAACAGAAGTAAATTTGAACATTTTTCCCTTAGGGTCATATGATCTACTGATAAGAGTGGACTGGATGGAAAAGAAGAAAGCCTTGATGAACTGCTGGGATAAGACTTTGCATTGTGTATATGAGGAAGGGAAATATTTTATTCTCAAAGGGAAACAAAAACTTATTTCTGTAAGACAAATTTCAGCATTGCAATTAAAAAGAACAGCTAGAAAAGGATACCAAGTTTATGCAGTGCATGTGGAAGAAACAGAACAAAAAACTGAAGAGGAATTACTGGATGCTGTACCAGTAATAAGAGAATTTAAGGAAGTCTTTCCAAAGGAAATCCCTCATCTTCCCCCCAAAAGAGAGATTGATTTCTCAATCGATCTGGTGCCAGGAGCAAAACCTGTCTCCCGAGCGCCTTATCGAATGAGTCCTCCGGAACTGATGGAATTGAAAATGCAATTACAAGAACTGTTAGATAAAGGGTATAACAGACCGAGTGCATCTCTTTGGGGAGCACCGGTGCTGTTCGTGAAAAGGAAAGATGGAACTTTTAGGATGTGCATTGATTATCGTCAGCTGAATAAGTTGACCATTAAAAATAGATACCCTTTGCCTAGAATTGATGATATTTTTGATCAAGTGAGAGGAGCTTCAGTATTTTCAAAAATTTACTTAAGGACTGGTTATCACCAGCTTAAAATTAAATAAGAAGACATCAGCAAAACAACCTTTCGAACCAGGTATGGTCACTACGAATTTGTAGTCCTACCTTTTGGTTTGAAAAATGCCCCTGCCACATTTATGTGCCTAATGAACAGTGTGTTAAACAAGTACTTGGATAAATTTGTCCTTGTGTTCATAGATGATATATTAGTTTACTCAAAAAGTGAGGAGGAACATAAAGAACACCTGAGGATAGTATTGCAAACTCTAAAGGAAAATCAGCTATATGCCAAGTTTAGCAAATGTGAGTTTTATAAAGACAAGATCCAATACTTGGGTCATATTATTTCTGAACAAGGCCTTGCTGTTGACCCTGAAAAGATAAAGGCTATAAAAGAATGGCTTGTACCAACTGATGTTTCAGCAGTGAGATCATTCATGGGGATTGCAGGCTATTATCGCAGATTTGTAGAGAGGTTTTCTGCCATAGCACATCCCATCACGTCATTACAAAGGAAAGGTGTCAAGTTTGAATGGACTGAAAAATGCCAAAACAGTTTTGACCAATTAAAACTGAAACTTACTATAGCCCCTATACTGAAGATTGCAGATCCTGACAAAGAATTTGTGGTATGTATGGATGCCTGTAGAGAGGGATTGGGAGGATTTCTTTTGCAGGAAAATTCAGTTATTGCCTATGAATCTAGGAAACTGAAGATACATGAACAAAATTACAGTACCTATGATTTAGAATTAGCAGCTGTTATCCATGCTTTGAAAATGTGGCGACACTATCTTCTGGGGAAAAAATTTACATTGATGACTGATCATATTAGTCTCAAATATTTCTTTTCCCAAATTGATTTGAATGCTAGACAAGCCAGATGGCTGTCTTTTCTAAGTGAATTTGATATGGATATAAAACATATTAGAGGGAAAGAAAATAAAGTTGCTGATGCATTGAGCAGAAATGCTTGTCAGAATATCAATAGCATTGGAAGTAGTTCTCAGATCGAAGTAGAAGATTTGGTGATTCAGGCATCAAACCAAGACCCAATTTATGAAACACTTCTGGTGAAATTACAGAAGAAGGAGAAAACTAATCTCACTCAAAACCAGAAAGGGCTGATCTGTTATAAAAACAGATTGTATATTCCCAACGTAGAGTCCTTACAAAGGGAAATTTTGGATGAGTACCACAAACAGCCATATGCAGGACATCCAGGATATCAGAAAATGTTAACAGCCCTGAAAAAGAAGTTGTTCTAGCCAGGAATGAAGAGATATGTAGCAGAATATTTAAGTAGATGCATGGAATGTCAACTAGTCAAAGTTGAACATCAGCATCCTGCTGGTCTTTTAAACCCTTTACCGATTGCAGAATGGAAATGGGACACAGTTTCCATGGATTTCATAACAGGATTACCCAAAACCAAACATCAACATGATTCAGTAATGGTAGTAGTAGACACTTTAGCAAAATATGCACATTTTATACCAGTGAAATCTACCTTTGGGACAGCTCAAGTAGCGAATGTGTTTTTGAAGGAGGTAGTAAGGCTCCATGGGGTGCCAAAGGTGATTGTTTCTGACTGAGATGCTAAGTTTATAGCCGCCTTTTTGAAAGGGCTATTTGGAGGTATGGGCACAAAATTGAATTTTAGTACTACTTACCACCCTAAGACCGGTGGTCAAATGAAAAGAACTAATCAAATTTTGGAGGACATGCTGAGAATGTATGTGATGGATAGACCATCAAAGTGGGAAGATTTCTTGCATTTAGCTGAATTTGCCTATAATAACAGCTACCAATCCTCCATCAAAATCAGTTCGTTTGAGGCACTGTATGGAAGGAAGTGTCGTACTCCTTTGAGCTGGAGTCAGCCAGAAGATAAACTAATGTTGGGACCAGATGCTTTACAAGAGATGGAAATAATTGTCAAACATATAAAAATAAAAATCAAGACAACACAAGATTGCCAGAAGAACTATGCTGATAAGAAAAGAGTGCACTGAGAATTTAAAGTGGGGGAGCATGTGTATTTGCATATTAAACCCAAAAAGAGCACCCTTTATTCCGGAAGTTGTGCAAAATTGGCCCCTAGATACTGTGGTCCTTTTGAAGTATTAGAAAGGGTGGGACCAGTGGCTTACAAGCTGGCCTTACCACCCCATGTTAGAGTTCATGATGTATTTCATGTTTCATTATTAAAAATATATGTGCATGATTCTTCTCACATAGTTGATTGGAATGTTGTACAGGTGGGACCAGAAGGGGAGTTTCTGCCAGAACCGCTTCAAATATTGGAGAAGAAAGAAATTGAATTGAGAAGCAGAATAGTAGCAAGAGTAAAGGTGCAGTGGAAGCACTTTACTGCTGAAGAAGCTACCTGGGAAAGAGAAGCTGAAATGATGGAAAAATATCCATTTTTATTTGCAAAATGAACTCTAGTAGTTGAATAACAACACCGAGGACGGTGTTTATTTTTAGAGGGGGAATATGTAACACCCCCAATTCATGTGTTTGAATTTCAAAGTTAGACATTTGAACTTTAATCCTAAGGGGAGTGGACCCCAAAGGATAAATATTTTGTGAATGTAAATAAATATTTAATTCAGGAAATGAATAAAATGATGTGGTGCATATTGACCAAAATGAGATTTATGAGATCACTTGCTAAATCCATGAGGATGGATGAGGCAAATATTTCCCCACAATCTTTCAAAAATCCTTGAAAAAAATTAATTTTAAATTTAGATTTTTGAGGAAAAATCTGAATTTCCCCAATGATGAGGAAAGTAGTTGGGAAGAGGTAAAAATCTGGAAAAGTTGAGGAAAAGCATAAAACAACTTTGATGGACAAAGCAAATATTTCCCCACAATATTTCAAAAATCCTTGAAAGAAATTAATTATAAATTAGATTTTGAGGAAAAATCTGAATTCCCCAATGATGAGGAAAGTAGTTGGGAAGAGGTAAAAAGTTGGAAAAGTTGAGAAAAGCATAAAACAACTTTAAAGAATCCCAAAAATGGAAAGCCTAGGCAAACAGGAAGAAAAGCATCCTGATATTCTGGACGCAAAATTAGAAACATGCTTTGGGGAACAATAGCTTAAATAAGCTGCTCCTAAACAGATTGGGGGTTGATCTGTTCTAGGAGGGATCTCATCTTGGGGGTGAATTCTGAAGATAATCGAATTCTAAGGTTGGGTGGATTGGTCATCTAATTAAGTGGTACGCACAGCTCATTTATATGTTTCTGCTATAATGGGTAGGAGTAAATTTTATGTTGCATAGGAAGGTGAAAATAAGTATTTGTACATGCTGTGTGTAGTAATATTCCACACATTGAACAGAAATCTCAGCAGAATTAGCTTCAATTTCTGTATAGTTGTGGGAATCACATCTAGGGAAAGAATTCATCAGAACCTCTAAACCATAGATGGTCTAAATCTGAGAATACATATTTTCCAAAGATGATTTATATTCTAACTTTAATCTGCTTCTGCAATTTGAAATAAAAAGAATGCTCATTAAAAACTAGGTTCAACCAGATTCCCATCTATTAGAGTCTGAAATTAAAACAAACTACACTGTAATTGTTCTTGCAACCGAAATTATAATTGAGTAAAACACAATATTATATTTAATAATTTAATGCAATAAGAGTGAACTCTGCTAGCCAGTTAATAGTTAAAAATTCTGTTTGAGTTATGAAAAAAAATTTGAGTTAGAAAGTAGGTATAAGTCCTTGCATCCAGAAATAACACAAATATCTGTAATGTATTTTGGTTATATTAAAACCTCCTTCTCTTCAACTTCCATGAGATTTTGTGGTAACTGAGATAAGAGTAGTTGTGCATAGGAAACTGCTAGAAATTTCAGAGTCTTATAAAACTTGCATCAGGGCAACTTACATTCAGGAAAATGCCATTATTATAAGAAATACCATTTTATAGAAAAAAAATGCAATTGTATAAATCTACTACACAGTCGTAATAAGAATGAATTATTGAATTGGCTGAGATCTACTAAAACCACACAGCCTGAGATACCCCAAGTAAATTCCGGCTTAGTATGCATACTAATAACTGTAATCACAGTAAAGATCTTGTTACGGAATCATAAGATATAAATTTTGATTATTCGGAGTAAGTGATATATCTACTCACTGAAGTTAAATAACAAGAATAAAAATTTTAATAAAACAATGCCTTGTAAACGATGATTATCACTTCTAGGGCGGCAATACATTGCGTTCTGCGATTCAAATAATTATGCAAGATGACGCGTGAGGGCAGAACCTTCAGCCATCCATGTAAATTTTTTTTTTAGTGTGATAGCGGTGAACTAGGCATGAGTATGGTTAATCATTAAATAAAAGTTCTTTTAAGTGAGTACTGTGGTTGCAGAAAATTTATAGAAATAAGAATAAGAGTTTGTACTGGGGCGCTCGGCAAGAAAGTAGACAAGCGTCTTATAATGATCATATACAGACGGGATTGTCGTGACAATCTGGACAAGAAGAAACAAAAACGAAATTTATGCAATTAAAAAGTGCGCAAACATGGAAATCAAGTGACTGAAACTCTGGCAACCATAGCTAGAACCCCAAACGAATGTTGAGGGAGTGTAGAAACCTGTATGGTAGGCGAACTACAGTAATGGAGCTGAAATGAAGATTTAACCAGAAACGAGGAATAAAAACCCTGAAACCCTTGTTCGGTAGGACAGAGCTTCCTCACACCTGAAACAAAAATAAATCACGTATTAGCTAAGAGTTGTAAAAGAAAAATTGATGTAAACAAGAAAAGTGTATAGAGATAAACGATAGGCGAGACTGGTGTGTAACCTTTGAAGAAGTTGACGTGCTGAAACAAAATGGCACGCGGGGCTAACCATGACCGCGGAAACGGTTTCACGAAAGCTGAGTCCAGTTTGTGTTAGATCGTCATCGGAAACCTATTGCACATTATCGTGGGAGTAGAAATATTACATCCCTCAGAGTTAAATCCATTAACCGCCAAAAAAAAGAAGAAGAATGAGTTAGACACAGGTATAACAAGAGCGTTGTATGAATGTTCACGGTCAAAATAGGAAATCTGAACAAAAGTTCTACTGTAAAAAAAAAGAAAAAAGAAAAAAACACCTACCCATTTGCATAAATTAAAAAGGGGAAAAACCATTAGAGAATAATACATTCAAACCCAAAGTCTGAGATGAGAATAACCGCAGAACCAATGAACAGTGCGGAGATAACCTAGAAAGACGAAAACGACAAAGCAAACTAAGGGGGAAATCACTTACCAGCGTGACCGGTGATGGAATGTGAGCTCTAATACTCCTCCTTCGTGGCTGTAGATTTTACATTGTCTGGAGAAAAGTCGAGAAGGCAGAAACAACGAACGATAGTCCAAGTAAGTATAACAATCCGGAAAAAAATGTGACTTAAAAGAAAAACCTAAAACCCTAATACGCAAATTGATACATGAAATGTTAGAACTGTGGTTGGAGGGAGGGTATGAAACGCAGAAAATTGAAAATTAATGGGAGAGTACGTAAAGAAATCTCGAGAGTGATCGAAAAAAATCCATTTGATAGGATATCGTCGTACCCTTCCTGTACTATTTTCTTCACTAGACCACAGGTTGAACGCCAGATAGACGGTGTACAATTACGATCTGGATCTCTCATGGCTAGAGTAACCCTTACGCCATTGAAGTCCCACTGTAAATGCGACGTGTCCATAGAAATTACGAGAGCTCGTTGAAAAAAAAAAATCGAGCCATAAGAGGCAGCACGCTGTCATGAAGATTTAAAATTTCATTTATAAGAGACGTGACAGATAGAATATATATAATACAAATTTCCCACACGGAAACGTGAACCTTTACAAAGATCTGACATAATGTAGCTAGCGGTTGAACAAAAGGGTGAGAGGTCAATGGGGTTTAATCGTAGTCGTACAGAACACGACCGTAGCTAGTTGTGAAAAAAATTTATACACAAGACTAAGGGTTAGTCCTTCGACTTCACCCCATGGTGATTATAAAAGTATAAGCATAATAAAATTTATTCACTGTACTATGAAATCGAAATATATATATATATATAGAACTATATATATTTATATTTATATAATACGTTGAATTTCAATCATACCACCTATAATTACGTTATAGCCTTTGGAATTAAATTTGATAATTCCATTTCAGTGAAATGGCATATATGTGAATCTAGAAGTTACAACATTTTGAGACGAGTATAATGAAACAGTTAGGGAAATTAACAGTTATTGATTTTTTTTTTTTTTGGATAGAATAGTGAGAGAGACATTACAATTGGATCCTTCCTCAGTGGGGAGTGAAGTGTATTATGACACTAAAAGTGGCATACACTCCTTTAAAGCTGAAGGGTCATTTGTGATCTATAGCGAAACATATACAAACAAGGGCCTTTTAAAGTACACCTCTGGAATTATCCACCATGTTCTCCTCAAAGGAGGGAAACGTTGTTACCTACATCAATATAGTTTTCATTTCTCATGCGTCCATAGTTTTAAAAAGTAGTTGTGGATAAAAATTAAATTGTTTTTTTATTTTATTTTTCTCAACATGACATTGTTGCAATGGGTTGTAGTCATTGAATGGAATTCATTATTATTCGAAATGACCATTTATTATTGAACAGATCTCCTTCCAAATACCAGATACTATTATATATGTGGAGACTTATCCTTATCTGCACTAAGCGAGGAGCATGACTTTGTCACTCTGCCTTCTCCGGACCCAAATAATTATCTCCCTCGAATAGTAGTTGTTGGAGATTTGGGTCTCACTTATAATTCCTCCACAACATTTGATCACCTTGTGCAGAATGACCCCTCCATGGTTCTCATGGTTGGGGACATGTCATACACAACTAATTATAAATTTGTGGCCTGCTTTAAATGCACATTCCCTAATAGTCCATTCTATCAAATGTATCAGCCTCGCTGGGATGCGTAGGGGAGGTGGGTGAATTTTAATTCGTTCATTTTTATTTTATAAAAAAATATGCTCTGTTAGTCATAGTGGATTTTAATTTGTTCAAGGTTCATGGAGCCACTCGTATCACACATGCCTATGATGGTAATGGAAGGAAATCATGACATAGAAAATCAAGGTGGAAGCGTTCAATTTGCATCTTATAATGCCAGATTTGCAGTTCCATCTAAGGAATCCAGATCTTACAATAATCTCTATTACTCGTTCAACGGCGGAGGAGTGCACTTTGTGATTTTAGCATCATATACTGACTATAACAAAACTAGTGAGCTATCTCTCTCACACTCTATAGTGTGATAATCTATATTTATGATGTATATTGTCATTCATTGATTCTCAATAGTAGCTTTCTACATTAACAGGAAAACAGTATAAGTGGCTGAAGAGAGATGTGAAGCAAGTGGATCGAAGTGTTACTCCATGGATAATTGCATCGTGGCACAACGCTTGGTATAATAGTTAGAACAACCATTATTAGGAGTTCGAATGCATGAGACAACAGATGGAAGACCTTCTTTACAAGTGTGGTGTGGACCTTGCTTTCCTAGGACATGTAAGAGGGGATTTTATTCTTTGTCCCTAACACCATAATCTCTTTTATATTTTCTTTGTTGGAATATTTGAAAATTCTAGAACAACAAATGGAGAATAAAACTCCCCTCTTTAACACAGAGAAAATATTAAAATTTCACTCACAGGAGACAGAGTTTCCACTTGAAAACAAACTTCTATTCCTTAAAAAAACTATTACAAATTCTTCCTCAACAGAGGGCTTACAAAAAATAGTTTGACTGCTACAAACATAGTGCAAAACTATCACTCTGTCATTCACAAAAAAACACTTTGTCTCTCTAAAACATACACTGCTGTGTATATAAAATATTTCGGACTGTTGTGCTTTTTCATTCACTGTCTCTGTCTATTACAAAACAGAAAAAACTACATTCTTCTTCTGGCTTTCTCACTTAATACTCAGTCAACTAACTCCTCTCTGTCCTTTTTTTTTACTCACTGCACATTAAAAAATATATGACATTACAATATGTTAATATATATTATAAATATCTTATATTTATAATATATATAACCAAATGTTAAAGAAAATAGACCGCGGTAATAAAATTAACTCAAAGTTAAAAACACTTAAAACATGATGCGGCAAATGTAAACTAAGTCAAAAAAATTTAAAATAGACATTCCCCTTATGCTTTCCAGGGGCTTCGTGAATACTATTCTCCCTAGCTCTCATACCCCCCCGGAATGGCTTTGTTGTAGTGTGTGGGGCCACTATGACGTGGCTCTGTTTTTAAATTAAAACAAAGACTTTGTCGTGTAATTTAAAACTTTCCTTTGTTGGTTGGTGAGGGCTTTACTGCTGGTGGGTGAATCGTTAAGTGCATAGGAGATTTGTTGTTGCTGCCGCTGTCCTTTGAATTTCCATCAGCAATTAAACTTGTTGTCTTGCCAATCCCATCTACATTGAAGTTTGATATCCTACTGCTGTGTGCAGTAGTTGGAATTAAATTCCAACACTCCCCCTTAATTTCAACTGCTGGACTTTCTTCCATGCCCAAACATTTTCTCAAGTAACTAAAACTTTTCTGCCCCAATGGCTTTGTAGTATGTCTGCAAACTGCTCCTCTGTTCTACAATGATGTAAAACAATTTCTCCATTGCTCACTAATTCTCTGATGTAATGAAATTTTGTGTCAATGTGTTTCGTCCTCTTGTGAAACACAGAATTCTTAGATAATGCAATAGCTGAGCTATTGTCACAAAAAATCACAGTTCCCTTTTCTTTCTCTTGGCACAAACTTCTTAGCATCCTCCTCATCCAAGTTGCTTGACACGCTGCTTTTGTAGCTTCCACATATTCTACCTCTGTTGTAGACAACGCTACAATGGGTTGCTTTTTAGAAGCCCACGAAATGGCTCCTGAACCCATGTGAAAAACATAACCGGAGGTGCTCTTCCGATCATCTACACATCCAGCCCAATCACTGTCAGTGTATCCAACTAAATCTGAACATTCTGAAGCATTATATAAAATAACATACCTTTTGGTACCTTTAACATACCTCAGAATTCCTTTTGCTGCCTTCCAATGTGCATCCTTTGGTTTCTCCATGAATTTGGAAATCAAACTAACAGCACACATTATGTCGGGCCTAGTTGCAGTCAAATACATGAGGCTGCCAACTATGCTCTTGTACAAGCTAGGATCAAAATCCTTACTGCTATCCTCTCTGCTGAGTTTTAATCCCATCACTGTGGGAGTGATTGCTGCTTTGCTCTCCTGCATATTAAATCTTTTCAGCACTTCATTAACATATTTTTCCTGTGAGATAAAAATCTCATTTTCATCTTGTTCTATTTCTATTTCTAAGAGGTATTTCAACAAAGCCATGTCATTCATTTCAAATTCTTCTTTCATGACTATTTTAAAATTTTCAATAAGGTAATCATCATTACCTGTGAAAATAACATCATCAACATATAAAACAACTATCAACATTTTACCATTATTTTCTTTGATGTAGAGGGTGGGTTCTCCCTCACACTTTTCAAATCCATTTTCCAGTAGATAGGAATCTATCCTACTGTACCACACTCTTGCTGCTTGCTTTAGCCCATAAAGAGCTTACTTCAACTTGCACACTTTGTGCTCTTGGCCTTTATTTTCATAGTCGAGAGGTTGTTCAATGTAATCCTCCTCCATTAACACTCCATTTAGGAATGCTGACTTCACGTCCATTTGGTAAACTTTCCACTTTTTTTGTGCTGCTATGGACAACACTGCTCTCACGGTTTCCATTCTAGCAACTGGTGCGAAAGTTTCCTCATAATCTATTCCATGCTTATGATTATAACCTTTGACAACAAGTCTTGCCTTGTATCTCTCTATTTTTCCTTCAACATTACTCTTGGTCTTATAGATCCATTTAACTCCACATGAAAATATAAAGCAAACATAGAATTGATACCTTCATTTGCTGCCTCTTGTTCATAAATGTAATTCAAATTTCTAAACTTATTACCTCTTTCATTAGGTGTACAAATGCTTGAAAAAGCACTTGAATTTCCTCCTTGTGGTGTGCTTGGAGAAGCACTTTAATTTCTCCTCAAAGGTGTGCTTTGCTATCCTTGTGTTGGTGCTGCTGTTTGGGGATGTATTTCAACCAACTCATTATCCTTTTCATCATGAGATAAATAGTGTTTAACATTCACTGTTTTCTCTATGCTTCCATCCCAAGCTTCCTCCTCAATAAACTGAACATCTCTACTCACAATAAACTTCTTGGTGGATGGGTTATACAACCTATAAGCTTTTGATTCCTCACTGTATCCAAAGAAAATACATTTCTCCCCCTTGCTGTCCAACTTCTTCCTTAGTTGATACGGAATGTGTGCATAAGCCACACATCCAAAAACCTTCATGTGTGTGACACCTTGCTTTGTGCCACTCCATGCCTCTTCCAACACTTTGTTCATAACTATTTTTTTGGGGCATCTATTCAGAATGCGCGCTGCACAACGTACAACTTCAACACAATAATCATTAGGCAAATGCTTTTCCTTTAACATACTTCTTACCATGTCCATTATGGTTCGATTCTTCCTTTCGACTACTCCATTTTGCTGTAGAGTATATTTAGTTGTAAACTGCTTATGAATTCCATTTTCTCTACAAAAACGTAGAAAATATTTAGAGATATACTCACCTCCTCTATCAGTCTTGAGGACTTTGATATGCAACCCACTTTGGTTTTCAACAAGTGCTTTGAAATTGCAAAATCTTTCAAACACTTCACTTTTGTTTTTCAAAAAGTAAACACAAGTTTTTCTAGTAAAATTATCAATAAATGTTAGCATGTAATGGCTGCTAGCAAGTGATGGAATTTGCATCGGTCCACACAAATCTGAGCGGAAAATCTCTAAGGGTGCTTTTTCCCTTATGGTTTTCCCGGAAGGAAAACATTCTCTGTGTTGTTTCCCCAAGATACAACCTTCACAAAGGCTATCTGGTTTCTCTATCAATGTAAACCTCTTACCATTCCTTTTCTGTTCAACAAATTAAGACCTTCAAAGTTGAGATGTCCAAATCTCAAGTGCCACAACCAATTGTCATCTTTTGGTTCGCTTTGGAAACCCTCTTATGCCAATGCTGCTATCTTTTCTTCATTTTTCAAATTTGCTCTCATTCTGAGAGGGAACATCCTGTTCTTTGTCATCTTCACTTCAACAAGACATTATTTGCTAGGTGTTTTATCCATTATGGTACAAAAATCATCCTAAAAGAAAACATTATACCCCTTTTGGAAAATTTGTCCAATACTTAAGAGGTTACACTTCATTCCTGGAACATAATAGACATCTGCTATGTATTTATTTGCACTTTTCCTTGTTAAAACTTTTACATCACCCTTTCCCATAACAGAAACTTTGCTATCAGTTCCTACTGTGACTTGTGACTTCACACTCTCATCTAGCATAGAAAACATTGCTATGTTTCCTATCATATGGTTACAACAACCGGAGTCTAGAAACCATAAGTCTTCATTATTTTCTTCAGCCATATTACAGGCTAAAAACAAATTATCTTGGTTGATATTTTCTCTAGTGAAATTTGCACTAGTTCTATTTCCCATATTATGTTGCTTCTTTCTACATTCATTAGCATAATGTCCATATTTTTGACAATAGTGACATTGGACATTGGATTTATCATACCTTTTTCCTTGAGCATTCTGTTGGCCACTTTGTTGGCTGCTGCCTTGGCCTTGATGCTGATTTGGATTGCTGCCCCTTCCTTGACTATTTGCTGGACTGTTCCTTCCACCTCTGTTTTGGCTTCTGCCTCTTCCTCTCTTGTTTCCTCTGCCTTGCCCTCTTCCTCTTTTGAAAGACATATGGGTCTTAAAGGCATGCTCAAGAGATGAGTTTTCACTTCTACCCAATCTCTACTCATGGGTCATCAGTGATTCATGTAGCTCATCCACTGAAATTTTTTTGAGGTCCTTAGTCTCCTCTATGGTGGTGACAATCACATTGAATCTTGAGGGTAGACTCCTCAAGAGTTTCTCCACAATCCTCTTGTCTTCAAGAGTCTCTCCATGAGACCTTATTTGTGTGACCATTCCAATCACATGAGTGAAGAATGAGTCAATAGTATCTGACTCTTTCATACAGAGAGTCTCAAAGTCTCTCCTTAGCAACTGAAGTTTTGTTGTCTTCACCTTTTCCATGCCTTGATAGGCTATCTTGAGAGTCTGCCATGCTTCTTTGGATCTCTTGGCTGCTGCTATCATAGGGAACACACTCTCATGCACTGCTTGATACAAAAGGTTGAGGGCTTTTGAATCCTTCTTCTTATTTCTCTTCAGCAGTTCCTTCTCTACTTGTGTTAGATCATCAAGCTCATCTTCATCTGTTGGCTCATAAAAGCCATCCTCAACAAGTTCCCATAAATCTTGGGAAGCAAATAATGCTGTCATAGTTATTGACCAGTAGTCATAGTTTTTCCCATTAAATTGTGGGAGCTGGGTGTTTCCAATACCCATGCTAGTGCTAGCTCCAGCCATTCTGCACTCTTAACTATTATTCAAAAATACTTGAATGTGTATTTAAAATAACTGACTGTTCTGCAACAGTAACACAATAGATTGTATAGATAAATACCTTGAATTATTTTTGGCTGAGTCTTCACACTGCTGAAGAAGCTGTTGCAACAAAGAACTCCTTTCCTTCAGCTTCTTTGACCTTCAAAGAGCTTGGACTAGCATCGATACATGTTGGAATATTTGAAAATTCCAGAACAACAAATGGAGAATAAAACTCCCCTCTTTAACATAGAGAAAATATTAAAATTTCATTCGCAGGAGATAGAGTTTCCACATGAAAACAAACTTATATTCCTTAAAAAAAACTGTTACAAATTCTTCCTCAACAGAGGGCTTACAAAAAATAGTTTGACTGTTGCAAACACAATGAAAAACTATCACTATGTCATTCACAAAACAACACTTTGTCTCTCTAAAACATACATTGTTGTGTATACAAAATATTTCGCACTGCTGTGCTTTTTCATTCATTGTCTCTGTCTATTACAAAACAAAAAAAACTGCATTCTTCTTCTGGCTTTTTCACTTAATACTCAGTCAACTAACTCCTCTCTGTCCTTTTTTTTTTACTCACGTCACATTACAAAATATATGACATTACGATATGTTAATATATATTATAAATATCTTATATTTATAATATATATAACCAAATATTAAAGCAAATATACTGCGGTAATAAAATTAAATCAAAGTTAAAAACATTGAAAACATGATGTGGAAAATGTAAACTAACTCAAAAACATTTAAAATAGACTTTCCCCTTATGCTTTCCGGGGGCTTCGTGAAGACCATCCTCCCCAGCTCTCATACCCCCCGGAATGGGTTTGTTGTAGTGTGTGAGGCCACTATGACATGGCTCTATTTTTAAATTAAAACAAAGACTTTGTCGTGTAATTTAAAACTTTTCTTTTTTGGTTGGTGAGGGCTTTACTGTTGGTGGGTGAATCGTTAAGTGCAGAGGAGACTGGTTGCGTGAAGATCCAATGTGGAGATTTGTTGCTGCTGCCACTGTCCTTTGAATTTCCATTAGCAATTAAACTCGCTGTCTTGCCAATCTCATCTATGTTGAAGTTTGTTGTCCTGCTGATGTGTGCAACAGTTGGAATTAAATTCCAACATTCTTTAAGTTGAAGTTCGTCAACTGTGTATGATAATCTAGGTTCATGCATACGAGAGAATGAACTGAGTTTACAAGTATGGGTTAGATCCATGTGGGCCTGTCTATATAACTATTGGGGATGGAGGAAACATTGAGAGGCTTGCCACTCATCATGCCGATGAGGTTGGATACTGCCCTAATATCACAAAAATACATCCAGCATATGGAGGTGTGTGTCCTTTCAAATACACCTCCAGTCTAGCTAAGGGCAAGTTGTGCTGGGACACACAGCCAGAATGGAATGCTTACAGAGAATCCAGTTTTGGGCATGGCATACTTGAGGTTAGCCCTAAGCTACGATATTAAAATATCGATTCCAACCTTATACGCAATAAGATATCTGTTAACATTAGGGTTTTCATGGTAACATTAGGGTTTTCATTTTTGTTTTTTGAACAATGAAGAATCTTATAATGTACCCAAATGATTGGATATGTGTTGCAGGTACACAATTCAACACATGCATTATGGACATGGCACCGGAATCAAGATGCATATGGAAGTGTAGGTGACCAAATCTATATTGTCAGAGGCAATAAAAAAGTTCTCACATCCCCTAGGCTAAGGATTGAAAAAAAAAAAAATGGATATCAGACTTTTGAAGTGGGGTGAAGTTAATATTGAATTTACAAACACCATGTTTAGAGGAAGCTATAATAAAGATTGCATCGAAGGGATTAAAAATAGGAACAATTAGCATGTCTAGAATCCATAAAATAATTCATTGTCATGCTTATGAAAAATATATTATGTCGCTTTCTTGCACGTAGATACTAGATCTGTTGTAACAACATATTTGCAATTGTATTCTTCATCAGAGTTTATGTTGTACAAACATAAAAAAGACAACGTTCTTAAACCTTTCTATAGAATTTCAGTATTGATTCAGTGTAACTCACCAAAAGTCTGGAGTCCGATGTGGATTTTTAAAAATGGTTCGGGAATTCACCAAAAGTATGGAGTCAGATATGGATTTTTAAAATGGATTCGGGAAAGTCATCAGAAGTATGGAGTCTGATATGGGTTGGCGATGCTCTGCAAATCAACTAGAATCACAATGAGTGGAGTTTTAAAAAATGTGTGCTTTAATGTGGTCTCATATTAATATATTAATGGGGTTGTTCATTCACAAATAATTATGCCGTAAGGCGTTATTATTTGAAAACAACTTTGCTGATATGCATCGTGGCATAATGTGAGACCACTAGATTGGATGTTAGATGATTAAAACATTTTCAACCCTAGATGGGAACCAGAGACAGTTGCGACCGGTTCTTGAATTTTCCTGTATTTCTGCTGTCTATCCCTATCTTCGGCTCCAGTCTGTGGCTAGGGCTGCTTCTATTGTCCCCTTTACCGTCCAATTCAGAATTTTGGGCTAATTCTGTTACATTCTCAGCCGCAGTTGCATCTTCATTGCCTCCAGGTGAAGAAAGCTTGTTTCTCATAGTTTTTGGGATTACCCTGGGGATTCTCAAGAAAACGTTTAATTGAAAAGTAGTGCAGGGGCACCCCATGGGCTTCTCCTGTGAGGGCAAGATCAGCCATTATCCGTCCTACCAAAGGACCCATCTTGAACCCATGACCAGAGAATCCAACAGCAATTAAAATAGGCGAGTTGGCTGTTGTCGACAGCTCAGTGTTCGCCAATGGCAAGAAATCGAGGATGAAATCCTCATCAGGGGTCATTGAGTACATGCAAGCCTCGGCAACAACAGGGCTCTCTGACAAAATGTTTCCTCTGAAACTTTCAGCTAAGAAAGGGCTTGCCTTCTGCTTCAATGCATCTAGATCAGGCAAGAAGGCCCTCTTGTCTGGGTCACATGGGTTGCCTCCACCAATTGAGACCTTGAGCAATCCAGGGTATTCTGAAGAGGGTGTCCCATAGATGGTAGGATCAATGTGGAAGGCAAAAGTGGAGAATCCATTCTCAAGCAGAAAGTTCTGTAAAAACCCTCTTGAATTTTCCAATATGCAATAGTGGTATGAAGAGGCTGAATGGGTAATTCAATCCCTGAGATCTCATTAGCAAGTTTTTTAGCCCAAGCCCCTGCAGCAATCATGCATTTTCTTGCAAGTACAGAGCCCCTCGAGGTACACACTAGAACCCCATCTGACCCATTCTCAATTTCCGTCCATTACTAATTTCTGTGACTTTGGCATTGTCCCTGAGTATAGCTCCGTGCTTCAGAGCCAAAGACTGGAACGCTGCAACTGCCTTGGATGCTCGCAGGGTGCCCCCTTTGTTGGTAACTACTCTAATCCAATCACTGGGCAGCTTGATTACCTTGAATTTCTCTGAAACTTGTTCTGAATTGAGAACTTCAATGGGGATGCCTCGTTTTCTGCATACTTGTATTATGGTCTGGAGCTTCTTGTTCTGGATGGAACCCATGTCAAGATGCTTGGTCTTGATGTGCACTCTGTACCCAATTTCTTGTTGGGCTTCTTCCCATAGACTGAAGGCCTCGTCCGTCATTGCAGAATAGTATTCTTGGGGGTAAGTCTGTCTGAAGGTCCTGGATTCCCCATGAGAAGATCCTCTGTGGTGCAGCAAATCATATTGATCCAAGAGCAGAACTGATTTGGCTCTCTTTGCGATTTGGTAGGCAGTGCAGCTGCCCATTATGCCGGCGCCTACCACTACCACTTCATACTCGCCTGAGATCTCACCCATCTTGGCTGCTTCTTCTGCAGATGTTTATGATTTTGTTTTGGGTACTTTCGAGTGCAGGAACAACCCCGCCGCCAGATCGAGAAGGGGCTAATTGTTTCCAAACCCGCTGCAGTAGCAAAGGGTAAATAGGTGACTTGAAAACCTACAATACTTTTAATTTCTGAACTAGATTATATTTCTAAGAGCTATGCATGTAACATGGCAGGTCCTGCAATGGCAGCACCTAATCAGAAGGCAGTCCTAGCCAACAAAAACAATAGAAAGGTCCTAGAAGACATTGGCAATGTGGTGGGAGTTTTGAACGCCAAATGCAATATCAACAAAGATGGTGTCATGGAGTATGTTGTTTTATGCTATATATTTTTGTTTTTGTTCTAGTCGGTGGCCTGCCTCAAATGCCCAGTTATAAATTTGTGGACTAACTACTGTTTCAGGAGAGCTCGAGTAAACTTGGCTGTCAATGCCAACAAGGAAACCAGTTCCAGCACTCAGGTAAGTTGTAACAGAACATACAATGCGGCAGCCTGGAATACTTTCTTAGAAGAGCCTTTGAACAGGTTCTAGGGTTTTTTAAAGGGCAACATCCAGGAGAACTAAACTAGAAACAAGGAAAAACCTCTGTGGTGATCCACCTGTTTTGTCAATCTTCCTGCCCCATATTCTAATTCTCTGGCATGTTTGGTTTGTTGCTCTTCTTTTCATTTTAGGGATCTCATTCTGTTCT
The DNA here is from genome assembly GCA_034641835.2 of Pinus albicaulis. Classification (NCBI taxonomy): domain Eukaryota; kingdom Viridiplantae; phylum Streptophyta; class Pinopsida; order Pinales; family Pinaceae; genus Pinus; species Pinus albicaulis. Next base: position 213,792,539 of record CM076571.1, read on the forward strand.
CTATTTTCTCGGAGCCCAAACAGGGGATCTCATACTTTTTATTTATTTTTTCCTTTTACTTCCAGCAATCTATAGCAGAGGGTATTGGGTTGAGAGCAAAAACAAAAGTAGAGGCACTTGTCTGGGGAAACAAACAGAGGCGTACTATCAAAAGGAGGGCTGAATATGCCGCCAATACATAGAAGGATATTGTCATTTCTGCACATGATAGCATAGATACAAGTGCACAAGATGGGGCACTACAAACACCTAACCAACTGAAAGCAAGGAAACCCAAAGCACAATCACTGACTTCATCGCTAACTGCTAGGAGCAAGGCTTGTCTTGTTACTTTAGTTATATTAATTCTATGATACTTTTCTTGTCTAGCAATGGTTCAAATGGAAATATACATAGGCCAACCGTACCCACATCATGCCCTATAAAACATTCACAGGTTTTATACGGCTTAGTATAGCTTTGGTGTAGGTGGGATGAAAATGATTAATAATTTTGGTAAGGGTATTTCAGGATGCATGCCGGGACTTCCCCGAAATTCTCCCTAACATTGATCATGGAGACCTTGAGAATCAATTGGCCGTTGTTGAATATGTTGAAGATATATACAAGTTCTACCGGGAGATTGAGGTATGTCTCTCTGTCAATGATGGCATCTTGTTGTGAATATGAATTTAATTTATTTTTTTAATTGTTCACCCTGTATGTCCAGAACATGAGCTACGTACCTCCAGATTATATGGCAGGGCAGATTGAAATCAATGAGAGGATGAGGGGAATCCTCATTGATTGGTTGTTAGAGGTACAAATCTGTTCCTATGCTAGTTTTTATGTGAGGTAATGTTTAGATCTAGAAGAGGTTTATTCGGGCTATTTCTTAGGCTTGACTTTGAAATCTTAAATGTTGCAGGTGCATCTGAAACTTGACCTGATGCCAGAGACATTGTATCTCACTATGAATATCATTGATAGATACCTTTCTATTCAGACGGTTACAAAGGGGAAATTACAGTTAGTGGGTATCACTGCAATGCTTATAGCTTGCAAATATGAAGAAATCTGGCCTCCACAGGTAGGATGACTTTCTAATTAATTAATGGGTCAAAGGAAATCTTTAGTATATATATCTAATTAATTGAAGACCTTGTTGGTTCTTGAACAGTAGGTAATATTCACACTTACACAAACTCGATTCATAGGGATAAAGAATCTCAGTACAAAAATTATTATACAATGGTTTACAAAATATTGACAAAAGAACCGGTTCATGCATGGCTACAGGTCAATGACTTCATCAGCATCTTGCCAAAGGAATACACAGCAGAACAGATGGTAGCTGTGGTAATTAGCTCTAAATAATATCTTTCTTTTTCATTGGATTAAGACGGTCTCCAAAGATGTAGTTTGACTGACAAATTAATAATAATTATTAATACCTGGCAGGAGCATACAATTTTAAATCAATTGAAATTCAATCTGACAGTTCCCACTCCATATGTATTCCTCGTCAGGTTTCTGAAGGCAGCTGGTCCTGACAAACCTGTAAAGATCTCAACCCTGCCACTAATTTTACATTGTCAAAATAAGTCTCTGCTGCATTGGTTATATGTGTTTTCAAAATGCCTGAGGAAATCAACTTTTCTTAGATTAAATTTCTTTTCCTCTTTTACTTGTTCTTATAATCATAAAATATATCGTCAAAATGCCTCAGATAGAGAATATGGCTTTCTTCTTGGTTGAGCTGTGTTTGCTACATTACATGATGATTAATTACAGTCCATCAATGCTTGCTGCTGCTGCTGTATACACTGCTCAATGCACTTTGAGGAAGGATCCTTATTGGAGTAGAACACTTACCCTTCACACAGGCTACTCTGAAGCAGACCTTAAGTAAGTCTTATAGTTTTGAAGGAGTCGTGCTTGTAATGAGTTTTTCCTAACTATGTCCTACTACTAGGCATCTTAAATTTCTTCATCAATTGCAGGCACACATTGTGTAGATTATAATACTAAAACATAGTTGATAAGCTATAGCCAACTACTGTGTATTTATGAACTATATGTTGGCACTAGTCTGTGCCCACTTCTAATGTCAAAAAAGTCAAAGGGAAAGGAGGGGTGTTGGGGTGTATGAATTCAGTAACTCTGTATATTGTGATGTAATAACATTCTTTTACTTGTTCCAGGGAATGTGCACACTTCATGGTTTTACTTCCACAGGAATGCAGGAGGACACAAGCTGAGAGTTGTTCACAGGAAGTATTCAATACCATTTTTTGGTTGTGTTTCTCTTTTAGCCCTTGCCAACTTACCTGGTGATGACAGTTGCAGCTCTGGTAATTGATCCTTGTTGGAGTAGAACACTTACCCTTCACACAGGCTACTCTGAAGCGGACCTCAAGTAAGTCTTCTAGTTTTGAAGGAGTCATGCTTGTAATGAGTTTATTCTAAGTATATCCTACTACTAGGCATCTTAGATTTCTTCATCAATTGCAGGCACACATTGTGTAAATTATAATACCAAAACATAGTTGACTAGCTAGCCAACTACTGTGTATTTATGAACTATATGTTGGCACTAGTCTGTCTGAGTTCTATTTAATTTAACTGAAATTTAGAGCCCACGTCTAATGTCAATTTTTAAGTCAAAGGCAAAGGAGGGGAGTTGGGGTGTATGAATTTAATAACTCTGTATATTGTGATGTAATAAAATTCTTTTACTTGTTCCAGGGAATGTGCACATTTCATGATTGACTTCCACAGGAATGCAGGAAGAAATAAGCTGAGAGTTGTTCACAGGAAGTTTTCAATACCATATTTTGGTTATGTTTCTCTTTTAGCCCCTGCCAACTTACCTGGTGATGACAGTTGCAGCTCTGGAAACTGATGAATAATGCACACCGTGTTTACTTTTGGAAGCCTAGAACTTGAGGTGTTGTAAACAGAAATTTTTCGGTTTTGTTCATGTAATGTAAATAACCTTTGGCAAGTTATATCTAAATTTCTAGTTGAGTATATCTAGTAGACTGTTAAACATCTGGGTGAGACTAGAGACTTTGGTTTGATGACTATATTTATATACTTGTCCAACAATTGCATAAAGGTTGGAATGTTAATGATTTTAAATCATATACTCACTAATTATGTGGTAAATATAGTATATGAATTACTGTATTTATTTTCTATATCAATGCACTTTAGTGACATTGACAATTTTATCAAGTTACATTGGTTTTCTCCAATATTGCATTTTGCATTAAATATTATGTTTATTGGTGAATAAAATATGCAACGAGGAATGAAAACATAAAGAAAAACAAATTAAGTGGAAAGGTTTGATGTTAAGGTGACGAGATTTACAAGGGTGAACTAGCAATGTAAGTGTTAATGGGGATCATAAATTGAAAAATTTCAAAGCCAAACATTATGGTCTTTACATTTTGTAAAAACTTTTAAACAAAAGTGGTATTGTCCAATTAATTTATTAGTAAATAGAGTAATCACATTGATCACACACTGATCACTCCAAATCCACATTGATCACTCCAAGGTCATATTTAGGTTATTAGCCTAGATTTGACAATGTGAAAAGCTCTCGAAGAGATGGTTTTATGTTGAAATCAAAATATCTCATGGATAACTAAAACAAAACTTTAATGATCCTCATTTATAAAAATCATCGAATAAAATCATGTGAATCTCCAAAGAGAGAGTGTTATCATCCAATATGTCAATAATAACATATAGAGGGGATGAAATGATCTCATAGATAATTAAAGCCAAACATTATATGTTCCTCACATTATAAAATCCTTGCCATGTGAATCTTTAAACCTACACTCTTGAAGAAAACTTGTAAGAGGATGGTGTATAATAAATTGACTTCAATAGGTCAAGAATATATTGACATGTGATAGGGGTCATTGAACCATTCATCGATTATTCTAAATGCACTCTATTTTATGTTTTAAATGCACATTGTTTTTTCAATGTGAAAAGCTCTACAAGAGATGGTTTTATGTTGAAGTTGAGACATCTCATGGATAATTAAAGCCAAACATTTATGTTCCTAATACTCTATAAATCCTTGAAGAAAATTGTGTGAATATCTCTAAAGAGAGAGTGGTATCATCCACAAATTGTATAGTAAATAGAGGTTATGAAGAGAAAATGATCTTCCAAAGACAAAGTTTGTAGGTATGTTGACAATATAAAAATGTGGTGTTTTTACTCCAATTCAAGTTAAATGGGGACACAATAGAAGAGATACAGTCATCATGGTGGCACAAATAGAATTGGGAATAATGTAGGCACTTTAATGTTTGTGGTATAAAAATTTCAAAGCATGTTAAGATGAAATGATCTACAACCTACACTTCTGAAGACAACTTTTAAGAGAAAAGTGTCATTTTTTCTCATTCACTCAAAAGGCCTAAAAAACGGATCAATCAACATCCTTAAACATTTTTTCATTGTCCCTTTGCAAAGCCTTAAGCATAACCTCTCTAAAAAGTTTGAGTTTTTGGGTCAATCAACTCAAAAACCATGTTTATATTGCACTATTTTGACTTTAGTAGGTTAAAAAGAAATGGGTGAAATTGGCGATAATTGATATTGATCTCTAATAGGGTCATTGAACCATTCATTTATGGTCCTCATACTCTATAAATCCTCGAAGAAAATTATGTTGACAATATGAAAATGTGGTGTTTTTATTCCAATTCAAGTTAAATGGGGACACACTAGAAGAGATACAGTCATCATGGTGGCACAAATAGAATTGGGAATAATGTAGGAGCTTTAATGTGTGTGATCTAAAAATTTCAGAGCATGTTAAGATGAAATGATCTACAACCTACACTTTTGAGGACAAATTTTAAGAGAAAAGTGTCATTTTTTCACATTCGCTCAAAAGGCCTAAAAAACGGATCAATCAACATCCTTAAACATTTTCTAATTGTCCCTTTGCAAATCCCTAAGCATAACCTCTCTAAAAAGTTTGAGTTTTTGATATTAATCACAACCCTCTAGAAGGTGAGACTTTATCACATGTAGAGGGGCACATTGAACTACAAAAGGTTTGCTTCAGTTATCCATCTCGAAAAGAAATTGTCTTCCAAGATTTTTGCCTTTCTATTCCTGCTGGCAAGACAGTAGCACTTGTTGGTCATAGTGGATTTGGCAAAAGCACAATCATTTCCTTAATTGAACTCTTCTATGATCCTAGTGCAGGTAATTTCCAACCATTTGCTACACAGTTACCTCTTATTAAGTTTAGAGTGAGAGAGGATAACTTCGAAATTTATTTATTTCAGTACATGACATGCATCTTTTGCTCCATATGATTATAATTACTTATGTTTTGTCTTAGAATTAAAAATGGTTCACAAGCATTTGGGTGAGGGGAAACAATAGCCTTTTGATATGCAACAAAATATTTAGAACTATAGTACTGTGAGCACATTAATGGAGACACAGTGTCATTATATGAGAAGAGGGAAAAAGTTACAGTCTCAATATACAGGAGTATGTTTAACTTCCAGTGGATTGAAAGGTTTGGCCTAAGGTCAGGGGTGCGAAAGAGAAGCATATTCTAGCTTGACTCTAGACAATCAAACTTAGGCCATGGTTTCTTGTCAAACACTTCACTCAAGAGACTCGATTCTAGTGCTATTTCAAATGCTTTAATGGTTGTTCAGATTGATGGTGAATATTCAATTAAATCACATAACATATCACATCTTTTTTCATCAATGATACTCTTCTCTATGCTACCACCTTACGGCGTTTCCTTTGCAACATGTGGTGCAATTGATAGTTAAATATATTATTTAACAAAAGTTTAAATCAATGTAGTATCATTTTTTATTATTTAATATAGTATCTTTTTAATATTATTTAAATCATATTTATTATTAAAAATAATTAAATATAAATCATTACAATAGTAAATAAAAAACCAAAATAGCATTAAATTGTGTTATATTTTTATTACTAGAAAAAAGTAAAAATGGAGCAAATTTTGATCTTCATTTTTAAATAGAAATTTCTAATTTAAATAGGTAATTTAAATTGATTGAAAATCCCATAAATTTTGCAATAAACTAAATTTTATAAAAATATAATTTTTTTTAGGTAATATTAAATATAAATTAATTGGGCCCTACATAATAGCTACAACTCAACATGGAAATGGGAGAGATGTTGTCACATAACTTAGCATCATGGGAGAGATCATGGGAGAGATGTTGTCACATTACTCAGCATCATGTGAGAGATTTTTTCACACAACTCAGCATCATGGGAGAGATGTTGTCATGTAAAGTTAAATTTAAAATAGTAAAATTATTAATTTAAATTAACAAATAAAAAATAGTAATAAGAAAAGAAATTAATGTCTCCCATAATTACAATACTTCAATTTACATGTTAGTATTATATAAATTTTACAATTTTCTTTTTACTACAAGGAAGAAATATTATAACAAGAAATACTTTAGTGTCAACCATAAGTAAAATATTTCAATGTCTATATTAAATAACATAATTTAATGTATACTTTATATAAAGAAAAATAACATCATTTAAATTGAAATTTTTTTGTGAGGGAATTCTTATTCCATAATAATAATAATAATAATTAAATGTATAGATACACTAAAAAAAAATATGAGGGGTCATATTTTAACATTATGAGGGGGCATACTTTAACATTTTAATGCAGATAACATGGAGTATAAATAAAATATTTCCATGTTAACTACATATATATTATACCAACATAGATCCATCTTAAATTTGTATCTATCAAGCGCATGGAGGGATCAAAACTCTTTTCACTCTAAAATATGTACTAGCACTAACAGAAGCATCATGATCACTAACCTCATCATCATGATCACCACACTCATCTAATATATCTTCCGCGACATGCCCTACATCCTTCATCGCTTTTAGTACGCTAGTAGCCCATATGATATGATGGATACAACACTTCATTTCACACCAAAAATCTCTACAAAGGTCCACGAACCTAGGATTTGCATTGATATCTCGATCCCTTGCAGGGCGACTCTCTCATGAACCAAAAATCTGGCCAATTTGTCGCAATAGTGCATCCAAAATTGCAAATGACACCTACAAACTCAAACACCAACACCCCCCTGAGGATGTGCCTCACCCTCTTGGGCCTCACACATCTCCTCATCTCTTCCATATAGTGTGGGAGGAGGCATGTTATTATCCAATGTGTCAATATCGACAAAATATATAGTACACAAAAATAATTAGACAATCTCATTAAACAAATTACTAAAACAAGTTAAACAACGTGCTAAAATAAATTTTAGTTTAATTAATTAAAACAATAAAATGAAATTAGATTAATTTAAATAAAACACTAATATTACCTCTATCATATGTAGGTTCATCCACTGTTAATAGGATGTTGGGACACTATCTCCTATCAATCCCTATGTACAGAAACACCAACGCGAAAAAGGCATGGTCATCCTCACGGGCAAGAAGTGCCAATGCCTCGGTGGAAATCTTGGCTGGATACTCCGACAGGCCCCTCTTGGGCATCATCTACCCCCACATGCACATCTGGACCTTAGTGACCAACCTAGAAGGGTAATGTTCAAATGTAGGCCTCGTCTCTGGAAACCTATAAAAAAATAAATGAAAAAACTATGAAGCGACAAGGAAGGTCATCCTCCCATATCTCAAAGCATGACATCATCTAAATCCATAAAAAAAACCTAAAAAATGGCAGTCAATGTGATACAACATGGCGCCTAAATCAAAGAATTGACATAATAAAAAAGAGAGCAAGTAATGCGTCTCCCATCACTACTAGAGTGTGAAATGTTGGGGACTAATAACGGGAGGCATCTAACCTCCTCTCCAAAAAAACAATAAATATGTAGCTATGAACCACACACCTGCAAATATGTTGGATGTACTACATGAGGCCCTACTTGTCTCTGAGTGCAAGAAAGATGAGTTTCAGCTGCAACCCCATGGGGGACATTAGGGAACTGGGAAAAATCCTCCAATCTCCTGGTTAGGCAAGTGATAAAGTATATGTCCTCCTCAATGGGCCTATACCACACCCTAGGACTGACATGGAAATACTATTCATCGACAGTGTATCGACGGATTAAATGAGACAATAAGATAGAGTGTGCCTTCAGTGATATAGTCTCCTCATACTACTTGAGGAGGCCTACATTCCTCAAGAGCGTTCAGGTCGTTGCAGTAATAGGGAGAGGGTATAGATACCTCTCCCTCTCTCTGGCCTCCCATTATTGGACCATATTGTATGGGTCCACCTACTACTCCTACTCTTGTTGCTACTCCCTTTACTGATGTCTTTGTTAGATGATTTACATATAAAATACATCAACCTATATAAATAAAGAACTTTATATGTAAATGAAGAACTTTGGTTATGCTAGCTCGTGCTTGTTCAGTCTCATAATTAATTGTCCTGCAATTCTCCACCAATAAATTTAAACATAATCTCATTAATAGTGAATCACACCATTGATAGTAAATTGAACACTTAATTAATAGTCTCTCTTCAACTTCTAAGTGGAAACGAGTCCCACATATTAGTCAGAGGTTAATGTGCCAAATGGAAGTGGGTCTAATTGGGACTCGTGATTGGGTTACTTCCCTTTGTTGATGGTGTCCTAGTAGTCGAGTCACATTTATGCCATCAACAAAAAACCTAGAACAAGAATTGAACCATCTTGTAAGGGTCGTCACGAAAATTGGCTATAATAACAAAGACAATTTTTGTGCCATTAGGAGAGAAACAATATGGGAGAATCCTCCTCAACACTAAATAAACTCACAACCTTCTAGCGGGAAAGAACACCTTCCATATACCTATGGTGTAATTAATAAAATTGATAAGGATCTTAGGAAATAAGAATATTGTTTTTATGTTTAAAAAATTTGGAACGATTAGGAAAAAAATGAAATATGTTAAAAGCATCATATACCAACATCAAATAAAAGGTGTTTAAAATTTTTGCTGCTCCTATGGGTTGTGATACATTGGTGAAACTTGAATATCCCTTAAAGTAAGAATAAATGAATATGGAGAATACCTCATAAATCAAAACATCTGCATCTCTACTCTTCCATAACACTTGCTCCATACTAAACGCCACACCTATCTTGAATACGTTGAGATAATCTCATAAGAAGAGCACTAATTCATAAGGATATTTAGAGAGGCCTTGGACATAATAATAAATCCAAAGAGTCTCGATCAAGATGGAGGACTTGTAATAAGTACTAACTAGTTACCTATAATCTCTCAATTGATCAACCATTGATCTCTCTATCCCCTAGTTTTATTTTTCTCTTTCCTTTTATGGTTTCTCTAGCATTTTTTTTACTTTCCAATCCTTTACTTCCCCTCCTTACTTCTCTTTCCTTTGATTATTTCTCTTCCCTTGTTGCTTCTTTATTTTTGATGGGGTAGAGTAGAGTAGGCATTTTGTTTGTAGATTTTAGCACTTAAATTGATTTTTTTTCTTTTTTTCTTGAGAATTAAACAATATACCTTACATTGGTCAATGCTTCACTAACATGAAAATCAATTGCGAGAGTCCTGGGACTAATAAGACTTATATATATGTATATATATATATATGTGTGTGTGTGTGTGTGTGTGTGTGTGTGTATATATATATATATATATATATATATATATATATATATATATATATATATATATATATATATATATATATATATATATATATATATATATATACATATATATACATATATATATATATATATATATATATATATATATATATGGTTAATAGGCTAGACATTTTACATATTCCAATCTTTATTAGAGGTTTGAAATTGAACATGGAGACTCAATCAAAACCCTCAAGCAAGCTCTCCACGATAGACAAATTTCATACCCTTTCTAACTAAAAATTCTCAATAATAAGATGCATTTACATTCCATTATTCACTACTTAGTCTCACTTCTAATATATATATTTTTTAATATTAATAATATTAAAATTTTAATATTAAAAATTCATTATTATTATAATAAACACTAAAACACATTATATTATGTTAGAATAACTATATTGTTAAGTTATTAATTTATTTTTAAAATAATATTTATCTCTTTATCATTTTCTTTTCTTTAATTTTTGAGGTTTTCTTTAAAATCCTACGAATATGCAATTTAATGTTCTATTTATCCCCTCCTTTCCTTATATTTATTCAACATACTATTCCCCTCTTTTCCTTATATTTATACACCATCTCCTCTCTTCCTTCTCTCCATCATTTTTTGATGATGGGTAGTATTTGGAGTCAAATGTAGACACAAAAATAAAAAATGTGGAACATTTATAAGATTCACCATCTTTAATTCAAAGAAGGGCAGAGGAATCCATGAATAGAGGAAAATGAAAAGGTTGGTGTTCTCCAATGGAGAAATTCATAATTACATTTTGAATGGATTTCTCCAATGGAGAAATTCATAATTTCATTTTGAATAAATTCTTAAATTTCAAACAATACAGTTAAAAAACATGGTTATAAATGTCCAAAAAGATAGCAAAAAAGGATGGAAATCTCCAACCAACACAAGGGTCAAGGAATTCATGAATGGAGGACTTCCAACAAAGAAATCCATAAGTGAATTTTGGATAAATTACTAAATGTCCCACAAGACAATTAAAATGGATGGCCAGAATGTTAGAAGTAATGGAGAAACCTAAACTTATATTGTTGTTATGATGAGGATAGGTTTTAGAATCTAATCTTAGACCTCATATCCTAATATCTAGGGAGTGGTTGAAGCCATCCCGTTAGTGTTAAAGCCTATATATTTGAGGCTCATCTGAATCAATATTCAGTGCTTGTATGAGCGTGTGTACACTCTCTAGGTATCTCACCTGGAGAGCCATTTAATTTATAGTTAATAGAATCATCTTTTAACATGGTATCAGAGCTTTAAGTTAAAGTGGACGGGATCTGTGTTGTGTGTAGAATCTGAGCATGTAAGGATCCGTGGAAGATCATTGTTGTTGGGTGAATGCGAGTTGGGGATTTCGTTGGGGCGTTTGAAGTATGACAGGATACAGAAATTCGAGAAGAAAATTATTGTGATCGATTGGTGGGCATCCTATCCCTACGTGAGCCAGCAGTGTTGGCTCCCTCATGGCCAAGGCTCTAGAGGTTAAATAGTTAATTCCGGGATGTCATGCTGCATGGATGGTGGCCATGTTCCAAGTTTGTGTGCTGAAACCATGAGCCCATGGTGGAGGAAAAAAATCACATTTCGGTGGTTTAATCGCTGACCATTGTGGTGAGCTTCCAGATCAGCATTTCTACGTGATGGGCCTTCTCTAAAGAACACATCATATCATTTTTTAGGATACTTGTGATAATTTATTATTCTATTGGAAGAACATAGCAGTTCATACATGCTGTGAGAGAAGGAACCTCGAGGATCGCATGGCAGAAGAGTGGTCCTCCGTGTGTGATTTGCACAGAGGAAGTAGTGATCGCATCCAAGGATCTAGAGGTTGCGTTTTTTTCCTACGTTAGTTGGTCATCGCTCTGATAGGAAAATGTGCTTACGGAAGGGGAAAGTACATGCTCAACTCTTGGAGTGTTGTGTGGATACGCTCAGCGCTTGGAGTGATGCATGTGACCCAGTTTGGAAAATTGATTGGAGGCCGAACAGGATTGCTGGAGGAAATGCTGCGTGGAGAGTGTGAGAACCTTTAGATGCGTGAGAAAATTAAATTCTAGTGTTCGAATTAGAAGATCTACATGAGGCAGTAGGTGAATCTGAGCTGTGATCCTGGTGAATCTGAGCTGCGGATCTGAGTGCGCATAGGAGATTCATGATTTATTGATTTGTTTCGTTATCTGGAGAGCACAGAGGACAAGTTTGCTTGTGTGATTTAGCAGATTCATTCTGATTTTATTGTTTGAAAAATCATAGAAGTTGCAGATTGTGGAGATCCCAAAGCCAATTTCGTAAATTTTCTTCTAATTTATTATATGCTACAATGAAAATGTGAAATTTCTTGCTGATTTGAACCCATCTTCAGAAATATGTCTCATATATGAAATTTCTAATTACATGCATCAGAATTGGATATCGATAACGTTTCCAGCTTGTTTAGAGGTCGTTTGTTGCTCGTCGCAAGAGCCGAGGGCACTGAGACCTGTGTGGGATAGAAGCCACGGTCTATAAGGTTCTACAATTGAAGAGCTTCCAAAGGGAGAGGTTTCCCTCCTACGTGGTAATGAGGTTGTTGGAGCTCGTTAGAGGACAGAGTGAAGTCAAAATCTAGAAGCAAGACAAGACTAGATAAGCTGGAATTTCCCAACATGTCTATCTTTTTATATATTTTTTATTCTGATGATGATGATCTCTTTCTCATGTTGTCATTTGGAGGCGTTAGCATGGGTAGTATGTTCGAGTTAGAAGAAATTTCTGAAAAACAATGTGGTTCTGTTGATGACCACGCTAATCAAGAGGCACAATCTGTTGTGCAAGATCCTATGATTGATGAGTCACGAGTTGATCTTCAGGAAGGATGTAAAGAGGAACAAAGTGTTGAAGATCAATTGGATGAAACACGTGAATTCGATTGCAAAGACGTGGCAAAAGAAGACAAAGCTGGAGAGAATTTAAATTGTGATGATCTCATGAATATTTTTGTGTTTGCAGATGTTAACAACAAGAAGGAAGAAACAATGAAGTTTGAATAGGAATTAAAGTTGTGTGACACTATAAATAGTGAGAGAAAACACTCTCCTATCATGCCTATCATAATTTTAAGAAGGGCGAGAATAAGAGTTCAAGATTTCCATCACTAGGAAAGAAATGAGGTGAAGATACATCACTACCTCATGGCGAGGAAAGTGAAGATGCAGCCTCACCTCAAAATGAACATGTATGGATTTGCAAGCATAAAGACCAAAATGAAAACCTCTGTTACCAAGTTTTTCATGTTTTTTATTGTAAGCCTAACTGAGACTAGACCAGCAGACATATATCATTTTTCAATACCCTTTCTCCATTAAGGGGGAGTGTTGGAAGTAATGGAGAAAGCTAAACTTAGATTGTTGTTATGATGAGGATAGGTTTGAGAATCTAATCTTAGGCTTCATATCCTAATATTTAGGGAGTGGTCGAAACCATTCCGTTAGTGTGAAAGCCTATATATTTGAGGCTCATCTGACTCAATAGTCAGTGCTTGTATGAGTGTGTGTAGACTCTCCAGGTATCTCACCTGGAGAGCCATTTAATTTATAGTTAATAGATTTAGTTTTTAACACATAAATGTTCAATAAACACCTCTCCAACCAAGAAATTCCTAATTGTATTTTGAAAAAATTCATAAATGCCTAACAATTAAAAATGATGGAGCTCTCTAATGAGCACCTTAATGCCTGAAAGACCCAAACTCGGGTCCACATATAAGACTCAAACCTAGTGGGAATTACACATTTTACATTTCCATATCGAACTATGAAATATATATGGTATTTAATAAAACCAATAAGAAAATCATTATATAAAAACATATATCAAATACCAACATGCCAACACTAGAAAAACAACAACATAAAACTCTCAAAATCAAACAAAAATGTAACCATTTCACTTAGAAAAACAAGAAATGTCAATTATATTATTTCTATTAACAACTAAAATTACCTTTAAATTTGACTACTCTATCCTCTTAAGTTAGTGTTTTATATAAGATATCAATGACCTAGAAGAGTGAACATGCCACATAAGTCTCAACCTTTAACCTTGAGCTTTTAGTGTTTATTCTTTAGGCTTAAGTGTGCATAAAACACCATAATGGGATAAAGTGAGTGAAGACAAAGATGGATTTGTTCTCACACATCCAAAGAGATGAGCTTTTCCCACTATGAGTAAGAAATTTGTGCTTATCCTAGAGTAGAATCTCATAGATAAATTTTGTGCTAATTTTAGAGTCTCATTTAAAAATATTGATTATAAACATTGCATAGTACCAAATATTAATCAATTAATTTAATTAATAATAAAAAAATATTTATATCATTGATAAATTAATGAACTTAAAATTTAAATAAACATTATCAATGATATACAAATTTTAAAATAATCAATATCTAACCATTAAATAAAGAAAATACGAATAATTGCCAATCAAATTTAATCCCTGTTTACAATGCGCTTACAAATTTAATCCCTCTTTATTACAATGCGCTTACAAGCATGTATGGTGAATTGTATTTCGAACTTTTTCAAATATTCCATGAATAGATACCAAAATCTTTTTGAAGTTATCCAACACGTGTACTTACATTCTGAGTAAAAGACGTGTGAATCACGAAATGGTTATTGACTACTTATATTGTCACTTATTTACTTTAAAACTTGTATTTTTTATTTAATAATATATCTCAATAAAAATCTAAATAAACAATATTCAATCTATTTATTCTTCACTAGGTGATCATTTTCATATGCAGAGGAGGCTAAAAAAATCATAATCATATTCGCTAGAATTCAAATACCTAACGTAGAACACATGGAAAAGGTCTACGACTTTGACCAAATTTAAACCACGTTAAGAGGATGCAAATAAGGAAACGAAAAAATCACCCTGCTCATATGTTTATGAGCATCCACCAAATTATCAAATCGGTGCTTTCTCAAAGCTTAGAGATAGGGAGATATCAAAGAAAACCATAGCCAATAAATATCTATTTTTGATACTATATATATATCTCGTTGGTTAAGATAATGTGGTCTATTAGACTTTAAGAGAGGAGAAAGAATTTAAGTTTCATTCTTCAAAATCTTGTTTTTATGGTCAAAGAGAATGAAAATAAGTGCTCCAAGGGGTTGAATTAATAGTTCAAGAAGATTGGAAATGTGGGAGATGTTAGGGAATTGAGAGTGAATATGAGTAAGAGTCATTGACTTAATAGTTTAGTAAGATTGGAAGTGTGGCAGATGTTAGGGAATTGAGAGAGAATATGAGTAAGAGTCGGGCAGTCTAAAAAGAAGTTATTTTCATCTTCCACCTACTTAGAATCACAAATCTAACATATTCTATCGTTCCAAGTGGCCTTGGGAATAGACCACCGCTCAGTCTCACTCCAAAGTTCATGGGAATTAGTTCTTATCTTAGCGGTGTTCATTTTTTTCTTATTGCTGGAAAATACAAAGAGATAATTCTTATTAGCAAGGGTGAGGTTGATCACTTTCTTATAGTATCTTAGCTTCCTTTTACCCTCCAGCTCTTGATTCTCCCATAACTTTTCCTTAAACTTGGAGGTAATAGTATTTTTGATATTACCTTTGCTTCCCATACTGGGCTCCTTCTTAATTTCGTAATGGTTGACCAAGGACTCGGCATCCTTATGCCACCCGTGCTTGAGGCGAATGTGTGGGTTTTGACTACATTTAGAAGCAAATGTAGAGAGCCTTTTTTATTCCATGTTGTCAAGCTTCTACCTATACATCATATATCTAAACATAGTCGTGCTTTCAATGGAGGACAAACCAAATTTGATCAAGATGATATGATAGGGATTATTTCCCTTGACCTTAAGATTGTAGGTTATGAATTTCTTTTGAATCATCTCAATCTTCCTCCATAACTCTCTGACATACTGCAACCCCAAACTTCACATCCATATAAGACAACAGGGGTGACAAGGATATCAAAGAGGAACCAATTTTTACTCCAAATGTAAAGATTGATCGACTTACAATTTTTTTCGAGCTCATAGTAAGCTTTCCAGCCCCCAATAATCCTTTTCTCCATGCTATAATTCCACTTGAGATGATAAGGGAAGTCAATTCCCAAATATTTATAAGAAGAAATCTCCTCTAAGCACTGGTTATTATCCACAAAACTACCATGGGTGATATTTTTGGATTTAATGATCATGACTTTAGTCTTGTCGGTATTAACAGTCATGCCCATATTGGAGCAGTAGTCATGAAGAATTTGGAGCTGCTTGTCAAGGTCACCATGGCTTTTTGCAAGAATAACATATCATCATTATAGAGGAGAAGAGTAATGAGAACACCAACAAGTTTGGTGACCTTGCACCCTGCAGATTCCATACACTCCTTTAGCTTTTATATATATAATAAAATCGTAATTGAAAATTTGAATAAAGTATTTGCAATGAATAATGTTATTAAGAAAATCATATTGTTATGAAATGAATAATTAAAAAATGTAAAATATAGTATAGGTATTTTCTTTTATTATTATTATTATTATTAAATTAGGTTGAGTTTAAGTTAAGGTTATTTCTACTGTTAGATAGGAAAATAATTTGTTTACCAATAAAATGTTGTTATTAAGATTATATTAAGTTTAGCCAAGTCTAAATGTATTCTCATATAAATTTTATCTCCACATATGACTCTCAATTACTTTCAAAATGTTCTCATAAAATTCTCAAGAATAACATAATAAAAACTAAACCCAATATAAACCAATTAATATACACCTTATAAAAACATATTAATTAAATTATACATTTTATTAAGAAAATAGATAATATAAAAAGACTCAATAAAAAACAACAAATCTATACCTTATACATAAATATCAATTAAATTATACATTCATTTTATTAAAAAAGACAATATAAAAAAATAAAAATAAACTACTTTTATAAAAATAAAATTGATTAAAATTATAAATTTAATAAAAAATAAAACTTTTATTTTAATATTATTAAAAAATCAATCTAAATTAAATCCATATTATTAAAACTTTAATTAAAATCTCAAATTCTTTATTAAAATTACAAAAACTTAAAATAAAAAATAACTTGAAATAAAAAATATCACCATGTTAATTAGTATCATCTTCTTTTTGCCGAAGCATACATTCTCTTTTCAAAATAATTGAAAAATAAAAATAATATTTTTCTCTTTTTATATATATAACATTTTTTCTTCCCACGTTTTTTTCCTTCTGAAAAAAAAGGAAAATATAACATTTTTTCTAACCTTCTCACTAAGTAAACTAATAAATGAAAAGAATAAAAGAGAATGTAGGGAAATGTCCTCGTTTTTAGTTTGGATATCATAGAAATGGCTGCTACATAATTGCTGGTACGAGTGGATAAGTTCCAAAGGCGTTTGAATGGGACATCCGAAGCAGTGGCAATCCATATTAAAATTGCCAAAAGAATCAACAAATTTGGAAAGTAGATGCTCGGTACGATGGGTACTAAGAACACAAACGTGCTGCTTCGTTTTATATATAAATCTATCCCAACCATAGAATAAAGAAAATCATATCGATGGGGAAGATCCCAGCGTTGCAAGTAGATCGTGAAACGATGGGGTTGCAGCTTTTCATTTTGTTTGGTATTATCTCAACTCTCTGTGTGATAGGAACATTGTCCATTCAAACAACATTGTGAGTGTGCCCCTCGATCCCACTCTGCGCAATGGAAGCGATCACTTGCTCAACGACGACCCTCGCCTGTCGAAGTGAGTTCCCTCTATCTTCCCGGAGCAAATAATGCTTGAACTTTCAACTACCGCTCAATCCATGTGGTTTCTTGGGCAACAAGTCTGTGAGTTTCTCAACACCTCGTTTTATTCATGTATTAAAAGCTAATAATGGTTACTTAAATATTGTTGGGTTGAGAAATTCATTTTAATATGTTGAGTTTAAGAGTTTAACAATGTTGTGCACATGCAGAGATCGGACCTAAGGTAACTCCATTGGATCCTTCCTCAGTGAGGAGTGAAGTGTATTATGGCACTAAGAGTGGCTTACACTCAGGAACATCTGTGATCTATAGCCTAGCCAAACATATACACAGAAGGGCCTTCCACCATGTTCTTCTCAAAGTTGAGCAACGAACATGTGTGATCTATAGCCAAACATATACACACAAGGGTCTTCCACCATGTTCCTCTCAAAGGTGAGAGACGTTGTTAGATACATCAATGTGGTTTCGATTTATTCATGCTAGTTTTAAAAAGTAGTCATGTTTTATTATTATGAAGTATGTGATAAATTTTATAAATATGATATTGCTGCAATGTATGGGTAGTCATTGCATGAATTTCATTTTTAATAAAAAATGTTGGAAAATTAATCTAACTACCACTTTAAATGAATTCACAGTGGGATACATGTGATAGACCCGTAACCATAAATCAACCAAGTAGATATTTTGCTGATTTTTTTTGAACGAGATGAATATGGCTTAAATGAAGTTCCGAGCTGCACTACAAACCTCTAATTCCCCAATACATTAAATAATTAAAGTCAAATGAACATTTAATTAAGGCTTGGTAAAAATTTATGGTGAGACATTAATTCAACAACTTTTATTTATTGTCCAAAATTATGTTTTAAGTACAATCGTCCCTCCTAGGTTTTAAATGTGTTACTCTGTTTTATTGTCGATAAATTTGTTTGAACTTTTTGTTCCACTATAGTTGTGCAAGTCAAGTGTGATGGTATGTGTAAAATCTTATTAATGTAAGGTGTTTTTAGAGGAAGTTAAAAGTTGTTGTGAAGGTATTATTTTTGGAGCATATTTACGAGCATGGAGAGTTTTTTTTTAATAGTTAAAATGGGAGCATCAAGCACAAACTTGACTAATCCTAAAATACCTCAGTTTAAAGGAAAAACTTATGATTATTAGGCTATTACAATGAAGACTTCGGTTTTTTCTCAATATATTTAATATTTGGTGGAGAATGGGTTCCAAGACCCAGTAGATGCAGCAACATATAATGTCTTGTCTCAAGTAGAAAATGATGTGTTGAGGGACAATAGGAAGAAGGATTCAAAATCCATCTTTTACATTTTTCAGGCAGATCATGAACGTATTTTCCCAAGGATTGCAGGAACAAAAAATTTCAGGCAAGCATGGGATACCCTTCAAACAACCTACCAAGGCATCAAAAATGTCAAGACAATAAAACTACAAATGGTGAGAAGACATCTTCAGACAATTTATTTGAAAGAGTCTGAGAATGTAGACTCATTTTTTACACATGTAATTGGAATGGTTACTCAAATTAGGTCTCATGGTGAGACACTTGAGGAAAAGAGAATAGTTGATAAAATTTTGAGAAGTCTGCCAACACAATTTGATGCCATAGTTGTGGCCATAGAAGAGACATGATCTTTCACATTTTTCAGTGGATGGGATTCATGCATCACTGATTTCTCATTAGCATGGACTGAACAGAGAAAAAAACTCTTCATTTCATCATGCCTTCAAGAAAAAAAAATTATTTGGTCAAGTTAGATGCAGAGGAAGATCAAATGCTAGAGGAAGAGGAAGAAACCCACACAAAGGTGGAAGAGGAAACCCTTCAAGATCAAGTAGAAGGGGCAACAATAAAAATCCAAGTCAAGGCCCAAGCCAGAATCAAGAAAAAGGTTAGAGATATGATAAATCTCAAGTTCAATGTCATTATTGTAAGAAGTATGGTCATTATGCAAATGAATGTAGAAAGAAGAAACATGATATAAGTAAAAAACCAAGTGAAAATTTCACAAAGGAAAAAATCACAAACAATATAGCAGGTTTTAATTTTTTAATGTAGCACAAGAAAAATAAGGAGATGTTTGGTTTCTAGATTCAGGGCATAACAACCACATGACAAGGAACGTAGAAATGTTTTCAAATCTAGATGAAAGTGTGAAATCTGAGGTGACATTAGGGAATGATAGCAAAGCCTCTATCATGGGAAAATAAAGAGTCAATATTCTAACAAAGAATAGGGATAAAAAGTACATTTTAGATGTCTATTTTGTCCTTCCCTACACACAACCTCATGCCACATTGTTCCTACAGAAAAGGGGCTACTTATGTCTTTCTTTTTCAATGCATCGTGAGAATGCACAATTTTGGATAAGACTCCAAGAAAATAGTTGATTGCCAAATTTCAGATGACAAGCAATGGATTGGTTCCTCTCAAGCTAAAAGTAGATTCGAAGGAAGAAGGTGCTCAAGCACAACTATCAATGAATTCACAAGAGAATGAAAGAAAGGTTGTAACTGTCACAAAAATAAAATTTCAAGCATAATCTAAAGATAAAAATTGGTTATGGCATTTGAGATTTTCTCATCGTAACTTTGGACGTTTGAATTTGTTGCATAGGAAATGCACCGTTAAGGGATTTTCGCTCATAGAAAAATAGGACAACCTATGAGAAGGGTGTATCTTGGTAAAAAAACATAGAGAGAATTTTCAAGCATGAAAGTAAATAAGGGCAAAGGCACCTTTGGATGTTGTCCATTCAAATTAATGTGGACCAATGCAAACACCACTAATTGGCATCAACTATTATTTTTTTACTTTCATAGATGATTATATAAGGAATACATGGGTCTACTTCCTAGAACATAAATGTGAAGTATTTGAATGCTTCCTCCAATACAAAGCTCATGTTGAGAAGCAAAGTGGATACTACATCAAAGTATTGAGGACTTATGGAGGTGGGCAATACATCTCAAATGAATTCCTACGTTTTTGCAGGGAGCATGGAATTCACAAGAAATTTACAAAAAGGTATACACCTCATCAAAATGGTGTCATGGAAAGAAAAAATAGGACCATTATGGAAATGGAAAGGAGTATTTTGAAAGCAAAGAATTTTCCAAGTGATTATTTTCTTAAAGTCATCGTTTGTGCAACATATATCATTAATAGGTATCCAACAATAAGTGTCAAGAATAATGTTCCTGAAGAGGCATGGAGTGGAAGAAATCATGGTGTCACTCACATGAGACTATTTGGATGTGTGTCTTATGAACATGTCCTGAATTAATTAGGGAAGAAGTTGGACAACATGGGGGAGAAATGCATTTTTTTTTTGATATAGTGATGAATCTAAGGCATACAAGCTCTACAATCCATCAACCAAGAATGTCATAATCAATATATTTGTACAACTCATAGAAGAGGAAGCATGGGATGGAAGTTTAGAGAAGACAATAAATGTGAAAACATGTATACCACATGAAGACTAAGAGGAATTGACTGCAACAAGTTATTCCTCAATGGTGACTCCTCCTACTCCTATTTAAGCTCAAGAAAGCAGTCACCAAGTGACACTATCAATAAATAATAGGACAATGTTGCACAATCAAGAAAGTGCTTCTCCAAGCACATCGAAAATACCCACATCTTCATCTACTTCAAGCGCAAAACCAAGTGACATGTCAAGTCCATCTTACACAAGCATAAAAAGATAAAAATTTAGAAATTTAAGTCAAATATATGAGCAAAATGAAGTCGATAGTAGTGTTGGTATGAATTCCTTATTTGTGTTGTTTTGTCATGTAGATGACCCAATCCATTTTGAGGATGCATTAAAAGAATAAAAATGGGTTCTAACAATGGATGAAGAAATAGAAGCAATAGAAAATAATGACACATGGGAGTTAGTGGACCTTCCACAAGGAAAATAAGTCATTGGAGTGAAGTGGGTCTATAAGATGAAGAGCAACATTGAAGGAAAGATTGAAAGGCATAAAGCAAGGCTAGTTGTCAAAGGATACAAGACGCATCATGGAAGAGATTATGCACATACATTTTCACCAATCGTGAGGATGGAGACAATGCATACAACGTTGTCAATTGTCACACAACATAAATGGAACATGTATCAAATGGACGTAAAATCAATGTTCTTGATTAAAGTTCTGAAAGAGGAGGTATATGTTTTGCAACCAGTTGGTTATGAGAGAGAAGGCCAAGAAGGAAAGGTGTATAGGTTGAGGAAATGTCTTTGTGGGTTGAAGAAAGCACCATGTGCATGGTATAACAGGATATACAGTTACTTGATGGACAATGGATTCGAAAAATTTGATGGTGAGCTTACTCTCTACATGAAAGAGAGTGATGGTAAGTTTCTTACTGTTCTTTTATATGTAGATGATTTGATTTTTGCAGGGAGTGATGATTTTCTCATTGTTGATTTCAAGGAAGTCATGAAAAGTGAGTTTGAAATGATTGTATTGGGGTTGTTAAGGTATTATTTTGGCATAGAAGTGAAACAAACAAAAAATGGTATTTTTATTTCCTAAGAAAAGTATGTAGCAGACATTTTGGAGAGGTTTAATAGGGATAACAACAATTCCACACCAACTCCAACTGTCATGGAGTTGAAGTTGAGCAAAGAAGATTGTAATAGAAATGTAAATCCGACATTATATAAAATTATGGTGGGAAACTTGATGTATTTGACAGCAAGTAGAATAGATATAATGTATGTAGTAAGCCTCATGTCAAGGTTCATGGAGACACCCAAGGAGACACATTGGCAAGCAACGAAAATGATTTTAAAAAAATTGAAAAAATTATCATTGCATAAGCCATGATCTTATTGAATGAAGCAAAAGGAGGATTATGCTAATCCCTTTCAAGATTTACCTCCAGTTAGAAGAAACATTTTTTAAGTGTGTATGCAAAGTCGAATCTTTTACTAGTTGACATAATATGAAATCCATACACTTTGATGAAACACACTACACAAATATGCACTACCCAAGTGCTTTAACTATGGGCATGTACTAGGTTAATGATTGAGACAATGTTAAAAAGCTTAATTATGATATAGCGTGTAGGCTTTATTATACCTAGGGTTTAATAATATAGATAGTTTTTTGTAGCATACTAAGTGTCCCGTGGGAAATACACTCTTTGGAGTGCAACTTCCCATGTATATTTCTTGAAGCCTAAAGTGGCATGACCTAAAATGAGGGAAATGACTATCTTAGTAAATCAATTCCCTTAATCCATACATATTAAAGACTTTCACTTGCTGAAGGTTAAAAGGGATATATATGTAGGCATAGTAAACTGCGCATGTCCATTCCACCTTGAAGTATGGAAGGACAATCACTTTTCTCCTAGAAATAATATTGGGGCTTTTCACTTTTCAATCTAAAAAAAAATTCATTGTTGCTGAATAAATTTTCATTAAGTCAGAGACACGATCCAAACACACACATTTTTTTGTTTAATAACGAAAAACATTTAGTGGCAACAATGATCATCTTCAAACAAAAAATAGCCATTAAAATGCATACTTTTGCCAAGAAATAATTATTTTTGAGACTGTTAAGAAAATTACACACAACCAAATAAAACAAACTTCATAATTACTTCAATACATTCAACTTACAAATTCACATATTTTTTAGCTAGAAAAATTTGGAATATGACAAGGATAATAGTTCATTTTGGGGTTTTTTACATTGTACTTGGTTCGTTTGGGTTCTACAAACATGATCTCACTCTGGATTGAAGACGTTCCCATCACTTTGGATTTCCTCCCTAAGGGCTTTCATTGTCACATGGTGAGAAGAAACAAGGGCTTATTGTTATGGGGTGGGTGATGCAATTGATCATTCTGGCAGGTCCTACCATTGCAGATGGAATACTACCTTGGAGATGAAGGTGATGATGGTGGGTTTCCCATTATGGCCCAACCACCATTTCAACTCTAAGTTTGTGGTTGATGAATCCAAATCTACCAAATCCTAAATTGGATTTTTACGGTAGATGTAAGCTTTTAAGCAACTCCTCCCCAAAAAAAAGCACTTCATTCCCCATCAGGTGGGCTCTAGTCTTTGCTTTTCTTGTGATATTCTCCATCTGTGTATGTTTTTTTCCTCTACCCCTATCTCTCCTGGTGGCTACCTTTACTGCTACTCATGTTTTTGTACATTGATGATGGCTATCGATTTGGTTAATTGAGAGATGGAAGGCTCCCATTATTACTATGGTTGCTTTCACACCCTCAACACCAATCTCTTGATCTAGTACACTTGTTTCTTTCGATCAATTTTCTTGGAGTTGGGGGTAATATTTCTATTTTTTGTCAAGATTTGGTGGTATCTTTTTCTCGATCAACAAGGGCTTCAGGAAATAAGTCTACTATAACGAAGTTGTTTATGCCTTGGAAGTTTCAACACACCTTATTAAGTCCAAAAATTCAGCATCCCACCCTACGCTAATTATTTCTTTTTGTCTCAATTAAGACAGTTAAAAAAATTCAACATCCCCCCAAGGTTGATTATTATTTCATCTTAATTAAGACACTTAACTATTTTATATTTAATTGAAGATAACAAAGAATTTTTTTTAAGAAAAAAACTATTTTCATCTTAAAAAACATCTCAAACCACCCTTTTGTGTAGTAGTGTCAATATTAAGGAGATAGTCCCTACCCTTTCCTCTTAATTGAAAATATCCTTTCCCCAATTGAAAGAATGGATATGATTAGGTGTCTCATGTATAAGAAGATGTTATGCAACATGGAAGCCAAGAAGCTCCCCAAAATTGCTTCTAACTCTAGCCAAAATGCCCATCTTTGTTTTAAGCGAGGTTGGCATAAGGATGCCCAATTTTAGCTAGACCATTGGGGATAAAGGAGGAGATCATCATAGAGTATAAGGATAATAATAAAAAAATGATTACCTCCAAATTTAAGGATAAGTTGTGGGATAATAAGGAGTTACAGGGAAAAAGGAGGCTATGGTGTTATAAGAAGGTGATCAATGTCAATCTTGATAACCATAATTATTTTTCTGTCTTGACCAATGCTAAGAAGGAAATGAACATTGTTGAGATAAGAACTAACTCTCATGAGATTCAAAGTGAAACTCGACATTTATTGATATCCAAAACACCTTGGGACAAAGTGTTTGTCAGCTTTCTGATATAAAGAGGGTTGAAGATGAAAGGAACTATCTCCTAGATCTCATAGCTCTTACTCACATCCATTCTAATTTTCAAAATATTTTCCACACTACCAACCTTATTGACTTGTTAATCGAGCAAAAATATGGTGATCTAGGAGCACTTCTCTCCCTTTGTTTTGATCACGGGAATAAAATGTTAAATTTTCTCAATTCATCTCTTTCTTTCTTATGGTCCTATTGGCCATAATGGTCATAGTGAATGTTTTTCATCATCATCATCATAATCATCATCATTATCACTACCAACCTTCTTGACTTATTAAGTAAGAAAAAATATGGTGATGTGTTTCTCTCCCTTCTTTTCGATAACAAAAATAAAATGTTAATGTTTCTCAATTAATATCTTTCTTTCTTAAGGTATGATAGACCATATTCGTCATCTTCGTCGTTGTCGTCGTCGTCGTTGTCATCGTTGTTATCATCATCATCATCAATTTGTCGTCGTCGTCGTTGTTGTTGTCATCATCATCATCATCATCATCATCATCACATCGTCGTCGTCGTTGTCATTGTCGTCGTCCTCGTCCTCGTCATCATCATCATTTTTTTTTTCTATGATAAATAAGTTCATAAATTTTTATTAGATTAATTTTTTTAATAAACAATTTCGTTCAAAAATTTAAACATCAGTCAATTTTCAGTGACACAATTTTACATAACACAAACTTTTCAACTTATGTGTCCAAGAAGCTATTCTTTTATAACTAAAATAATTTAAATTTTTATATTATTAGTATACTAAATAAATGGATATTTTTCTTATTTATATTAACTTTTACTTTAAATATCTCAATCGATATAAACATATATTAAATACTTATTTTTTAGTATTTAAACTAAATTTACATATGATATACTAATGTTTCTTAAGATTAAATTTATTTTTATATATTAAAAAAATAAATTCATTAAATTTTAACTTATAACTGAAATAAAATTACTTTAATTCAAATAAAATAAAGCATAAAATTTTAATTTCAAAAACCAATTTATATATAATAAAAAATTTATATTTAATTTCATTTATTTTAAAACACAAAAATGAAATTATTAAAATTAAGTTAAAAAATATTGCTCACTTTAAACTTAAAAAATTAATAGAATATCGTATTAATTTAAATTTCATTAAACAAATTTATTATAAAATGAATATTAAATTTTTTAATCTTCAATAAATAAATGGTTAACCAGTGTCTAGAATAATTTGTTTGATAAAGCATATAAACATATCGAATAAAAATATCATAAATCCTAACATAACTCCAACCGTTTAGTTTCTTTCACTTTACTACAAGTTGTCATGTTTTCCGTTGTACAGTTTAGCTTTGGCCTTTGCTTTAGTGGACAGCCCACGTGAATGAAGTGACAGGAACATCAATCCGACGGGATCGCGATTGAAACGCATACTGCCATGTAGGATTTAGTGAGAGAAAGTATGTTAGTATCATGCAAAAGTTATGGACGTCAATTTTGATAACTAGATTTATTTTTCTGTATTGACTACTGCTATTGTTAAGAAGGAAAATTGACATTTCCAAGGAAAAAGTTATAATTACCGAATTCCAATACAAATTTGAATTCGATTCGATTCGATCTCAAAAAAATTTTGGAAAAAAAATTGAAGTGACAGGTTAGAAAATTTATGATCTCAACCTGCTTCGGTGGTTTTTTCTTATAATGTCACTTCAGTGCTCGGCGTAAAGGTTAATGAATGCCATGGGCAACACAGAACCACGACGAAACATATCTTTCCATTATTTGTTTTTTCATACATTTCACGACAAAGTATAGCGCCATGTGCTACAGAAGGACGGCTACGGGTGAGGACGATTTAATCAAAGATACAAAGACGGGTTCCTGCAGCTCGTCTTGACGTGTATAACATCCAAATTATGCATTAAATAACGCCAGTTCTGTCTGTAGAATTTCCGTGTTTTCGTTTGTAGGGGTAGAAATTTGTTCTTTTCATATCAACCTGTAGGATTTCATGGTTTTCACTTTTAGGGTTTGGAATTTGTTCTTTTCATTTGGTTGGTTGAGAGGAGCCTTCTGCACCCCTAATATGATAATGATTTGGTTGGTTGAGAGCTGCTTTCTGCACCCCTAAAATGATAATGATTTGGTTGGTTGAGAGCTGCTTTCTGCACCCCTAAAATGAGAAAGATGTGTTCTTAAATGTTTACATTTAACGTATTCATTATATAACACTAGTTTTGTAGAATTTACTGTTTTCATTTGCAAGTATGCATTATATAACATTAGTTTTGTAGGATATATTGTTCTCAATTGCAACTCTTGCAAATGGATTTATTGTTCTCATTTGCAGTAGGAATTTCTTCTTTTCATTTGGCTGGTTTGAGAAGTGTATTTATTGTTTTTCTTTGTAGATGTAGTAATCTAGTTGTATTGGTAGGGTTCATTATTTTTATTGGTAAGTTGAGATTTTGTTTTTTTTTTTTATTTGACTGATTTAAAAAGTGTATTCATCCTTAATGTGAAAGATATGTATAATTTAGTGTTTAATATGTATATACAATTTCTTAAAAAAATATTAATTAAATATTTCAAGCTTAATTATAAATCAAATATTTTAACACTTTATTTAACTTAAAATGTATATAAAATAAAATAATTAAAATATAAAATTGTTTATTTTATAAATAAGTGTTTAAAAATAAGAAACCTAAAAATAAAATCAATTCCATGTAGTATGTTAAAATATGTATTTTGTTGAGTACTCACTTTGAAGTTAACTTGTGTTATTTAAAATTATATTATTATTCAAAAAAATCACACACACGAATTATTAAAATTATTAAATTTGTTAAAATTAGTTTTTATATTTAAATCTTTAACAAACTGAAATTTAAAGATATTAAATATAAATTTTGGTTGATTTATTTCAACTAAATCAAACTAGTTGTTATTCCAAACATATATATATATATATATATATAATTTTTTAAAATATTTAGTAATAAAAATTTATTATAATTATTTATTATATATTATATAAAATTTTAATTCTCTTTTCATGAATTTAGGATTAAAATTTTAGTATTTAGATTTTTAAGAAAATATATATATTAATAAATAAATAAATTTATTAAAAATATTTAATATATATTATATAACCTTTAACGAGATAAAACTTCAAAGTAATAATGAGTTATTAAAATTATTTATTATATTTAAAATTTTGACAAAATGAAATTTAAAAATATTAAATATAAAATTTGGTTGATTTATTTCGACTAAGTTAACCTAGTCGTTATTCCAATGGCTAGTTTGGGTCCTCTCTACATCTATTTAAGCTTAATGTTTAGATCTGATCTCTCAACTCGTCCTCTTCCTGAATATGAACCACCCTTGTTGTTTCGAAACAAGTTGACATAATTCATTCTCATGTAATTAATTTTCATGAGTATTATGATTTTTTTAAATATGTATGTTCTGATATTAAATCCATGTATTTGCAAATGTTGGCTTAGAGAGACCCGCGGGCATGTCTTCAATAGCGAGGCGAATTCATCGTGATTTCAACCCTCATGGTGAGGGAAGCAAGGAAGAGGAGCTCGTGCGTAACCTAGAGGGGATCACACATGGAGTCCCAGACTATGCATGATTTGATGATGTTCCTCGCGCCTACCAGAGACATACTATCGGGGTGCCAAGCCATATTCATCGTTTGTTGAGGCGGCTTGTACGGGTAGTGACATGCTATCATGAGCATCACGCCGATTAGACACCTAGGCTTTATATCTGCATTTTTGAGAGACATAATGTCTGAGGATGTAACAGAAACACACACACATTTTTTGAATGTATGATGTACACTAATGCAAACACGTGATATATATATACAACTATTTTCCTATACGGATTTTACAAATTACACAAATGTCTATCTAATACAATTTTAGCCACTGTATCAGTTAATGCATTCATTCGTCTAGGAATATGTTGATATGTGATAAAATCAAAATGTCTTTCCAATAAATGAATACGTAAAAACAATCTCAAAATGTATGGGTTTCTCACTGAATAATGACCATTGAGTTGCAGAATAACAAGCTGTGAATCTAGATTTACAAGCGATGTGCATATGCCGAGATTGATTACCTCGGCTAATAGTTCAAGGACAACACTATATTCAACGACATTGTTTGTAGTTCGTCCTAGACAAATATCTTGTAGTTCTATCAGCTCACCAACAGGATCATAGATTACCTAGGCTGTTGAAGACAAATTCCTGGTATTGCGGGAAGCACCATCTACAAAACCAACATATGGGGTAATAGTCATCTGCACAAATAAGCAAGTCCCAAAGTAGGAAAATGCTTGCAAAGCACACCAAAGTTTCATTTTTACCCAAGCGTGAAAACAAAAGTAAACTATGCTTGAAAAAATGGGTATGGGCATGCCCCCAGCATGGTGACTCAATTCGAGGTACGTGCCCCCCAAGCTTTAATCTAGCTGTAATGAATAAAAAGCATATGGAGTGAAGGTTCAAATTACGAGATTAGAGAAAGACTCGACTAGGATTTTACAAGATCAGATCAAAGGCTCGAATAGAATCGGAATGTGCTTCATTGTTTTAACGAGGTTGACACATTAAAAGAACTATCCCCATGACTTAATTCATTTTTTAAACGAGGTTGACATAGAAGATAAACTATCCTCGACATCTTGTTTAATTTTTTAGGGAGCTTGACACAAGGAAAGGAACTGTGATCCAAAAGAACTCTGATCATGAGGAATAAGAAGTCATGGCTTCCAACTATTCTGCACTAGATGGGAGAATGAAATCTCGTAAATCAAGACCCAATGCCCCCAGTACACGATGCACAATGGCACTATCACTGAATGCGGGCATGGGATAGGTAGCCACATAATTAACCTGCGGCAAGGAAGATACAACTGGCAGATAAAGACCCGGAAGGGACGAAGGTGGACCAACTACCACATCAGGACAAAAGAATGAAAGCTGATCAATGGTCACGATCCGACCTTCATGCAGAAAACAAATCACACGAAAGAGGGAAGTGACAACCACACCCATGGAATAAGCATAGTCGCGTCCCCAAAGTAAATTAAAATTCAAGGGACCTTAGACCACAATCAAGTCTATATAGATGATTTTCCCTCCCAAAGTAATAGGAAACTTCGGAAGGATCCCTAATGGTTGACTGGTTCCTTTGTTAAATGCCAACAGATTCTGCCTAACAGGCATAAGCAGTGGAGAACCAAAAGCTTGCCAAGTAGTGGAGGACATAATACTAACAGACACGCCTTCATCTATAATGGTGTTAGGTACAACCATATCAAAGACCTATACCGTATTCGCAAAAGGGACATAAGAAGGAAGGCGGTATCCTGCAAATCAACTCCAATCGAAGGAAGCAACCAAACTACTTGCACGGGGTACCATTGAACTGAGATGGTCATCCCTTGGTGTTATGGGAGAAAGAGGAGCATCCTCCAGGACCTCCATCACAGGAGCAGGAGGAGAAACTTCTTGAACTATAGGGATGGGAGAATATTTCTCCAAGTCTGAGGAATCTAAAGAAACGAGAAGAACGTGAGGGGGATGAGATCCACTCTCGACGGAAAAGACCTGATGAACCATGGGTAGGACCAAATGGATTGATTTCTCAACCAATGGTTGGTTGGGAATGGATTCGTGAATTTGAATTTCCAGGGGAGTGTGATCGACCAAAGATGAATCTTGATCGACCGTTGACTCAACTAGTGAAGGACTCAAGGGAAGCTTCTGGTAACCAGCCGGAAGGCATGGTGCGGAAACAGTAGGGTTTTCCAACACTCTCTTGTCTTTATTCGTGTACGGACAAAGGTGAATGGGATGATGCCCTTCACACTTGTGTGTGTGTGTGTGGGGTTACCATTTGATTAAGATTAATGTGGTTTATTGGACTTTAAGAGAGGAGAAAAAATATAAGTTTGATTTTTCAAAATATTGTTCCTATGGCCAAATAAAAGGGAAATAAGTGCTCCAAGATCGCTATAAGTTGGTTGGCTTAATAGGTCAACAAGATTGTAAGTGTGGCAGATGTTAGAGAATTGAGAGCAAATGTGAGTAAGATTTAGATAGTCTAAAAGGAAGTTTTTTTCATCTTCCACCTACTTAGAATCACAAATATCACACATTCTATCGTTCCAAGGGGTCTTGGGAATAGACCACCACTCGGTCTCACTCCAAAGCTCATGGGAATTAGTTCTTATCTTAGCAATGTTAATTTTTTTCTTATTGTTGAACAACACAGAGCGATAATTCTGATTATCAAGGGTGGGGTTGATCACTTCCTTATAGTATCTAAGCTTCCTTTTACCCTCAAGCTCCTGATCCTCCCACAAGTTGTCCTTAAACTTGGAGGTAATAGTAATTTTGATATTATATTTTATTTCCATATTGAGCTCCTTAATTTCCCAATGGTTGAGCCAGGAATGGGCATCCTTATGCACCCACGCTGGAGGCAAAGGTGAGGATTTTGACTATAGTTTGAAGAAATTTTAGGGAGCCTTTTTAATTCCATGTTGTCAAGCTTCTTCTTATACATCGAATATCTAAAGATAGTCCTGCTTTCAATGGGGGACAAACCAGATTCGATCAAGAGGATAGGATAGGGAGTATTTCTCCTGATCTTAAGGTTGTAGGTTATGAATTTATTTTGAATCATCTCAATCTCCCTCCATGAATCTCTAGATATATTGCAACCCCAAACTTCACATCTGTATAAGACAACAGAGGTGTGAAGGATCTCAAAGAGGAAGCTCTTTTTACTCCAAATGTAAATATCAATTGGCTTACAATTGTTTTCAAGCTTATAATAACATTTCTAGCCCCCAAAAATCCTTTTATCGATGCTATAATTCGAGTTGAGAGGATGAGGGAAGTCAATGCCCAAATATTTATAAGAAGAAACCTACTCTAAGCATTGATTATTATACACGAAAATACCATGGGTGATCTTTTTGGATTTAATGATCATGACTTTAGTCTTGTCGGTATTAAGTGTCATATCGATCTTGGAGCAATAGTCATGAAGAATTTGGAGCTACTTGTCAAGGTCATCATGGCTTTTTGCAAGAAGAACGATATCATCGGCATAGAGGAGAAGAGTAATGAGAACACCAACAATTTCGGTACCCTTGCACCTCGTAGATTCTAGACACTCATCTAGCTTATCGATTATATATATATAATATATATATATATAGATATATATATATATATACAGAGTGTTTTTTTTTTTTGGGAAGACACGAATCCAACGTAAAATTGTTATGAAATGAATAATTTAAAAAAGTAAATTTAATTTAGGTATTTGATTTTATTATTATTATTTTAATTAGGTTGAATTTAAGTTAGGGTTATTTTTAGTGCTAGATAGAAAAACAATTTGTTTACCACTGGGATTGTGTTATTAAGATTATAGTAAATTTAGCCACGCCTAAATGTATTCTCACATCAATTTTATCTCCATATATAACTCCCTATTACTTTCAACATATTCTCATAAAGTTTGAAACAATAACATAATAAAAACTAAACCCCATATAAACCAATTAATGTACACCTTACAAAAACATATTAATTAAATTATACATTTTATTGAGAAAATAAATAATATAAAAAAACTCAATACAAATCAACTAATCTATACCTTATAAATAAGTATCACTTAAATTATACATTCATTTTTTTATACATAAATATCAATTAAATTATACATTCATTTTATTAAAAAAGACGATTAAAAAAAAAAAAACTACTTTTACCATAAATAAATTTAATAAAAAATAAAACTTTTAGTTAATATTATTAAAAAATAAATCTTAATTAAATCCATATTAAATATGAACTTCTTTTTTTTAAGAAAAGGAACTAAGCAACTTCTCCAAGTATATGCAACAGCGCGCAAGCCGCATATACCAGTAACTCATGATTTCGTAACAACAGGACGTGTATTCCTCTAGCTTAGTCATGACTGGCCATAAATAACCCTACCCCCCACGGGTTTTGAACATGTAACCTCCCAAGAGAGGTCACGAGTTCTTAACCATTGAGCCCACCCAAGTTGCCTCATATTAAATATGAACTTTAATTAAAATCTCAAATTCGTTACTAAAATTACAAAAACTTAAAATAAAAAAATATTACCCTCTTAATTAGTATCGTCTTGTTTTTGCCAAAGCATACACTCTTTTCAAAATAATTGAAAAATAAAAATTTATTTTTATCTTTTAATATATATATATATATTAACCAGTACAACATTTTTTTCTAAATACTAATAAATGAAAATAAAAATAAAAATGTACGGTAGTGTCTTCCTTTTTAGTTTGGATGTCATAGAAATGCGTGCTACATAATTGTTGGTACGAGTGGATAAGTTCCAAAGGCGTTTGAATGGACATCCGAAGCAGTGGCAATCCATATTAAAATTGGCAAACGGATTAACAAATTTGGAAAGTAAATGTTCGGTACGATGGGTACTAAGGAACCCAAACGGGGCTGTCGTTTCCAGGCAATGTTTTAGCCCGGACTCCGGTAAAGATTTTTAAAAAATCCGGCAAAGATTTCATCAGAATTATGTTTATAGTTGTTAAATTTAAGTATTTTGAGTGCCCTAAGGGATTTTGGTAGTGCTGAATCCATTTCCAACCTCAAAAATGGATTTCAAACATTGCAAGTACCTGATTTCTTGAATTTAAGTTGCCCGGATTCCAGCAAAATTTAAGTTGCCCGGATTCCAGCAAAAAACTGCCGTCCAGGCTAAAACGTTGCCTAGGTAGACTACTCCACACAAACGGGCTTCTTCGGTTTATATATAAATCTATCCCAGCCATAGAATACAGAAAGAAAATCACATCGATGGGGAAGATCCCAGCGTTGCAAGTAGATCCTGAAACGATGGGGTTGCAGCTTCTCATTTTGTTTGGTATTATCTCAAGTCTCTATGTGATAGGTATTAGGAACATTGTCCATTCAAACAAAAACAACATTGTGAGTGTGCCCTCGATCCCACCCTGCTTAATTGAACCGATGATTTGCCTAACGACGATCCTCGCTCCTCCAAGAGAGTTCCGTCTATCTTCCTAGAGCAAATAATGCTTGCACTTCCAACTACCCTTCAATCCATGTGGGTTTCTTGGGTAACAGGTCTGTCAGTTTATGTTGAGATTAAGAGTTTAACAATGTTGTGCACATGCAGAGATCGGACCCAAGGTAACGCCATTAAATCCTTCCTTAGTGTGGAGTGAAGTGTATTATGGCACTAAGAGTGTCGTACACTCAGGAACATCTGTGATCTATAGCCAAACATATACACACAAGAGCCTTCCACCATGTCCTTCTCAAAGGTGAGAAACTAACATGTGTGATCTATAGCCAAACATATACACACAAGGGCCTTTACCATGTTCTTCTCAATGGTGACAAACGTTGTTGGAGACATCAATGTGGTTTCGATTTATTCATGCTAGTTTTAAAAAGTAGTCATGTTTTATTATTATGTAGTATGGGATAAATTTTATCGTATGTATTGCTGCAATGTATTGGTAGTTATGGCATGAATTTCATTTTTAATAAAAAAATGTTGGAAAATTAATGCTAATCACGACTTTAAATGAATTGAAAGTAGGGATACATGTGATAGACGAGTAAATCAACCAAGTAGATATTTTGCTGATTTTTATAGACTTGTAAATCAGCCAAGTAGATATTTTGCTGATTTTTTTTGCAACCACACAGAGATGGCTTAAATGCACTACAAACCTCTAATTCCTCAACACATTAAATAATTAAAGTCAAATGGACATTTAATCAAGGGTTGGTAAAAATTTATGGTTAGACATCAACTTTTATTTACTGTCCAAGATTATGAATTTTATGAGTTCTATTGTGGGTAAATTTGTTTGAACTTTTTCCTCCATTATAGTTGTGCTATGTTTTACTCTGATTTACTGTGGGTAAATTTGTTTGAACTTTTTGCTCCATTATAGTTGTGCAAGTCAACTGTGATGGTATGTGTAAACTTTATTACTGGAAGATTTTTTTAGAGGAAGTTGAAAGTTGTTGTGAAGGCATTATTTTTGGAGCATATTTACAAGCAAGAATAAAATTTCTTTTTAACACTTAAAATGGGAGCATCAAGCACAAACTTGACTAATCCTCAAATAACTCAGTTTAAAGGAAAAAATTATGATTATTAGGCTATTACAATGAAGACTTTGTTTTCTTCTCAAGATATTTGAGATTTGGTGGAGAATGGGTTCCAAGAATCAGCAGAAGTAGGAACATACAATGTCTTGTCTCAAGGATCATGAAAGTGTTTTCCCAAGGATTACAGGAACAGAAAATTCCAGGCAAGCATGGGATACCCTTCAAACAACCTACCAAGGCATCGAAAATGTGAAGACAATAAAACTAAAAAGGTTGAGAATAGATTTTGAGACAATTTCTTTGAAAAATTCTAAGAATGTAGACTCATCTTTTACACATGTAATTGGATTAGTTACTCAAATCGGGTTTCGTGGTGAGACACTTGACGAAAAGAGAATAGTTGATAAAATTTTGAGAAATATGCCAACAAGATTTGATGCCATAGTTGTGGCCATAGAAGAGACATGAACTCTCACAATTTTCAGTGGATGGGCTTCATGCATCACTGGTTTCTCATTAACACGGACTGAACAGAGAAAACAATTCTTTATTGCATCATGCCTTCAAGGAAAAAAAAAATTATTTGGTTAAGTTAGATGCAGAGGAAGATCAAATGCTAGAGGAAGAGGAAAAAACCCACACAGAGGTGAAAGAGGCAACCCTTCAAGCTCAAGTGGAAGGGGCAACAATCAAAATCCAAGTCAAGGCCCAAGCAAGAATCAAGAAAAAGATGAGAGGTATGATAAATCTCAAGTTCAATGTCATTATTGTAAGAAGTATGGTCATTACAGAAATGAATGTAGAAAGAATAAACATGACATATGTAACAAACCAAGTGCCAATTTCACAAAAGAAAAAATAAAAACCAAGATATCATGTTTTTATTTTTTAATGTAGCACAAGAAAAATAAAGAGATGTTGGTTTCTAGGTTCAGGGTGTAACAATAACATGACAGGGAACATATAAATGCTTTCAAATCTAGATGAAAGTGTGAAATCTGAGGTGAAATTAGGGAATGATAACAAAGTATCTGTCATGGAAAAATGAAGAGCCAATACTCTAACAAATAATAGGGAGAAAAAGTAAATTTCATATATCTATTTTATCCCTAGTTTGAAACATAACCTCATAAGCATTGGAAAACTCATGAAAAGGGGATATAATGTCTTTTTCAAGAATGGAGAGTGCACAATTTTGGATAAGACTCCAAGAAAACAATTGATTGCAAAATTTCAAATGACAAGCAATGGATTGGCTCCTCTCAAGCTATAAGAAGATTCAAAGGAAGAAGGTGCTCAAGCACAACTATCAATGAATTCACAAGAGAATGAAAGAAAGGTTGTAGCTGTCACAGAAGTAAATTTTCAAGCAGAATCTAAAGATGAGAAATGTTTATGGCATTTGAGATTTGGTCATCGTAACTTTGGAGTTTGAATTTTTTGCATAGGAAATGTATGGTTAAGGGATTTCCACTCATAGAAAAACCAGACAACCTATGAGAAGGATGTATCTTGGTAAAACAACATAGAGAGATATTTCAAGCAAGAAATTCAATAAGGGCAAAGGCACCTTTGGAGATTGTCCATTCAAATTTATGTGGACCAATGCAAACACCACCAATTGGCAACAACTATTATTTTTTTACCTTCATAGATGATTATACAAGGAATAACTGGGTTTAATTCCTAAAATAGAAAAGTAAAGTGTTTGAATGCTTCCTCCAATACAAAGACCGTGTTGAGAATAAAAGTGGATACTACATCAAAGTATTGAGGACTACTGTAGGTGGCCAATACATCTTAAATGACTTCCTATGTTTTTTCAGGGAGCATGGAATTCACAAGCAATTTACAACAAGGTATACACATCATCAAAATGGTGTCACGGAAAGAAAAAATAGGAACATTATGGAAATGGAAAGGATTATGTTGAAGGCAAAGAATTTTCCAAATGGTTATTGGGTTGAAGCCATTTCTTGTGCAACATATCTCGTTAATAGGTATCCAGAAAAAAGTGTCAAGAATATGGTTCCTGAAGAGGGATGGAGTAGAAGAAAGCATAGTGTCACTCACATGAGAGGGTTTGGATGTGTGGCTTATGAACATGTCCCAAATTAATTAGGAAAGAAGTTAGAGAACAAGGGGGAGAAATGCATATTTTTTGGATATAGTGATGAATCTAAGGCATACAAGCCCTACAATCCATCAACCAAGAAGGTCATAATCAATAGATTTGTGCAGCTCATAGAAGAGGAAGCATGGGATGGCAGTTTAAAGAAGACAATAAATGTGAAAACATTTATACCATATCAAGACTAAGAGGAATTGACTACAACAAGTGATTCCTCAATGGTGACTCCTCCTACTCCTATTTAAGATCAAAAAAGGAGTCACCAAGTGACACCATCAACAAATAATAGGACCGTGTCACACAATCAAGCAAGTGCTTCTCCAAAAACATCTAAAAGACCCACATCTTCATCTACTTCAAACACAACACCAAGTGACATGTAAAGTCCATCTTCCATAAGCATAAAAAGATAAAAATTCAGAAATTTAAGTGAAATCTATGAGCAAAATGAAGTTGATAGTAGTGTTGGTCTGAATTCCTTATTTGTGTTGTTTTTTCATGTAGATGGCCCAATCCATTTTTAGGATGCATTTAAAGAATAAAAATGGGTTGTGAAAATGGATGAAGAAATAGAAGCAATAGAAAATAATGACACATGGGACTTAGTGGACCTTCCACAAGGAAAATAAGACATTAGAGTGAAGTGGGTCTATAAGACCAAGAGCAACGCTGAAGGAAATATTGGAAGGCATAAAGAAAGGCTAGTTGTCAAATGATACAAGAAGCATCATGGAAGAGGTTATGCACAGACATTTGCACCAATCACGAGGATGGAGACAATGCATACAGTGTTGTCAATTGTTGCACAACATAAATGGAACATGTATCAAATGGACGTAAAATCAATTTTCTTGATTGAAGTTCCGAAAGAGGAGGTATATCTTTCACAACCACTTGCTTATGAGAGAGAAAGCCAAGAAGAAAAGGTGTATAGGTTGAGGAAATCTCTTTATGGGTTGAAGAAAGCACCACGTGCATGATAGAGAAGGATAGATACTTACTTGATGGAAAATTGCTTCAACAAATTTGACGGTGAGCCTAATCTCTACATCAAAGAGAGTAATGGTAAGTTTCTTATTGTTGTTTTATATGTAGATGATTTGATTGTTATAGGGAGTGATGATTTTTTCATTGCTGATTTCAAGGAAGTCATGAAAAGTGAGTTTGAAATGATCAGCTTGGGGTTGTTAAGGTATTTTTTGGACATAGAATTTAAACAAACAAAAAATGGTATTTTTATTTCCCAAGCAAAGTATGTAGCAAGCATTTTGGAGAGGTTCAACAGGCAGAACAAAAATCCTGCACCAACTCCAACTGCCATGGAGTTGAAGTTAAGCAAAGAAGATTGCAATAACAATGTAAATCCAACATTATACAAAAGTATGGTGGGAAACTTGATGTATTTGACAACAAGTAGGTCGGATATAATGTATGCAGTAAGCCTAGTGTCAAGGTTCATGGATACACCTATGGAGACACATTGGCAAGCAACGAAAATGATTATAAAAAAATTGAAATAGTTATCACTACATGAGCCATGATCTCATTGAATGAAGCAATAGGAGGATTATGGTAATCCCTTTCAAGATTTACCGCCAGCTAGAAGAAACATTTTTTAAGTGTGTATGCGAAGTAAAATCTTTTATTGGGTGAGGTAATATGAAATCCATACACTTTGATTAAATACACTACACAAATATGCACTACCCAAGTGCTTTAACTATGGGCATGTACTGGGTTAATGATTGAGACAATGTTAAAAATCTTAAGCATGATAGAGCATGTAGGCCTTGTTATACCTAGGGTTTAATACTATAGATATTTTTTTGCAACATACTATGTGTCCCACAGGAAATACACTCTTTGGAGTGCAACCTCCCATGTATATTTCTTGAAGCCTAAAGTGGGATGACCTAAAACGGGGGAAATGACTATGTTAGTAAACTAATTCCATTAATCCATACCTATTAAAGACTTTCACTTTCCGCAGCTTAAAAGGGATATATATGTAGGCACAATAAATTGCGCATGTCCATTCCACCTTGAAGTATGGAAGGAAAATCAATTTTCTCGTAGAAATAATATTGGGGCCTTTTCACTTTTCAATAAAAAAAAAAAAACTTCATTGTTGTTGAATAAAATTTCATTATGTCAAAAACATGATCTAAACACACACATTTTTTTGTTTAAAAACGAAAAACATTCAGTGGCAACAATAATCATCTTCAGCCAACAAATAGCCATCAAAATGCATACTTTTGCCAAGAAATAATTATTTTTGAGACTGCTAAGAAAATTACACACAAAAAAATAAACCAAAGTGTAGAATTACATCCAATGTAAGTACCAATTGTCTCCCTCTATCAATACATTCAACATACAAGGTCACATAATTTTTACCCAGAAAAAATTGGAATATGATGAGGATAATAGTTCATTTTTGGTTTTTTTTTACATTGTACCTAGTTCGCTTGGGTTCTACAGACACAGTCTCACTATGGATTGAAGACATTCTCATCACTCTGGGTTTCCTCCCTGAGGGCTACCATGGTTACATGGTGAGAAGAAGCAAGAGCTTATTGTTATGGGGTGGGTGCTGCAATTGATCATTTTGGCACATCCTACCACTACTAATGGAACATTACCTTGGAGATGATGATGATGATGATGATGATGATGGGTGTCCCATTATGGCCCAACCACCATTTCAACTCTAAGTTTGTGGTTAATGAATCCAGATCTACCAAATCCTAAATTGGATTTTTTACACTAGATGTAAGCTTTTAAACAACTCCCCCCCAAAAAAACCCTTCATTCCCCATCAAGCAGGCTCACCCCAAAAATGGTGAGGAATTCCCCATGCCCTAGTCTTTGCCTTTCTCGTGCTATTCTCTATCTGTGTATGTTTGTTGCCTCTACCCCTATCTCTCATGGTGGCTACCTTTACTGCTACTCATGTTTTTGTAGAATGATGATGGCTATCGATCTAGTTAATCGAGAGATGGAAGGCTCTCGTTACTACTATGGTTGCTTTCACACCCTGAACACCAATCTCTTGATCTAGTACACTTGTTTCTTTGGATCGATTCACTTAGATGTTGGGGGAAATATTTCTATTTTTTGTCAAGATTTGGTGGCGACGAACTCTGGAGACTTACCAACAATGAATCCTAGTTAACTCAACCCCATGAGTAGTTTTCTAACCCATTCCCTCACCGCTGACCTACCCAACCAACCATCCTTCCTAATATCAAAAGACTTAAGCCTAATCCATTTAATTCCTCACCATCTGCAACATCTTTTTCTCAATCACCAAGGGCTTCAGGAAATTAAGTCTACTATAACAAAGTTGTTTATGCCCTGGAATTTTGAACACGCCCTATTAAGTCCAAAAATTCAGCATCCTGCCCTACACTGATTATTTTTTGTCTCAATTAAGACAGTTAAAAAAATTCAACATCCCCCCTAGGTTGATTATTTCTTTCATCTTAATTAACACACTTAACTATATTATATTTAATTGAAGATAATGAAGAATTTTTTTTAAGAAAAAAATTATTTCCGTCTTAAAAAACATCTCAAACCACCCTTTTGTGTAATAGTGTCAATATTAAGGAAATACTCCCTACCCTTTCCTCTTAATTAAAGTTATCCTTTCCATAATTGAAATAATGGATATGATTAGGTGTCTCATGTATATGAAGACGTTATGCAAATGTAAGCCAAGAGGCTCCCCAAAATTGCTTCTAACTCTAGCCAAAACACCCACCTTTGGTTTAAGCAAGGTTGGCACAAGGATGCCCAATTTTAGCTAGACATTGGGGGGTAGAGGAGGAGATCATCTCGGAGAATAAGGATAATAATAAAAAATGATTACCTCCAAATTTAAGGATAAGTTGAGGGATAATAAAGAGTTAGAGGGAAAAAGGAGGCTAAGGTGTTATAAGAAGGTGATCCATGCCATAATTATTTTTCTATCTTGACCAATGCTAAGAAGGTAATGACCATTATTGAGATAAGAACTAACTCTCATGAGCTTCAAAGTGAAACTAGGAATTCATTGATTTCCAAAACACCTTGGGACAAAGAGTTTGTCACCTTTGTGATACAAAGAGGGTTGAATATGAAAGGCACTATCTCCTAGATTTCCTATCTCTTACTCACATCCATTCTAATTTTCAAAATCTTTGCCACACTACCAACCTTCATGACTTGTTAAGTGAGAAAAAATATAGTGATCTAGGAGCACTTCTCTCCCTTTGTTTTGATCACGGGAATAAAATGTTATTTTTTCTTAATTCATCTCTTTCTTTCTTAAGGTCCTATTGGCTATATTGGTCATAGTGAACGTTTTTCATCATCATCATCATCATCATCATTGTCACTACCAATTTTCTTGACTTATTAAGTAAGAAAAACTATGGTGATCTAGCTTCTCTCCCTTATTTTCGATCACAAAAATAAAATGTTAATATTTCTCAATTAATCTCTTTCTTTCGTAAGGTATGATAGGCCATATTGGTCATAGTGAACGTTCATCATCATCATCATATTTACTTATATGTTAAAAAAATAGCATCAAATTATATGGATATACTTAAAATTTGGGTACATATAATTTGTTTTTCTATGATAAATAAGTTCATAAAATTTTTTAGGTTTTTTTTTTTTTTTAATAAACAATTTGGTTCAAAAATTTAAAAACAAGTCAATTTTCACTCACATAATTTTACATAACACAAACTTTTCAACTTATTCGTCAAAAGAAGCTATTTTTTTATAATTAAAATAATATGAATTTATATATTATTTTAATAGTAAATAAATGGATATTTTTCTTATTTATATTAACTTTTAGTCAATCGATATAAACATATATTAAATACTATTTTTTAATATTTAAACTAAATTTACATATGATATAGTAATGTTTTTTAAGATTAGATTTATTTTTATATATTAAAAAAACAATTTCGTGAAATTTTAACTTATAATTTAAATAAAAAATTTTAACTTGTAGTTTAAGTAAAATTACTTTAATTCAAATAAAATAAAGCAAAAAAAATTAATTTCAAAATGAAATTTATTTATAATAATAAAATTATATTTAATTTCATTTATTTTAAAACATAAAAATATTAAAATTAAGTTAAAAAATATTACTCACTTTAAACTTAAAAAATTAATAGAATATCGTAGTAATTTAAATTTACATTTCATTAAACAAATTATTATAAAATGAATATTAAATTTTTTAATCTTCAATAAATGGTTAACGAGTGTCTCTAGAATAATTTGTTTGATGAAGGATATAAACATATCCAATAATTTTTTTATAAATCCTAACATAACTCCAACCATTTATTTTCTTTCACTTTACTACAAGTTGTCACTTTTTCCGTTGTCCAGTTTCGCTTTCGCCTTTGCTTTAGTGGACAGCCCACGTGAATGAACTAACAGGAAAGACGGGATCGCGATTGAAACGTATACTGCCCTGTCATGTTTGTGTACGTTCCTTCCTTTTGGATTGCCATCATTATGTGGAATGATAAGGATTTAGTAACGTATATAACATCCAAATTATGCATTAGATAACGCCAGTTGTGACCGTAGGATTTCCGTGTTTTCATTTGTAGGGGTAGAAATTTGTTCTTTTCCTATCAACCCGTAGAATTTCATGGTTTTCTCCGTTAGGGTTTTCATATCAACCCGCAGAATTTCATGGTTTTCACTTTTAGGGTTTGGAATTTGTTCTTTTCATTTGGTTGGTTGAGAGGTGTTGTCTGCACCCCTAAAATGATAATGATTTAGTTGGATGACAGGTGCTTTCCGCACCTTTAAAATGAGAAAGATGTGTTCCTTTTGGTTTGGAATTTGTTCTTTTCATTTGGTTGGCTGAGAGGTGCTTTCTGCACCCCTAAAATGATAATGATTTAGTTGGATGACAGGTGCTTTCCGCACCTTTAAAATGAGAAAGATGTATTCCTTTCGTTTAACATTTAAG
This sequence comes from Pinus albicaulis, assembly GCA_034641835.2. Lineage (NCBI taxonomy): Eukaryota > Viridiplantae > Streptophyta > Pinopsida > Pinales > Pinaceae > Pinus > Pinus albicaulis. The sequence continues at coordinate 213,835,661 of CM076571.1, forward strand.
GTATTTATTATATAATACTAGTTTTTGTAGAATTTATATGATAATGATTTGGTTGGATGAGAGGTGCTTTCTGCACCTTTAAAATGCGAAATATATGTTCCTTTTGTTTAACATTTAAGGCATTCATTATATAACACTAGTTTTGTAGAATTTATTGTTTTCATTTGCAAGTATGTATTATATAATATTAGTTTTAGAAGGATTTATTGTTCTCATTTGCAAGAGTAGAAATGGATTTATTGTTCTCATTTGTAGTAGGGATTTTTTCTTTTCATTTGGCTGATTTGAAAAGTGTATTCATTGTTTTTGTTTGTAGGTGTAGGAATCTTGTTGTATTGGTAAGGTTTATGATTTTCATTTGTAACCAGATATTTTTATTTTATTTGACTGATTTGAAAAGTGTATTTATTGGTTTGTTTTGTATGGATGTAGGAAATTGTCTTTTTCTTTTTATAATAAGAATTTGTTCTTTTTGTTTAGCACCCTTGAAAAGTGTATTATTTATTGTTAGTGTGAAAGATATGTATAATTTAGTGTTTAATACGTATATTCAATTTCTTAAAATGTATATTAATTAAATATTTCAAGGTTAATTATAAATCCAATATTTTAATATTTTATTTAACTTAATTTATATATAAAATAAACTAATTAAAATATAAAATTGTTTATTTTATAAATAAGGGTTTAAAAATAAGAAACCAAAGTAATTAAAATGAAAATAAAAATAAAAATCATTCCATATAGTATGTTAAAATATGTATGTTTTTAATAAGTACTGAGTTTGAAGTTAACTTCTGTCATTTAAAACTATATTACTATTCAAAATATTAACATATACAAATTAGTTAACCTATTTTTAAATAGTTGATTAAAATTTTTGAAATGTATAAGGTTTAAATATCTTACTCACACTTTTTTTTTTATTTCTAATTATATTATATGAAATTATATTAAAGTGATATGGATATTTTACATAATATTTTACTTCAGATATAAATTATAATTGTATCCAACCATACACTAGTCATTCATATAAATGAAAATTAGATGTAAGAATACTAAGGTTTTTTGGATGAGCATATGTAATCCCATTATTTTACACTATAAAATAACAATTATTAGTGATCAAGATTTACAATACACTAGCCATCGATATAAATGAAAATTAAATGTAAGAATATGAAGTGTATGAGGAATCTGATTACTTTACATTTTGAACAAAATAATAATAGCAAGTGATACAATACACTAGTCATTCATATAAATGAAAATTAAATATAAGAATGGAAGAATTTTAGAATGAGCATATGAAAGATGTTATAATCTAACATTTTTATAATTTTTCATTAAATTAAATTCATTTATATATTCAAAAATATATTTTAAATACCTTAATTACACAATACCTTAATTTTTTTTAAAAATCTGAAATAGCAAGAAACAAATCACTAATAAAACAAGTTGGCAATTATCTTCTCAAGATGATTGATGTGGCATACCACTTTGGTGATTTTACTTTATAATGTCATGCCATGCGAAACATGGTTTAGAAATTCACCTATAACAATGGAATAAATTTGGTGATTATTATAATAGATCAAATGAAAATTAAATGTAAGAGTAGGAGGCTTATGAGAAAGAGTATTTGTAGTATTATTATTTTACATTTTGGAGTTTTTCAGAGATATTTTATAATTAAAATTTGAAGAGGTTTATTAAAACTACATATGTATACAGTTTACAATTTAATTGTTTTAAGAGTTTTGTATTAGATTGAATTTATTTATATATTCTAAAATATATTTAAAAAGAATGTTTTGTGAGTTTAAAAATTAAAATAAATACAAAATGTATAGACAAAACCATTTTTATAGAACATGTCACAAATGAAAATGCTGGAAATTATGTAAAAAAAAAAATTATGTATGGATTGTCAAGGTGATTGAAGTGGTTATGTTAGAAGTTAGAACCATAAAAAGTTATGATCTCAACATGCTTTGGTGATTTTATCTTATAATTTCATTGCAATGATCCGCGTAAAGGATAACATTCTTTGTTGTGTCAGACAGTTCAGGTCCATTCTTTTTTGTGTCATACAATTCATGACAAATTATAGTGAACACCATGTGCTACAAAAGGAAATCGACATGTAAGGACGATTTAAACAGTCATGGGTTACTCCTACTCGTCTTGATGTATATAACATCCAAGTTATGCATTAAATAACCCTAGTTGTATCGGTAGGATTTAATTGTTTTCATTTGTAGGGTAGGAATTTTTTCTTTTCATTTGGATGACTTTGAAAAGTGTATAAGCAAGGATACAAAGAAGGGTTCCTATAGCTCGTCTTGGCGTACATAAAATCCAAGTTATATATTAAATAAAACCAGTTGTATTAGTAACATTTTATTTTTTCAGTAAATTTGTTCTTTTCATCTTTATTGGAAGTAACACTTTTATGTGTTGTCATGAGTTTTCATTGATAGTCCAAAGCTTTAATCTAAAAATTGTTGTTTCATATGTATGATTTGTACTTACGATCTAAAATTATAATTTTGGAAGTAAGAGATTTGTGTCCTATATAATGTGTGATTATTGTGAGCAATAAATCTATTATAGTGTGGTTTTGTGTTGTGTGTAATTTCCATCTCAAATTTTCTGTCATGTTATCTCACTTAACTTCTTCAAATGAGAGTCAGAAAAAATGTGAGAGACCCTAGAGTTTATCCCTAGGTAAATAGATTAGAGTAGGAGTGTTGTTATCTGAGTGATTTTAAAATCTATATGTCTTTATAAATATTTTTTTGTGCATGTTGTAATAGATATACAACCATATGTTTTATAAAAAATACTTTTTATTGTCTCAAGAGACTGTGAATAGAGTTATTCTCTCTTCCTCCTAACTTTGGAAAGCCTTGCAATGTGAAGCACAATGATCTCTGAATATTATAATCATCATTGAAATTTATTTCCATCTTGATATCTAGAGGGGCTAAGGTAAAAAAGAACAAGGGAAATTTAAGATCAGTGTACTCATTCAAAGAATTAGAATCCAAATTTGTTTTTTTTTTACATCCTTAGTGTTGCCGAAATACTATTTGTAATGAGGATTGCAGCAAGTCACATTTTGGTCATATTGAGGGCTGCTTATGTTGTACGGCTTATGGAAATGGGAACAACATCGACGCCTGGAAGGTGTAGCTGGGAATCAAGCCATGCAATCAAATCATGGATATGGAAACACAAATCATGAAAGTAGGAGATGTATTAAAATTTCATTGATCAACTCAGTGCAACCTGCAAGAGAATAAACTATCTCTATACTCACTGAAAGGATTTGACTCAGACTTAGTCAAAATTTTCCTTTGTGTTATCACCAAAAAATGATCACCTAGCCATTTCTAACTAGGTGGAGAAAAATACACGATCTAAGTGTAATTTTACCATAGCAAAATCACTTTCACTATAAGAAATAATTTAATAAACCACTTTTATTAAGTTCTTTCTTATTAAACTAAAAAAGCCTATGAAAATAATTAAATAAACCATTATTTATTTAATTTTCTCTAGGAATAATTATTAAATCATTGTCTGATAATTATCCTTGTCACTTTTGATTAAATCACCTAGGAATAATTAAATAAATCAATATTTGTTTATTTTTCCTTAACTACATTCTTGGATTAATTTTCAAATCATTATTTAATAATTATTTCATTTTCACACCATTATTATTATTATTCGTGAAATAATTAATAATTAATTTTATTTGTTAATTACTCCTAAATAAAGATATTTGACTATTTTGAATATCTTTTCCCTCTCCAAAAATATAATAAAGTATTCCTAAGAGTTAGATCTAGATTCTGGTCAACAATATTTTATTATTCTCCATTTTCAAGACTAACCCAATAATTTATTATAAATAAGAAATTTTTTCATTCATTCTTCACCAAGATCATCATCCTTGTCACCATTATTGTCTCCATACTTTTGGGCTCCCAATAGAGTTCTACACATTGTTTGGGTTTTTACATATTGAGAGAGGAAGTTTTAATACTAAAGCATCAAGGAAATTAAAGGACTCATCCCACATACGAGGATTTATGACCAAGTGCTATTAATAAAAGATTCAGTCTTTCAAATGCTTTTCTATAATTGGGTTATTACATCAGATATATTTGTTGTTTAATATTTTAGATGACGTACATCTATCTTTCTAGAGGTTCTTTCTCACATTTTTATTGTAGATTTGAAGTATAAGCAACCATAACTGTTGTTAGGGTCACTAGTCACCTATGACTTAAGTGAGATTGTTTTGGTACACCTTCCAAAAAATTTCATAGTAACAAATACTGACACCACTATTGTAAAAATTTAGCTTTTTAGGTGACTGCAACTTCAATTTTTTTCAGGGATTTCTGTAGCTATTTTATCCTCTCATTTCTATCTATAGCTTTTCTTCCATTTTTCTGTAAAATTTTTGGATTCTCATCATTTTCTAGTTTTTTCTACAGGTCACAGGTACCAGTCGAGCAGGAGAAAAATGTACTTTGAGTCCTAGACCTACGCGATGAAATCCATAATGCACTATTTAGCCCAAAAGCTAAGTTTTCCACCTGTTTTAGGTCAATACCAACATTTTTAAAAATTTCTGAGAAATTTTCATGTTTTTTCCAGAATTTTCGAGAGTGTTGTCTGTGTACTAGGAAGGGGATTTCACCTCTATTTAAGTCTCCCTTAGGCCCGGATACTCTTATTTTTTCTCTTTGAGGTATAGAAATCCCCCTTGAGTTTGTAGTAAACCTCTGCCTTTTTAGAAAGAGATTAGTTGAGTGAGGAGTCTAGCATTTCAACATTTTTAGCCACTGGTTTTTAGGGTCTGATCCAATTTATTTCAGCCCTTTACGATAGGAGTTTTTACGATTTTAACTCCATTTTTATTTTTCTCTTACCATCCCCCTTAGGATCCCCTTGAGGTTCCTATTTTTTTGAGCTTCTTACCTATTCTTTGCAGCAGAATTCACCTCTAATTTTTCTTGTTTGTATACACCATTTCTAGCAGCTTAGTTTCTTTAGATCCTATTCCCTTTGACATTAAATCTTGTAGGCCTTTTGTGCGTTTTTGAGTAGCTTGTTTTCCTCTCCTTGTTTAGTTGTTTGAGAGCTTTCTTTGGGTGGGTTTTGTGCTTGATTAGTTATTTGTTTTACTGTCATTTTACAACATCATTTACAGTATTTCAACATTGTATTTTCTTGTTTCAGGTTCTTAGTTGAACTTGAAGAGCAAGGATTTTATTTTGAAGTTGTCTTTTGCTTACTAGTATTTCTTCCAACCCATCCAACTTCAGTGCCAATTTTTGTGCTTTCTAAGACATTGTATCAAAATTTTAGTTTTTTCACTCAGTTTCTCCACTTAAATCTCTAAACTTCCACACATCTCTCTAAGAAGGTAAAAAATTCTAATAAATTAATATTATTTTTACTATTATCCATGATGGTATCTCTTCTCTATACCCCTTCTTTGTATGTTAAAATTGAGGCATCTTAAATTTTATCAACCTTAGTAGACATATACAAGGAATAATATTTAAGTTTCTCATTCTCATGTTTCACCCCAACAAGTTATTCAAAAATTTCTCTAATTTTATCCTCCACAAGTTGGAAAATTTCCATGTTTACTGACCTTCGTTTTTGTTTTGGGCCAATGACCATCTCAAGAATATTTGAAACATAAATTCAATCTCTTTTGACTCCTTGAGGTTGGAAATCAATTTTTCAATAGTACTCCTCTCCACTTCAGGTTGAAGGGATTTTTGTGTCTGTCTATGGAGTTTTTCTTTCAGATATTTATTTTATGATTCCAAACATTTTTTATTCTTATGTGTATCCTCTAATATAACCTTAACATCCCACCATTCTTTGATGCTTCTTTTCAATTCATCTTTCATTATCTGATTCTTTCTTTCCAGTTCAATAACAATGTATTGAGTCACATCAATATCTGATTGCAACTTTTGATCTGCATGAGATCGATTCTCTGCTTTCATAAATGGTTCTATTTTTGTTTCCTGCATTTTATTCAAAGCATATTCAAACCAATTGAGAAGATTACCCTTAATTTTATGAGTGTCACTTATTAAAATATTCATTTAATCCAAAACTTCCTCCAACAAGCATACTCATTTTTTGATACGGGATATTAGGCCAAATACTGTTTTAGCATTAGCTTCTCCATTTTTCTTCATTGTCTCAAAATAAAAAATGATTATTTTAAGTTATTTTATTTGTTCAACTCTAAACATTTTATTAGTGTGTTGTTTCTCCTTCTCATGTTCCTAGGAAATCAGCTCTTCCTGAAGCCCCCATGTTCTCGCTTCAAGAAATTTTCTTGCTTCATACATTAAACTTGGGGATCCCAGTCTGGTACATCGATCTCCCAACAAACACTCCACCAGACTAACTAAAACAATATACTACTTTTACCTTGGTTCAATCGGTGGCGATGATCCTTTCCTTCACTCTAGTTCCACAACAACATCAATAGGAACTCACTCATGTTGGGAAAACATTGGGTGAGGGGGGAAAAGAAAAAAAAGAACGAACCTAAGGACAAGGCTCCACAAAGAACTCTAGCTCCACCTAAGCCTCTGAAGCCTACTCCACCATGTGATTTAGGTGATGTTGTTGGGCATGTAACTAATAATTGTCCTAAAATCCCTTATCTAAACCTGTGGTTGATTACACTTTTCCTTAATCTAACATCCTAGAGGTCCATGTTACCTTACCTGAGTCTGTTAAGATAAAAAAATTCGTTATGCACAAACCACCCATGCACTTTGTGCGATAATTATGGCCACTATTCTCACCATTTCCTTGTCTCAAAGACTTTCGTGATACCCTTCAAGTTCTTTGTGAAATAGAGGTCACTCTTAGTGAATCGTATACTCCTCTACTTGCAAATTTTTGCTCCACCATTACAAAAAAACTAGAGGACTCTAATGCACCCATTTTTATCCATCCCCCCGATGTCAAGGTGATGGACTAGTCAGTCGTTATCCTCTATCTATCATCATCCATGAGATACTCTAAGGAATACCACTTTAGGGTTCCCTATAGTGCTTCTGTGGAACCTCCCTCATCGAACACCCTCGTCTCAACATCGGTAGATGCTTCATCTAAGAGCTCTTCATCTATCCCTAGTAACAATGTGTATGTGAAACATATCTCTCATGATGATGCATGAGGTAGTTCTGCCGCATCAATTGGTCTCCCTTCCTCCAATTCTCCCATCTTCCTTTCAAATAAATACGTTATGGAAGCCATGACCACCCTTGATTTTCTTTGTGATGATATGCACCAACATGAATACTTCCTTCCACAAAAACTCATGATAAATATGTTGTGGAGTATAAGGACTTCATTCATGGTGAATTCAATTGGTTTATAAATCCCATTCCCACGCTAAATGCTTTCGAAGAAGGAAACATGGCCAATATCTCCCCTACCATTAATATCAACATTTTTTATAAACTGGGGGTCGAGAAAAACCTTACCTTGGAGCCACACTGCACCTCGAAATAAATTGATTCTTACGCCAAGTTATTCAAGCAATTCCATGATGTTTTTGCCTAGTCTTATTCTGAAATTCTTGGACTTTATCCCACCATTGTTGAACACCATATCGGCACATGACCCGATGCCATTCCTCTCCATAAAAAGTTTATACCCATCAATCCTTCCAAACATGAGGCTATCATAGCTGAAATCAATAAGCTCAAATAGGCTGGCTTTATCTATCACATTGAGTATAGCACATGGGTATCCAACCAGGTTCCTTTTATTAAGAAACAAGGTACATAATTTATAATATAACATCGTATCATGAAAGAAATTAACATCATGAAATTGACATGATGACCAATCAAATCATTAGACACCGATATACTCTGGAAACCCCGTAGGGTGAAAACCAACAAACGTTAATTCTTTTATTAAACACTCATGAGGGTTTTCACCCCTCACTCAATGGTTATAAGGGAGTCCATCCCTTGACCATTGTCATAAAATATTACATAGAAAAATAATATTAAGGGAAACATAACTAGCTATAAGCTATTACAATCGTCATGATATGATTTACCCATGGATCCTCAATATTTGTCTTTGTGGTTGGACTGTTTCCTTCAGTGGGTCATCTTGCAGTTGGAACTCCTAAACCTGCATGGACTAACAACTCTTATCTTCCACAATGTTAAACTTGAACACTCCTTTTCTCAGGTCACCCTCCTTTCCTGCTGTTGCTATCATCATTACACTTGATATCATGATTAGATAAAATATTAATAAACCAATCATCAATCTTTGTTAGTGACAATTCAACAAATATTTGTATGCATGTATAAAACATAAACAAATTGACATGAAATGCCTTCTTTAACATCATTTCACATGAATTATAACAAATAAACCACTATCAAGCCTCATCTTTCCAACAAACACTAAAAAAATATTACATTCACTTTCATATTATTTCCAAAGGAAAGCTAACATATGATATAATAATATTGTGCATTCAAATGCATAACAAGATTTCAAGATAACTGTCCCAAAAAGAAATTTCCTTTGTGCCTACTCTTATGTTTTCTTTTCCAAAGGGATTAACGCAATAGATTCTATACTTATGCATCTAAATGCATGTCCTTTTCCAAAAACATATTTTCCACACAAGAGCTATTCACAATGGCTATTATGTTTACCAATGCCAACTCTATTTCAAACAAAGTTAACATACTAGTTATAAGTTTTTGCATGCAATAACACATCTGCTTCTTCTTGTATGTAAAACATATATCTTTCCAAAGGAAACTAAATAAACATTTCATGGAAAAATAGACACATTTCTTTTCCAAGAGATCAAACACATACCATTTATTCTATCATGCATGAAAATGGACATTTTCCTCTTATCCAAAAGATCTAGCCCAATAACTATGCATAATATTCTCTCATATTTTTCCCAAAAGAAGGTTAACACAATCAATATTATGTCATTGCATCTACCTTTACTCTAGAAATGTAATACTAAAAACTATACTTTTTCCATGCATGCAAGCGTATATGCTTCTCTAAATAATCTTACATAATAAAAGATGTGATTACTATTTTTCCTCTCCAAGAATCTAATCCACTAAAACATACAAGGATATATTTTTATCTTCTATTATTTTTGAAGAGTTCTAACACAATAAATGCATCCTTGCATACAAATATATATATTTATTTTCCAAGGAATTTAACACCATAATTATTGGTTTTCAAAAATATAGCTAACTCAATAGCTATTACGCATGAAATACAAAATATTTTCTTGACATTTCACACTTTAGAAGTATTTGTAATATTTCCTCAAGAAATAACATGAATGAAAAATCATTCTCAAATAACACAACCAATTGCCTTGTATGAAAAGGTTTTATGTGAACTAATTCTCACAAAAGTTATTTATATTTCCTCATTCATGTAAAATCACATAATCAATTCTAGTAGATCAAATATACTAGATAATTACTCATGTGCACCTAAGCACATACTTTTTTCAAGAGTCCAATAATTCTCTTTAAACTTTTAATGCATATGCATCATGAGAACATACTTGGAAATATCTTAAATGAAATAATTTAATTCCATTTAAATAATTATCAACATAATTATTATGTATATATGTACATAAACAATTATTTTTATCCGATTGAAAAATCAAATAGAAGCACTCTGCTTTACTCTGTTTTCCTATTTTAGTCATCCATTTTGGACGTGGCTTACAAACATATGGAAGCGAATTTCGGGGAAAAAAAGAGTTTTTTTTTGGAACGGGCTTATTGAAAATAGCTTCTCTCATTTTTTTCATAGGTATCATGGTTTTGAAGATTCGAATGAATATTTGCATCCCATTTTTCCAAATTTAAATATTAAATAATTTCCTGATTTTGTCATCAACTTTGGACATAGTTTCCAAACAAATGGAAATAAGTTTTGGAAAAACAAAAGAGGTTTTTTTTGTACCATGTTCATTAAAAACAACCTCTAACATATTTTACACATATGTTATGGTTTTGAAGATTTGAATGAATATTTGGAGCTCATTTTTCCACATTTAAATATTAAATAATTCCTTGTTTTTGTCATTAATTAAGGACATGATTTTCGATACATGGGAAACAAATTTTTAAAATATGAAAGAGGCTTTTGGTAATAATATCATATTTTACAAAAACCAATTTCAATTTTTATATATCTATCCCAGTTTGGGAGATACAAAGTCATATTTGGACCCTATTTTCCAATAAGTCATGCAATTCACATAATTTTTTAGCCATGAAAAGATTTTATGAATTCACAATAGATGAAATATTCTAAGGATTAAATGAATTAAAAAATTATTCCTCTATCCACAAAATTATATATTTTTTCTCCAGAAATAATCTTGATTCTTTATCATATGAACTTTTCCTGGCACACAAATTAAATTATTATATCATCATGCCCCATATGCAACCAAAATAATTTTCAAAGAACATAGTTACTTATCTTTTGATGCATGCTTGGAATCCCTTATTCCTCTTCCTTGGCTCCATTCTCGATTTATTCTCTCCTTCCTTATATTTTTTTCATAGGCTTACAATAAATAGAATTAGGAAAATGGAATATATTTTCTAAATCTTAAAAGTATTCCATAAAGCACCCATAAATCTGATTTTTCCTAAATCACAAAGGCACTCCATAAATATCTCATCCTTTTATTTTCAAGGTATATTTTCTTTTTCCTTACGAGAAAAATATCACTTATCCATGTTTTTCCAAAACTATTAGTCATTATTTCTAAAACTCATTAAATATACCAAGTTGGAAATATAATTTATTTCTATAGAAGAATATAAATTCTTCTAAATAAAATACTTAAGAAATACTTCTTTCAATATCATTATAATTAAGAATTACAAGAATATTCTTCATGTAATATCAATATAAGAATTAATAATATTTTATTATTTAACAACCCTCATTTTACAAGGGTTTTTACGATGGCTTACACCAGGGGTATTACAACATTATTTATTGAGGAATCATTAATGAGTGTGTGGAGCATGAGGTTATACCCTTCATGGATGGATTCTTCGGATACATCCAGATCACTATCCATCATGTTGATCAACTTAAAATTGCATTCATTATTCTGTGGGTAAGCCTATAGGGTCATGCATTTCAGTTTAAAAAATGTCAGAGCCACTTTTTAGTGGGTCATGTCTTACTCCTTCCACGACTTGGCTCATATTATCCTTGCTTACCTTGACGACCTCACTGCTCATTTTAGGCTTCAGGCGCAACACATGCATGATCTGCGTACCATTTTTTTCCGATATCGCAAGTATAATATCCACTTTAACCCGCTAGAATGTGGCTTTTTCATTCCAGCTAACCGTCTCTTGGGCTTCATCGTGTCTAGAGATGGTATAAATCATTAGAGAAATTTTGAGGTCTAAAATGGGCCTCCTAAGAAAAAAATACAATCAAAATTTAATTTGTAAGAACCAGTAGGATTGAAGATGGTGATTTCAACCATGGGGGATGATTCACCATTTTTAGGATAAAAAGGTTAAAATATTAAAAACCAATAAAATAATAAAACTATTTTTTCAACTTGTATTTTCAACTTATCTCCCTACGGTTTTACTCAAATTTCAAGCGGGAGTACTCATTGGATGAAAAATTTAATTACTCATCTAAGGAGTACCCATGTTGCATACTTTCAATGGACCCTGCTACAAGAAAAATAAGAAATACATAAAAAGATGTGATTGCAATCACATTTTTCATGTATTTCTCATGTTTCGTGTAGTAGGGTCCATTGAAAATATTCAACATGGGTAATCCTTCGATGAGGAATCAAATTATGCATCCATAAAGTGTTTTCACTCGAAACTTGAGTATACCCATAAAGAGATAATTTGAAAATACAAGTTGAAAAAGTAGTTTTTCCTTTTTTCCCTCTAAAATTTGATGATGAAATATAATATTATTTTATTATTTCCACCGTTATTATATAATTTCCTTAGGAGGCCCATTTTAGACCTCAAAATTACCCTAATTCTTGATCCCCTCAAAGTTCAATCCATTCTTGAACTTCCCCCTCCTCACACCTTGCGCCAGTTACAAGGCCTCCAAGGCAAAGCCAAATTCCTTCATCGGTTCGTACCTGAAGATGGCACCAGCACGCATGGGTTTCTTATACTACTTCAATCTATCATTCCATTTGTTTGGGATGATTATTATCAACAATACTTTGATGCCCTGAAATGTGCTCTCACTTATTTTCCCTTGATTAGTCCACCTAAATTTGATAGATACTTCATCCTGTATATCTCAGATTCCACCCATTCAGTTGTTTGGGTCTTCATATAGGAACATGCTATGAGAATTATCACGTCATCTATTATTTCAGTAAGAACATCGTTGGGACCCCTGTGTCCTATTCCCATGAAGAGAAGTGTAATGTCTATAGTTTCTCTACTTTTGTTAAACATTTGAACAGTCCTAAAGGGTAAAGTGGACCCCAAAAGAAACCAATTATTATGGATTTATTTTATTATTTTAATTTAGTAAAATAAAAATGGAATTCATTGTGTAGAATAGATTATGATTAGAGATCAGGAAACCAAATCCATGAGGATGGATAAGGTTCATAATAAATTTCCAGTTCTTCAAAAATCCTTTGAGAAAATAAATTAAATATTGAATTTTCGATTGGAGATAAAAATATAAAAAACTACTCCAGTAAAGAGGAAATTTGTTGGGAAGAGGTGGAATAAAACTAGAAAGAGGAAAATCTAGTTTTAAAATACTTTTGTGGAAGAAGCAAAATGAAAGCCTAGGCAAAAAGGAAAACATCATCCTAATTAACTCGATGCAGTTAAGGAAACAAGATGAGGGGAAACCAAGCTTAAATAAGAAAATTCTGGATAGACAAGGGGTTGTCTACTGCTAGAAGATTTGATCTCTGCTCGAGGGAGTTGTGGAGAAAGAGCTCATAGGTTGGGTGGAAACTAGTCTACCTTAATTAGTATGCAACTTAGAATTTTATTAATATTCTTATTATGGTGAAGTAAATTAGTGGTAATGGATTTGATTAAATATGTTCAAGAGTAGATGTTATATATGAAAGAAATGTTAAAAAGACTAAGTGACAATGAATTGGTAGTTCTGTACATTTAACAGAGTATGCTATAATAAATATAGCAATTCTCTGTATGGTTGTACAGACAATAATATGAAGAGTACCAACTCTTAGAATGTTTAAACCTTGATGAATATTTATATCTAAGGTTAGGTGACTCTCAGAATTTATTATTGAATAATCTTACTCTCTTAGCATTATTCTACAAATCAGGAAGATTTGTGAATATACTACTATAGCATGAAAATAAATATGCATGACAGTCAATTCGAAATTAGGAAAATCAAGTACATTTTATGCTATAGTATAACTGAACCATGTAATAATATAACTGAGACAAAATAGACAGTGACAATAATAACTTTGAAGGAGGAACTCATAAACTATTACTATAACAGAAATAAAAAATTTAAGAAAAGTATTACATAGGAGTTTCAAACATAACTTCATTAAAAGAGGAAAGAGCCTGTTCAATACATTACAGAGTCATGTAAATATAAGGATATAAATCCATAGAATTACACAGTTCAATTTAACCTAAGTATAAGTAAATTTTACAAATGGGGAGACTTTGTCCCATATAAAATAAATTGTACAACATATCTATAAATTATGTAGAGATAGAAGATCAGAAATCCCCAAGTGGATTACTGGACCAACCTGGAGAGGAAAAAGCCACAGTTATGATGGAATAGGAAAAATCTATCAACAGTATGCAAACCAGGTAAGATGTAAAGAGTACCTGCACAGAAAAAAAATTGTCAATTAGTTTTGGGTATGAATATAACCATAAAAGGAATTAAGAAATTTTAAATTCAACCTATAATAATCGAGAAAAAAATAATTATTATAGGAAAGGAGGTGAGACACCTCATAGGAAGAAAGAAAATTATATTAACTTTAGAAACTTCTTACCTTAAACATCCTAACTCGTGGAGAAATGAAATGGAATTGTAAGGAATAATAATTTCTGCACCAAATTCCAAGATTGAAGGGATTAATATTTCAGTGAACAAAGAAACATAAAACCAACAACAAAATCTATCTAAGAAAATGGTTTAAAACTGAAAGTACCAGAATACCAGACGATTATCATTACACTAGCTATAGGAAATTGAATTAAAAATATACCATATATCTATGAGAATATTGACAAAGGATCGAGGATTTTAAGTATAGCATAAAGACCCAAATTGGTATTCTGGAACAATGGGACTGCGTTTTTAAATAAAATTAGGAATGCTACCATAGAGATTTAAACATGGCCATCAACCAAATTCTTAACCCTATGGAGGTCTCGGTAAAGCTCAAACTGAGCGAGGGTAACCAGGTAGTAAACGTATTAGCATCAGATAGAGAGCATATTAAGAAGTTTCATTTACTTGTAGGAGAAGTTAATGCCACAATCAAGATACCTGGGGATTGAAACAACAGACGTGAAGCGTATTACATTCTATTTCACCTACAACCACACAGAAAAAGAATTATAAATATATATAAATCTAAAATAAAATGAAGTGGGTTTTATTAACGAAACAACCTTTCATATTAAATTCGCAAACCCAAGGAAGGAGTAAGAGGTATTGAGGAATGAAATGTATATACATTGATGTATTAGCGGTGGGATGACCTTACGGGTTGAATTTGTGGTTTGGAAAAATGATAATGCACCCGAATTCCACCAACAAGAGTGCTATGAGATTGGGATGATTCCATCTCTATAACTCTGATTCGATCAAAATATTTCATTAGAAGTATAACACACGGTAACCATTTAAATTACATACAACACATGAATTAGATATAATATTGAAGACATGTTATACAAGAATGATGAAGCCACGTTCTCTGTTCAAAACCATGGGTATAGGTATATGCCTCTTAGAAAACCAAAACAAACAAACTCAAGAACCTATAAAATGAGAAATAAGTAGAGAAGAAACATAACACAGAGTTATAAATACGTAGGAGGGATGAACATAAATTAAAACATCTTCTTTCCTGAGAAGCGAGAGGAGGGTTACAAGCTCATTCTCGGTGGCGAAGCACGATTGAATCCTAAAATAATCAGTGAAAAAAATTACATGTCTCGGTGAAACCATGAGTTGAATGACAAGTTGCAAAATGCTGATAAATCTTGAATGGGTGATGAAAACTAACTCACGAATTCTCTGCGAAAGTGACGGAGTTTCATACCGATGGAGAATAACATAGTTGTAGAGCCGAAGAGAAAATTTGAAATAGAGACATCAGAGGTGAAAGACAGTCTGAAATCAAAGCGATTAAATGGAAAATCTAAACCAATTTCCAAGAAGATCCAGACCATCCAGGTGTAAGAAATCTAGAGCAGGAGAAATTCCCGCAAATTAATGGGTCCCATCAAACCTCTGATGAGCCATGTGATGCAGTACTATCAATCAAATAAAATTAAATCCCGAGGAATATTACATATCGGGGCCTAGTGAAACTAGATATGGGATTGAATCACATTAAACCATAGTAAATGAAAAAACCCTGACGTGTTTAATTATAGTGGCGCGGAGTCTACAAAACGTGAATTATCGTATGTGGTAGATAGTGATAAGTTTAAATTCAAATATTATTAAAATACATGTGGCAATACAAATAGGGGTTCATAAGAGCCTTGATTGAATTATATATAATTTCGATCAAAGGTGAGATGGTTTAAATTAAAATGTGAATACAAACTCATACAAATGCAATGTAAAATAAATAAAAAAAGTAACTACAGGGGGTGAGATTAGTATGAGTACAATAAATAGATTTTTGTTTGTTTGTTTATTGAAAACAAAGATGTTACAAATGGTATCAGAGCCCACGTTAAATCATTGGGCCTGAATGTGTGCTCACACCAGAAAATAAAAATCCAAAAATTCCATTACTGTAAATTGTTATGTTAACATAATTTTTCATTAATGTTTACTTTTATGTACACTGACTTAGTACATAACCATATAGCTACAAACCATGAGTGAAGGGGATGAGCCGTATGTGGATCTGGGTGGTGCAGAAAATCCATCAGTTCCTAATGCTCCATTGATGGATATGATGCATCAAATGCAAAGAGAAATGATGCAACTGAAAAACCACAATGAAATATTGTTGCTAGCCAGTGAAGAGCAAGAAAGGTTAATTAGAGAATTGACTTCCAGGAACAATCGTGAAGGTGAAGGTTCTGGGAAAAAGAGAAGATGAACTAAAAATCACTTAGAAGAGTCTAATGAGGATGAAGCCTTTAGACAACAGTTTAGAAGGAAAAAGGAATTGCAAGGTGAATTTCGAAAAATCAAGCCTCCCTCTTATGATGGAGAGAAGGAGGAAGATGCAGAAGCTTGGCTTCTAAACATGGTAAAGTACTTCCAAGTTTATGAGTATGGACGTAACTTGAAATCCAGGCTGGCTATTTACCAATTACAAGGAAATGCTACCTTTCTGGTGGGAAGAAACAAAAATGGTGCATGTGATAGATGAAAAAACAGTCACTTGGGAATATTTCCAAATTAAATTTAAAAATAGATATTTGAATTAAAGATACTATGATGATAAAGCCAAAGGGTTTCATGAGCTTAGGTTGGGAAAACTTACCATTGATGATTTTGTTACCAAATTTACCAATCTGCTCTGCTATGTACCTTATATAAGGGAAGATAAAGAAAAATTACAGTGATTTTTGAATTGCCTACCTACTATCTACAAGGAGACGATAGAATTTGATAATCGCAAGACAATGGATGAAGTTTTGCGCAAGGCAAGACTGTGTTATTAGCAATTCAAAGGCCGAAATGAATAAGCGAAAGACTGGCAGAACAAAGAAAAGGTTGACTCGAGTGGAAAAAGAACAAAACCAACATACTTAAAGAACTTTGGGAGAAATCACCAAAGGAATAAGTTTACAAAAACTGGAGAAAATCAACCAGCCCAATCACAAACAGGATCTAAACAGATAGATGGAAATAGTAAGAGAGAAGGTTCTGTTAAAATGAGGGAACCTCAAAAGTGTCGGGGTTGTGGAGAACCTCATCTACTGAGAAATTGTCCACATAGAACCATTCAGAACATACAAGTGCTGAGAGAGGCAACCACTGTAAATGATGTGGCAAGAAACCTCCCCAAAATTAGTGCTGCCTTGGGAGATCGTCAAGCTGAACACCAATCCACCATGGTCGAAATGGAAGGTATGACTGCTGAACAACCTATTTCGATTTTGATAGATTTAGGTGCAAATTTAAGTTATATAAGTCCTCAAATTGTGGAAAAGTATAAATTGAAGTCAAAAATTTTTTAGCAAGCATGGTTAGTTCAATTAGCTACATGAATAAAGATAAAAATGACCCATAAACTACCAAAGATTGTTGTAAATTTAAATGGGTATGAAACTGGACCGAATTTGAATATCTTACCTCTAGGTTCCTATGATGTGTTGGTAGGAATGGACTGGTTAGAAAAATAGGAAGCCATAATAAATTATTTAGATAAAACAGTACACTGTATAGATGGTGAGGGAAAACTGGTGATAGTGAAAGGGAAACCCAAACCAATATCAGTGAGACAAATTCCAGCTCTTCAGTGGAAAAGGACAACAAGAAAGGATTGCCAAGTGTATGTTGTACATGTGGAAGAATTGGGACAAGAAACTGAAAATGAGCTTGTAGAAAACTTATCAGTCATTTGAGAGTTTAAGGATGTGTTTCCAGATGAAATTCCTCATTTACCCCCTAAAAGAGAAATTGGTTTCTCAATTGAGTTAGTACCAGGAGCTACACCAGTCTCTAGAGCCGCATACAAAATGAGTACCCTAGAATTGTTGGAGTTAAAACTGTAGCTACAAGAGTTGCTAGATAGAGGTTATATTAGACCAAGTGTATCCCCATGGGGAGCATCAGTACTATTTTTCAAAAAGAAATATGGTACATTCAGAATGTGCATAGACTACTGACAATTGAATAAACTGACAATGAAGAATAGATATCCTCTACCCAGGATAGATGATCTATTTGATCAAGTGAGAGGAGCTAAAATCTTTTCAAAAATTGATTTAAGGACATGCTATCATAAACTGATAATTAAAGATGAAGACATAAGTAAAATTGCATTCAAAACAATATATAGACACTATGAGTTTGTCGTCCTACCTTTTGGGTGGAATAACACACCTGCTACCTTTAGGTGCTTAATGAATAGCATTTTAAGTAAATATTTGGACAAATTTGTTCTAGTATTTATTGATGACATTATGATATATTATAAGAATGAAGCTGAACATAAAGAACATTTCATAATTGTCTTACAAACACTCAGATAACATAAGTTGTATGCTAAACTTAGCAAATGTGAATTTTACAAGGATAAAATTCAATACTTGGGCGATATAATTTCAGAAAAAGGATTAGCCATGGAACTAGAAAAGATACAAGCTATAATGGATTGGCCTGTACCTATTGATGTTTCCTCTATAAGATCTTTCATGGGAATTGCAGGATACTATAGGAGATTTGTATACATATTTTCAATCTTAGCATATCATATCACATCTCTATAGAGAAAAGGAGTGAAGTTTGAGTGGACAGAAAAATGTTAACATACTTTTGAACAATTAAAACATAAACTCACAACTATGCCTATTCTAAAGATTGTTGATCCAAATCATGAATTTTTAGTATGTACAGATGCTTGTGGAGATAGATTATGAGGAATATTAGTGCAAGAAAATGCAGTCATAGTATATAAGTCAAGAAAACTAAAGAAACATGATCAAAATTATAGTGTGTATGACTTAGAGTTAGTTTTTGTAATACATGATTTGAAGATGTGGAGACATTATCTATTAGGGAAAAAAATTATATTAATTACAGATCACATTAGTTTGAAGTATTTTTTCACACAACCTGACTTAAATGCTATACAAGCTAGATGGTTGTCCTTCCTTAGTGAATTTGACATGGAGATCAAACATATCAAGGGGAAGGAAAATAAAATTTGCAGATTCTTTAAGTATAAATTCTTGTCAAAGTGTTAATAGTGTTGGGAGTAGTGAAAACTTTGATATTGAAGGATTGTTCCAAGAAGTAATGAGACAAGACCCAAAATATGAAAAAATTCAAGAAAAATTGTAGAAACAAGGGATGGTGGGGTATACTCAAAACTAGAGGGGGTTGATTTGTTATAAAGACAGATTATACCTCCCCAAGGTGAACTCATTAAAAAGTGAAATTTTAGATTAATATCATACAACACCCTATGCAGGACATCCAGGGTACCAGAAATTAATTTTAGCCTTAAGAAAGAGCATCTTCTAGCCAGGTATGCAAAAGGATGTGGCTAATTATTTAGCGAGATGTTTGGAATGTCAACAGGTAGAGGTAGTGCATCAACATCCAACAGGATTCATGAATCCTTTACCCATCCAATAATGGAAGTGGGAAACAGTCTCCATAGACTTTATCACTAGATTACCAAGAACTAAATACCAACATGACTCTATCATGGTAGTAGTTGACACATTGATAAAAAATGCACACTTCTTACTAGTACAATCTAATTTTGGTACAACTCAAGTAGCTAATGTATTTATGAAAGATATTGTAAAGTTACATGGTATTCCTAAAATGATCATATCCCAGAGAGATGCAAAGTTTACTACAACTTTTTGGAAGAGTTTTTTTGGGGGAATGGGTACCAAATTTAACTTTAGTACAGCATACCATTCCCAAATTGATGGGACAACTGAAAGAAAAAACCAGATTTTAGAAGAAATGTCGAGAATGTATGTGATGGATAGACCAACAAAGTGGGAGGACTTTCTACATTTAGCAGAGTTGCCTTCAATAATATATACTAAGCCTCAATCAAGATGAGTCCTTTCAAAGAATTATATGGCAGAAAGTGCCATACACCTCTAAGTTGGAGTCAGCTATAGGATAAGTTAATACTTGGACCTGATGCATTGTAGGAAATGGAAAAGACTGTAAAGAAAATTCAACAACATATCAAAACCGAACAAGACGGGTAGAAAATATATGTACATAAAAAGAGAATTCATAGAGAATTAAACCTAAAAGGAGTACTTTGTACACTGGTAGCTGTGAAAAATTAGGATCGCACTATTGTGGACCTTTTGAAGTACTGGAAAGAGTGGGACCAGTGGCATACAAGTTGGCCTTACCTAGTCACATTAAATTTTACGATGTTTTTCATGTTTCATTATTAAAAAATTATGTTCATGATCCTACTCATGTTATTGATTGGAATGTGATACAGGTGGAACCAAAAGGGGAATTCTTTCTAGAGCCACTTCGCATCCTAGTACAGGAAGAAATTTGAGCTACGAAACAGAAAAGTGGCCAGGGTGAAAGTGCAGTGGAGGCACTTTTCACCCGAAGAAGCTACTTGAGAGTGAGAAGAAGATATGAAGGAAAAATATCCATCACTGTTTGAAAAGTGAATTTTATATTTTTATCTTTGCTACACCGAGGAGGTTGTTCTATTTTAGAGGGGTAATATGTAATGTCCCCAGTTTCTCTGATTTTATTAGACATTTGAATAGTCCTAAAGGTTAAAGTGGACCCCAAAGGAAAATAATTATTGTGGATTTAATTTATTATTTGATTTTAATAAAATAAAAATGGAATTAATTGTGAAAATAATAGATTATGATTAGAGATCAAGAAACCAAATCCATGAGGATGGATTAGGTCCATAAGACTTTCCTAGTTCTCCAAAAATCCTTGGAGAAAATAAATTAAATATTGAATTTTAGATTGGAGATAAAAATAAAAAAACTACCCCAGTAAAGAGGAAAGTTGTTGGGAAGAGGTGGAATAAAACTAGAAAGATGAAAAGCTAGTTTAACAGTACTTTTGTAGAAGAAACAAAAGGAAAGCCTAGGCAAAAAGGAAAACAACATCCTGATTAACTGGACGCAGTTAAGGAAACAAGTTGAGGGGAAATAAGGCTTAAATAAGAAATTTTTGGATAGACAAGGGGCTGTCTACTACTGAAATATTTTATCTCTACTCGCGGGGAGATGTGGAGAAATAACTCATAGTTGGGTGGATACTAGTCTAACTTAGTTGGCATGGACCTATTAATTCATTTTAACTTCAAATTTTGTTAATATTCTTATTATGGTGAATTAATTTATTGGTAATGGATTTGATTAAATCTGTTTAAGAGTAGATGCTCTATATGAAAGAAATGTTAAAAAGACTAAGTGGAAATGAATTGGCAGTGCTATACATTTAACAAAGTATTCTATAATAATTATAGAAGTTCTCTGTATGGTTGTACAAACAATAATATAAAGAGTACCAACTTTTATAATATCTAAACCTTGATGAAGGTTTAGATCTGAGGTTAGGTGACTCTCAGAATTTATTATTCAATAATCTCAATGTCTTAGCATTATTCTACAAATCAGGAAGATCTATGAATATAATACTATAGCATGAAAATAAATATGCATGACAATCAATGTGAAATTAGGACAATCAAGTACATTTTATGCTATAGTGTAGCTGAACCATGTAATACTGGAACTGAGATAGAATAGACAATGACAGTAATAACTTTCAAGGAGGAACTCAGAAACTATTACTATAACTAAAATAACAACTTTAAGAAAAGTATTACATAGCAGTTTCAAACATAAATTCATTAATAGAGGAAAGAGCATGTTCAATAAATTACAGATTCATGTAAATATAAGGATATAAATCCATAGAGCTACATAGTTCAATTCAACCTAATTTTAATTAAATTTTACAAATGGGGAGACTCTGTCCCATATAAAATAAACTATACAACATCTCTGTAAACTATGCAGAGATAACAGATCAGAAATCCCCAAGTGGGTTACTGGACTAACTTGGAGAGGAAAAAGCTGCAGTTATGATGGAATAGTAAAAAGCTATCAACAATATGCAAAGTAGGTAATAAGTAAAGAGTAACTACACAAAACATAAATTGTTAATTAGTTCTGGGTATGAATATAGCTATAAAAGGAATTAATAAAGTTTAAACTCAACCTGTAATAATAGAGGAAAATTTAATTATTACAGGAAAGGAGGTGAGGTACCTCATAGAAAGAAAGACAATTAAATTAAATTCAGAAACTTATTACCTTAAACATCCCGATTGGTGATAAAAGGAAATGGAACTGTAAGGAATAATAATTCCTGCACCAAATTCCAAGAATTAAAGTGAACAAAGAAAAATAAAACCAACAACAAAATGTATCTAATAAAATGGTTTAAAACTGAAAGTATTAGAATACCAGACTATTATCATTACATCGGCTATATAAAATTGAATTAAAAATATACCATATATTTATGAGAATATTAACAAAGGATCGAAGATTTTAAGTATAGCATAAAGACCCAAATTTCTATTATGGAACAATGGGACTGTGTTTTCTAAATAAAATTAGGAGCACTACCACAAAGATTTAATAATGGCCATCAACCAAATTCATAACTCTATGGAGGTCTCGGTAAAGCTCAAACTGAGCGAGGGCGGCCAGATAGTAAATGTATAAGCATGAGAGAGAGAGCATATTAAGAAGTGTCGTTTACCTGTAGGAGAAGGTAATGCTACAAGCAAGATACTCGAGGATTGAAAGAGTAGATGTGAAGCATCTTACAATCCAGTTCACCTACAGCCACACAAAAAATGAATTATCAATATATGTAAATGTAAAAAAAAAAATGAAGTGGGTATTGTTAACAAAACATCCTTTCAAATTAAATTCGCAAACCAAAGGAAGGAGTAAGACGAATTGAGGAATGAAATGTATATACAGTGATATGTTAGTGGTGGGACGACCTTACAGGTCGAATTTGTGGTTTGGTCAAATGACAATGTACCCAAATTCCACCGAGAAGAGCGCTATGAGATTGGGATGATTCCATCTCTATAACTATGGTTCGATCAAAAGATTTCGTTAGAAGTATAACAAAGGGTAACCATTTAAATTACATACAAAACATGAGTTAAATATAAGATTGAATATAGGTTATACAAGAATGATGAAGCCACGTTCTTTTTAGAAAACCATGGGTATAGGTATATGCTTCTCAGAAAATAGAAACAAATAAATTCAGGAATCTATAAAATGAGAAATAAGTAGAGCAGAAACAAAACGTAGAGTTATAAATACGTAAGAGGCATGAACATAAATTAAAACAACGTCTTACCTGAGAAGAAAGAGGAGGGTTGCAAGCTCATTCTCAGTGGTAAAGCATGACTGAATCCTCAAATAATCAGTGAATGAAATTACATGTCTCAATGAAACCGTGAGTTGAATGATGAGTTTCATAACGCTAATAAAATCCTGAAAGGGTGATGAAAACTAACTCGCTCATTCTCTGCGAAAATGATGGAGCTTCATACCGATGGAGAATAACATAGTTGCAGAGCCGAAGAGAAAATTTGCAATAGATACATTAGAGGTGAAATATGGTTTCAAATGTAAGTGATTAAATGGAAAACCTAAACTAATTTCCAAGAAGATCCAAACCATCTAGGTGTAAGAAATCCAGAGCAGGAGAAATTCCCATGGATTGACGTGTCCCATCAAACCTCCGACGAGCCATGTGATGCAGTACTATCTATCAAATAAAATTCAATCCCGAGGAATATTTCATATCGGGGTCTGGTGAAACTGGATACGGGATTGAATCACATTAAACTGTAGTAAATGAAAAAACCCTAATGTGTTTAATTCTAGTGACCTAGATTATACAAAACATGAATTATCATATGTGGTAGCTAGTGATAAGTTTAAAGTCAAATCTTATTAAAATACATGTGGCAATACGAATAGGGGTTCATATGATCCTTGATTGAATTATATATAATTTCGATCAAAGGTGAGATGGGTTAAATTAAAATGAGAATACAAACTCATACAAACACAATGTGAAATCTTAATAAGGGTTTTGTATAAAGTTTCTAAACCTATGTGATAATTAATATCCTTTAGAATGAAGCCATACAAAGGTATATTCCCTTATGATGAAATATATATATGCTAGAAAGTAGAGATGGTTTATAACTTTTAAAGTAAAGTTAAATCAATGTGTATATGGTCGGGGAGGAATTAGGCTTGGAATATGTACAAGTCGTAAAAGGGGAAAGAGAAATTGTAATTAATAGTTAAGGGAATTAACTTACTTTACCAATTTCCATGTAAAATAAAATGAGATGGTTTCATAGAACACAGAGACTCATTAATTATATGTTCAAATTATGAAATATTAAAATTACAGCAAAGTAAAATGTTGACAGATAATACGCATTGGAAGGTGAAGAACAATAGTCAATATAAGGGGTGAGATTAGTACGAGTACTATAAATAGATTTTTTTTTTGTTGAAAACAAAGATGTTACAAGAAGTCGGTGCTAGCCATCGTGTTCTCGGTCCAAAAACTTCGTCATTATATCTATACATGTACCACCAAGGTCATGACCAATTCGAACCCAATCGATTTCCTGTTAAGTTGGCTTATCATCAATGGGGAATATGCCCATTGGATTATTATCCTCAAGGAATTCGATCTTGAATTCATCACAGAAAAGAGTAAGAAAGGTTTGGCCCTTTCCAAAATATTTTTAAATTACCTATTGGTGTGCATGATTCATTTGTTAATGATGATTTACCCGATGAAAATTTGTTTTCCATCACTTCAGAAGATCCTTTGTATGGCGACATCCTTACATATATGTGAACCCATAAGAGTCTCCCCCCATCTCAACCATGATGATCGATAATTTATACAACACCAAGCCCCTCGATACCTTCTCATCGATGATGGTCTCTATAATCGCGATGTTGATATTGTCCTTTGTAATTGTCTCACTCATGGTGAAGCTGAGCAAGTCCTTAACGCGTACCACAACATCGCTTGTGCTGGCCACCTCTCCAGTATGGCCACTTCCCAGAAAATCATGCATGTTGGTTATTTTTATCCTTCTCGCTTTAGCGATTGCATTGAGGTAGTCAAACACTATCCCAATTGCCAACTATTTTCCCCAATGGAAAGAACTCCACCTACTCCCCTCCATCTTGTTATATCAACATGTCCTTTCTACAAATGGTTTATTGAATTTATGGAGTGTCGACACCCTTCTGATAATAACCACAAGTATATTATCATGTCGTCGACTATTTCACCAAATGGGCTAAGGCTATCCCAATGCTCAATAACACTACGGCTACCATGACCCTTTTTTTATTTAACCATGTTATCACTCAATTTGGGGTTCCGAAACAATTGGTCTCTAGCCATGGCCAACATTTCAAAGATGAGATATGGCGTCACCTATCCTCTTTGGTTGGATTTGAGCACCAATATTCATCATCTTATTATCCCTAAGGTAATGGAAAAGTTTAAGTAGTCAATAAAATCCTTAAAACCATGCTTCAGAGGATGGTGAATAATCACAAAACAAACTACCACCTTATGCTCTTCCCAACTTTCTGGGCGTATAGAACCTCAGTTAAAACTGCCACTGAGTTTACTTCGTTCCACCTTGTTTTGGAGATGAGGACGTCCTTCGGATCGAGTGTGAAATCCCCTTCCTTCACCTTACCGTCAAACTCCTCCTAGAAACCCAACCTTTAGAAAAATGACTTATCATGCTTGAGCATGCCAATGAAGACCATCATGTTTCATTTCAAACCATTGAAGTGGAAAAAAAGTGCACCAAATCCTAGTATGACCTAAAAGTCGAACCTCGTACCTTTCAAGAAGGTGACATTGTTCTTCTGTATGACAAAGATCATGATGTAGTGGGGCATGGGATGTTTTAACCATTATGGGTAGAACCTTACATCATTCATAAGGATTTGGGTAGGGGGGAATACCCTTTAGAGGATTTTGAAGGCAAACTCCTTCCTAACCCTCGCAATGCACTTTACCTGAAGATATTATATCCATAAGAATTTCCCTTAGAAGTGTATGCATTTGTTTCTTTTCTATTTTTAGGTAGATTGCATCCACCACCATATCATTTGTTGTATTTTGGCACCTTTTAGGTGGATCCATCATCCACGCCATATATCAGTTATGTCAATGGTGTGAGTCGCTTCTCCAAGAATCTAGCCTCAGTAGCTCAGGCCATTTTTACCCATTTTCATTTGTTAGTTCACTCCAATGGCGTATGCATTGGACCTGCCACCAATAACGAGGCCAAATATGATGCAATGATAGGTTTCTCTGTCTATGCCCTTTATACTTGCATCTTTCATCTTCATTTTCATTTAGATTCCATGTTACTTGTCATGCAATTGAATGGCGTTGATCATGTGCATAATCATGTCCTATTTAGAAAATATCTACGAGTTACACTTTTGGTGCGTGAGTTTGAATCCATTACATTCAGTCATGTTCCTTGAGCACCAAAATCACTATGTAGATACCATTGAAAATAACATTTTAGATTGGAATTTATGACATTCATATAACAGAAGACAACCATAAATAAATGGCTAACTAAAACCATTATATCAAAATATGCATATCCATATTATGTCTCATCACATTAAAACATAACTATTTTGAGTCCACTACTCTAAATACACCTCACATGCCCATAGAATATTACAAAACAAAAATGGGACCCATATGTCCCTATCCTTAATCACTATCTAGATGCTCCTAGGCCAATGGCTCCGCAACACTATCTCGTAGACCCTGAACGGCCTAACCGAACATCGCCATGCGCTGCATGATGCCTCGCTAGTCCGAGGAAAGACCCATACGCTCATCTATGTGCTGATATTATAACTCATGCCACCCATACTCTGATACCCAGGTCAGCACAACATCACATCTGTAATGGAGGTCCTCCTGCAGAGCCCCATGGTTTGGTCTCTCGTGTGATGTTGATCCACTCTGCTTTGTAGCCCTAGGCGGTGCGACTTTTCTTGCATATCATGTCGGTTTTATCGGTGCTATATCTGCATACCATAAGTTAAGAATTAGTACCACATACATATTCTAAAAACTTTAAATGAAACCAAAATATAAACTTTCACTTACCATCTAAACCCCACGCGCATCCCGACGGCAGTGGCAAGTCAGGATCACCCTGAAAGTCCATACCATTGTATGGATAGTCATCTATGTAGAGAGGAATCTGATCTCAACGAGCGAAAAAATTTAGTTGGAACACTCTTCCGCCTCCCCCTCCTTCACCTCGTCATAGTAGTTGCTCCCAGCAATGCATACTGGGCTGTTTTGGGACCCAATCTCAGATTTTCACGTATGGAGGGATGGTCAGAATCTTCTCAAAGAAGAAGGAGCATAAAACTGTCCCACATGAACAACTCTCATTGACCCGCCACCTGACTAGTTTTAAATATCGTTTCAATGATGAAAGCATCATTTAATCCCACTCGTAGTAGTTCCCTCTCAATAAACTCTCCACCAAAATCATCTTCTCCTCATTCAGATGATGGAATGCCTGGCTGCCCAAGATCTGCAACAGTGTTGCGGCTACAGCCCGTGTCTCTAAGCACTATAGGTCCCCGATCGGGATGGTCATGCCCTTTTCACCACCACCTAGTTTGAAATGGTGCTCCACAAACTCTCCTATATGCCTCCCAATATGCGACACTAGTTGTATATCCCCTACCACCCCCAAGGGGGGAAGTCCAGTCAAAAAATAGATGTACTAGATCGTGAGCTCCTACACTATAAATTCCTCCTTATTTGGATCTGAATAGCTCACAATCCTTGATAGTAAGGTCTCACCCCATAATGAGCTAATTCTCCTCTCACTTTTGGGTTCCCCTAAATCTTAGTCTGAATATTATCCAAGTCTCATTCACACCAATCTATATTTTCCTCTACCATAGCTATTAGCACCATAATGTTGGTCAGTTATGAGATAAAGATAGACATCAAACCAACTTGCTCTCAGCCCTCACCAGGAAAATAGACCAATCCATTATGTTAGTCGAGAGATCACACTTTTTTGGCCCACATCTCTGATCCATAGTGTAGAGCAAGCCCAAAAAGTGTGAGTCGGTTGTAAGGATGGAAAAGAGTCTCCCAATGACTGTTGAGACCCTAATCTGAAAATGTAATTCAATGGAAATGTAGAGTAAGGTTAGGCCACCAACCTCCAACTGATGGATCTTGATTCTAACGATTGGTTTTTCCACTATAATATCCACAATATTTAGGGCCTTCTCCTCTTCAAATTCACCATATCTCACATAGAATGAATTCAAATTGGAGGGAAAATTCCCCTTTATAGGAAGAAACCAAGTTTTTTTGTCACCATTTGAGACCAAACAATAGCTCAATTTGATGAACCATCGACAACATTGGAAGTATTTCACTGAGTACTATAATGGGTCTTTCTCCATTTTTGTTAATTTAACACTTCACCTGGAAGCCATTTTTTCCATGATGTTTCACTTTGCCCTCAATTTAAATTGAATTTATTCATATGAGTCGCTTGTACCTTGCTAAAAATTTTCTTTGGCACTTGTCGCTTTGTGTATCAATTTTCGTTGTGAGTAACCATTATTTACTCATGTTTTTATGGTCCCCATGTGCCTATCCTATGTGGAAGAATCATCAAGTCACCCATGTTCAGAGCATCTGAGTTGAGTCATCTTCACATTTCTGGAGTCTGTCTTGAGTCCCATTATCTGCTAGTACAATATTCCATCCATCGTTGCATTGCATTCATCCCATGTTGCCCATTTTTGGCCTTCAACTATACTATTTTTCATCATCCCCTCCCAAATTGAGTCAGTCGCTGCTAGGTCAACCATGCATTTTATAATATGACAAGGGAAGTAGTCAATTCACCTCTCAGTTTTCCTCCTTCCATTAGTATCCCTTGTTTCATTCCATCAGTCACTCTACTATGATCCCTCATGCCTTATTTTAGGATTCCTTATTGCCTTGGCTATGGTAGGATTTATTTTGTCAACCTTAGCACATTCATTCTAGAAGAACGGTCTAAAGGGCAGTGTTCCTTACTTCCATCTTTCATCATTGTTTGAAACCATGGATCAAGTAAATGGAATCATTATTTCCCTTTGACTTGGTTGTTTCTCACGTGCTCGACCCCAACTCATTATCACATGATTGAGAATCGTACACTTGAGGATTAGGTTATACAATCGATTATACGAGTGATTCTCAGGTGTGTGTGAAATGTTTCAGACCTCATGAGGGGGTGGCCCTTCAGGTAGGCCCCCACATGCCCGAATGACCTCTGATTATGCTCCAACCTTATAATTCGTTCCACAAATTTGATGGGTTCAGTTCGAGCCGCTTGCAATTCCCACAAGATATATGTCTCATTCAGATGATCCAGTCATATGTAAGGGCCCTTTCCTATTCAGTAGGGCTTATTTGGTTTTGATTCCCCCTTCCTTTCTCATATGTAGGGGCATTATGTATAATTTACTCAGATGTTATTATATTCAGTCTCGACCTCTCATTTTCCAGGGGCATTATGTATATGGGATTCATTGTATTATTTTCTCACCCATTGATGCTAGCATGCCATGTATCATGTATCATGTACTTTGAAACTAAGTTCCACATTGTTGGGCTCATCATTATTATTTGTAAATAGTTATCTTGGCAGGTATGGGTATGCCTCCCCCTCCTCATTTAGGTCATGTACTCTAAAAAAAAATTAGACTTATATTAGTGGTAGGTCTCACCCCCTCTATCCTTCCTCACTTCGCTTCGGTTATGTCTATCTCTCTCTAGGACTCCCCTTTGGTGTCTAGTGATTGTGCTCTTACAACATATTGTAGTCATATGATTTGCTCCTAATGCTCGTACATTGGGGGAAAATATGTTATCACCAAAAACTGATCACTTAGCCATTCCTAACTAAGTGGATCGAAATACACAATGTAAGACCAATTTTTCCATAGCAAAATTGCTTTCACTACAAGAAATAATTTGATAAACCATATTTTATTAAGTTATTTCTAATTAAAACACAAAACCCCGTGACGAATAATTAAATAAATCGTTATTTATTTGATTTTCGTCTACGAATAATTAATTAAATTATTATTTAGTTAATATTCCTTGTCACAACTCACCCAATCATGAGAAATAATTAAATAAATCGCTATTTGTTTGATTGTTCTCTAGGAATAATTAATTAAATCACTATTTAGTTAATATTCGTTGTCAAAATCATTATTTGTTTATTATTTCTTAACCACTTCCTTGAAATAATAAATAACTCATTTATTTGTTTATTATTTCTAAATAAAGGTATTTAACGAATTTAAATATCTTTTCCATTCAAAAAAAATAATAAAATATTTTAATTGGTTAGATCTAGATTGTGGTTAATAATATTTTATTATTTCCATTTTCGAGAATAACCCAATATTTGTTATAAATAAGAGGGTTTTACATCCATTTCTCACCATGATCATTTTCATCTTCATTATGTTAGGTGCCTATATTACTATTATAGTCCCTTATTATTGTTAGTGTAACCCCCTTATTGTTTTTGTTGTACCCCTATAACCCCAATATTATTATTATTATTATGCACTTACATTATTATTGTTAGGTCGGCTAGGATTATATTGTGGCCCCCTGGACTCCTATATATAGAAGGAGGATTTTGTCATTTGTATCATCAAAGAATTGTTCATTTATGTAATGTATTGGAGGTTTCCCCCTCGAGGTGGCTGATTTCTAAGGCGTTGATATCTCTTTTATTCTACTTTTAGAACTGGATTCATAACACATTATTATTTTCCTTTTTCCATTGAGCTCCCATCTGAATTGAACACATACGTTTGGGTTTCACAGATGAAAGAGAGATAAATATCTAGAAAACTAAAGCATAGAGGACAACCAAAGGACCCATCCCACTTGAGGGTGACCTATAGCCATCATATGAGTCTCCTTCACCAGGTGTAACACAGTAATCATAATATATCATTCATTCTTTTAAATTTATTTTTCCATGGTATGGGGTTTTACATTAGTTAAATATTTTTGCTGTTTAATTTATTTTGTTACATAGATCTACTATTTTTCACGTTTCTTCTATCTTTCTGTTGCATACCTGAAGAATTAGATGACCATATTTGTTGTTAGGGCCATAAATCACTCTTTGATAAATTAAATAATTTCTAGTACACCTTACGAAATATTTTATGTTAACAATATGTCTCAAATAACTATGCAAACCTCAAATGTATTTCTGAAAATTATCTTGAGATGACAAATCTACACCCAATATTAATGCTCTTTTTCTAAACTCTTGGGTATATATTTGCACACTTTGTCCCTTTCCTTTCCTAAAGTTTTTCCAATACATTATATATTTTTGCATGTATTCTAATGGATATAATTTTCTCCTTAATGCATAAAAAAAATAATTCCAAGAGGTTAAGACCTTAACATGTTTCTTCATGTTTTCTTGACTTTTGGCTTCCCACCAAATAAGTGTTGCACTCTCCAATCTTAGTGAAGTAAGTTGAATCTTGGTATCATCATCCTTGATCCTTTGTATCCTAAAATAAACTTCAATCTCACGAACCCAATTATCTAATATCTCAACATTTACCTCTCCATCATACATAGGAAAATCAAACTTTATGTCAAGTTTTAAAAATGGAGTTTTACCATGACATTTTGGAGAATGTGTAGCTGTTTGTGAAGGCGTTTTTGTGGAAGATGATGAAGGTGAAGATGGTGGTGAGGATGGAGGTGAAAATAATGGTGTTGTCGAAGGTGGTTTTCCACCATTCCCTCCATTAAATTTTGGAGTCTTGTCCACATCTCCTCCATCTCATCTTGAAGACTTATCTCCATTTTGATGATTGGAGCTCTCACCTTGCAACCTTGTGTTTCTCTCTTCATAGAGAACTTTCACCATTTGTGTCATATCCAAGAATGATTTTTTGAAATCCTTAATATCCCAAAAAAGGGAAATTCTACACTATTGGGAATATCTTAAGATATTCCGAATGGTGTAGATTTTTCCTATTTTGTGATATTACAGTGGTATCAGAGCATCTTTCTTTGCTCATCCTGTGATTTTTAGCCCAAGAAGATAGAAGAAGATCAGAATGATGAAGAAGATGAGATTACTTTCAGAAGTGTTCAGAACTAAGAAAAGCCTCTCCAAAGAGGAAGAGAAAAAAGAAGAGGAAGGACAATGCACTTCCTATTCTCATGAAGAATAAGAAGAAAAGCATGAAGGACACTTGGATCATCAAATTCTAAGTGATTACCTTGCTGAGTAAAAATCTCAACCTAGAGCCTTCAAGGAGACTCTAGCTTTTCCACCATTCATCCAGTTGAAAGAAGAGAAGAGACCATGTAGCAAAAGAGAAATCAAAGGCAATAGATTTTTGTTGTCTACATTTGATGGGTCATCTACAGCAAGAGATTGGGTGAGGAAGCTGGAAGCATTTTTCCTACTAAATCTTGTAGTGGAGAAAGAGGTTGTTAAGATCTCAGCGCTACACCTAGAAGGTGAAGCCCACATTTGGTGGTTCAGCTAATTCAGCCATACGAGAGTGTCCACTCTTGCTAAGTTTTCTCAAAGGCTGATCAAGGAGTTTGAAAATAGAAGAACAGAAAGGGAGGAGCCCTCACCATCACTTGATGAGTCTTCTACTAACATTGTCACACTCATGGAGGAGCAACCACATACATCAGTAGTTGGGACAACCAACACATTGGAGGAAGGAACTCTTGTAGCCCTACAAGGGATTCCAAAATCTCATCAAGGTATGAAAGGATTTCCATATCTATTATTGCAGCAAAAACTTTTGAAAGTTGTGGAAATTTTCTTTTGCATGACCAAGGGTCAAATCACACTACTAATCTAGAGCAGCAGGATTGCACTGCGATGTGCAAACTTGAATGGTTCAAGAAAGAGGTGAACCATCATCCTCATGCACCTTTGTTGAGTTGCACACAACCCTTGAGGTTAGAGTGTGAACTTTTGGAGGATGGAACAAACCATGACACTCCTATGAAAAACTATGAAACCATCCTTAAGTTGGAGTATGAGACAACCACTACATCCTTGGAGAGATTAACAACGCTTTCAAATAATGATGGGGAGGAGATGTCATCTTCATCACATTTGGGTCCTTATGGATCCAAAATAGTCATGGGTGAGAGATCTTCTCTAGGAGGTCTCTAAAGAGCTGCATTTCAAACTTCCATGAAATGCAAGAAGAAAAAGTTGGTTTGGGAAGATGGTAGCCCTGATAGGAGGAGTACCAAGGGAAAGAATGGAAGGAGACATCCACAAATTGTTGAGTGGATGTGGATGAGAAGAAAGAGGCTGGTAAGCCATTTGCAAATATATGACACCAGGCAGCAGGAGGATTGGCTACGCTGGCTACTCTTGAAAGATTTTTGCCATCACTTGACATACACTCTCTCTAAGGTTATATGGATGGAGTGTCCCCAAGATCAATTCACATCGGATGCACTTGGTGGACAAGGAGGAGGTGAGGATGATAGGGTAGTGAATGGAGACATCTATTATGGTGATATGTTCTTCTTGACTTGGGCTTCCAAGCATGAGGAGGATCTTCATGCAGCACATAGTTCATTCCTCTTCATGGAGGCATACCAAACAACTATCGAGGACTCATTTATGGATCCATGTGTGATATTACTTCCAGCATATGGTAAGAATTTTTTTTTTTCACTTATTGATTGAATAACACAATACTTTCATGCTCTTACCATTACTATGGAGTGCATTGTTCCACAAGAGGGCAAGTTTATTGTTGAGCACCATGAGAAAGATTTTTCCAGCTATTTTGATGGAGGCAGCCGTCCTTAGTATCACCATGGAAAAGTGTTTGATTATTTCTTGTATGCTCAGTTGACACATTCACTCATTTTCTATCTGCTAGTAGATGTGATAATTCACACAACTAGCAATTTGTCAAAACACCACTTGCCATGCCTTTTTTTGAAGTTGCAGTGGGAGATACTGCATTGTGTCCACTTGAGACATTGTTTATATCATCCAGCATCATGTAAAAAATTCAGCAAACTTCTCATTTGGATACCCTATGATGATCATGTCCTATTAATCATGGATGAGATGTTTTGGGCTGGCTTGTTCTTCAATGTTGGAGGATTATTTTTCATTCTTCCACTTGAGGGCAATACTTTTGCAGCCCAGGATCAACACATACTCTACACTTATCATGAGTGGAGAAGAGGACAGTGTGGGGTAGACTCCCTTGTCTACCATGATCAAATTTTCAGCCCACCTACTTTGCATGAGCCAAAGGTGGAGGAGGACTTTTAGGAGTTGCGATGTTGGAGGGTAACTCATTTTGTGTGGATGATTTCTTGGGGATGGGAGATTAATATGGGGATGGAAGATCCCAATTCATTTCATTCCACATGCCTCAAGAAGGCCCTTCAGTTCTATCCTTGCATTTTCTTGAGGACAAGCAACATTTGGTAGGGGAGGACTGTAATGTTCTCGAAATTAGCATAGAGCTAATTGGGACATTAATTTTTCCTATATCATCTAGGAGGTGAATAAATGGGTAAGGAGGCCCATGAATAGAAATAAAATCCCTCATAGTGTGAAAGGGATCATCAGAGTAGCTCTATTTTGCACCATCAAGTGTGAAAAGGGGCAAATGCATGAGGACAAGGTCAAGTTTGACCAAGTCAACAGTGTTGCCATAGTGGGAGTGAATCACCTTGAGAGACAGCATAGTGTGAAAGGGGAAGAGATCATTTGGTGGAGGAAACCCTAATGTGTGGGGCCAAGGCAAGGAGGTTTTAATTTTTATTAAGGGATGACAAGGCAACCATGGAGAGTTATGTTATTAAGTATAGAATTTGGTCTATATGACTATTTGTTGTCTTCAGTTATTTAACTGAGATTGTTTTGCTGCTTAGCACAAGGGATTTCATGTTTAGGATTCCTTCTCCTTATTTAGAGGCCTCTTGAGGGGTTACACTTCATTTCTCCACATCCGTGCTCAAGGCCAAGCCACCTCCTTCAACTACAGTGTTATTTCTGCTCAAGTATAGCATTGTGTTGCGGGGTGTTACAATGGAGATCCCACAACACCATTCCTTGGCTTCCTTTTCAGAGCAGAGAGCCTTCTTTCCTTTGGGAGATAATTAAGGAAGGATTCAAAGCATATTGTAGATCTTGGAACTTGGCCAACACTTTCTATTCCACCTAGAGTGTAGTATCCCTCAGTGACTACATTATTTTTAGAGTACACTCGCAGTGAGGGTTTTCAGTGTTGATCGAAGGGTGAGATCTTCAGTGATAGGATCAGCCTTTCACTTGGAAGATCCATTGGAGGAGTTCTACTCAGATTGTTCATCATCTTCAACCTTATCTATTTCATTCCAGTTTTGAGTTGCAGCTGCTAGCCTACAACTCTGGCATTTTTCCCTTTTTGTATTTTTAGCCAATCCTTCTAAGTGTTGATGTATTATTGTTGGCTGGGGTTGAGATCTTGCTCCCCCTCATTTATTGAGCCATACATTGTCACATATTTCTATTATTATTCAGTATGATGTATTATCTCCTATAAATTGCACAGTCATAGCCTAGGCATTCTCAGTGTAGCGGGATATTTCATATTTCATGTATATGATCTATTGAGGCTTGTATTGTCAATCTTGAGTGTCTCTTTCCTCAAGGATTTGTATAAAATTGCTGCTATAATATACATTTGATGGATATTGAGATATTCTAACATCTTATGCATTAATATAATGTTGTTATTCCATTATATATTCATACATTGCTGCGGTCCCTTCATCGCGTACTTTTTCAAGACAACTAGGTGTGGGAGACCTGTTTAACCCACCTAGAGTGATTTCTTTTAAGCCTCCTCTTGGATTTTGATCTTAGATACATTGATATAAGGGATCTAGGTCTTGGTTTCAAATCCTATAGCATCCATTCTTGGAAAATGCATTTTCCAATCATGCCTTGCTAGCAGATCCCATTTTGGGATATTACAGTTGAAGCTTCTGGTGAAACTTGAGGTGAAATTTTTGGTGGAGATTATGGAAATTTTTCTCTCCTTATTCTTGATGTAACTTTATGACTTTCAACTACAAAATTTCCTTCTCCTCTCTTGATCATCAACCTTGTAAGCATCAAAATCACTTTCAAACAAATTAAACCCTCAAAGAAATGAAGAAAGAAAGCTTTGTTACCAAATTGATATGTATATGAAAGCGTGAGGATTTATGCCGAATTCTAGAAGTTAAAAGGTTAGGTATTTTAACCTCTTATGTCAATTTAATTAACACATAAACATGCCTTAAAATTCAGTTTTTGTAGAAAATCAGAAGACATCAGTACCATAACATTATACACAAAACAAAAAATGATGAAGGAGTTCACCCCTCCTGGGCTACATCTCCTGGTCTAGCATCCAATGGCTAGGCCTCTTTCATTATACTAAAAAATGTATGTTTAAATTAAGTTATAATACTCAAAATGACAAAACAATGTCTCCAATCGCACCAGAATATTAAAAAAAACCCTAGATAGGCTCTTTTTGCTCCAAAAAAGGTAAAAAACATAATGATTTATGCTCCAATGAGAAATTTTTCTTGTTGTCCTACGATTCACACTTTCCTGAAAATTGTTAAAAAAATTCCACCTTTCAAGAACACGTGGGGTGACAAATTTTCCTTGCGCTGATGAGATTCTCGTTACACCAAGTGAAAATTATCACCTCTTTAATTTTCCTATGTTGACTTTATTCTATCTAAAATGGATAAAGGTGGTTGCATATGCATCGTTGATCTTGGTTTTTTGTAAAAATTTCCCATTGGAGGTTGACCTGGGTTCCAGTTTTAAAGATGTATTTGAAATGGTGTTTTAGATGGTGTTAGGGTTATCGAGAACCGTTGGCTAACTGTGGCAAAAACTGTGAAAAACATGGCATGTGAATACCACTCCAAGACTTAAGCTGTCATTTTAACTGCCACCCAAACCATAACTACCAACAAAATGTGGCATGTGAACTAATTCCATAACCCACCGGTGTTACCACTCCCTGCTTATGGTTTAGCCCCGACCGTAGCAACAAAGGTTAAAACCTCGCTGCATGTGAACGCCTGAAACCGTCATGTTAGCCGGCAACAAAAAACCTTGGCATGTAGTTATATGGTATGGTTTTGATGGTGTATAACATGGTTTGGTCACTGAAATATATATGTTTCAAAAACTTTGGTGTATGATATATATTATATGGTTAAGGTGTGATATGTCCTCTGCCAAACAATATGTTACCATAAAATTTGGATATGGGTTTTGTTATAAGGTCTCAGACCAGGGCTTGCCCTTGACCCTAGTTTGTGGATCGGGGTTGGGGGTTAACCCTAGTCCCCAACCCTGTATGCAAAACAATTAAACTTCAAATAACACATGAGACCTATAGATGTGAAAAAATAAAAAATAAAAAAGAGTTGGTTGGAGGTCTTTGTTGCATGGTTGGAGGTCTCGCGCTTGAACCCTAGGAAGCCCACTTTGGCACTTAAGAAAATTTTGGTCGTCCATGAGGAGGCAACCACTAGTTGGCCCATGTGGCACTCTCTCATTGGACCACCTAAAAAACCTATAAACAAATACAAATCAACAAAATTTGAACCAATATGATTTTTCCAAGTGTTTAATAGCCATTGGCTGATGGAATACACTCATCCTGCCCATTCATGGTCTAGTCAACAGTATTGACTGCTGACTATTCACCCCTGCATCCCAAATCATTTTTTTTCCCCCAAAATTGACATAACACATTATTGGGGGGATCCAATGTCGGATTTGAGTGAAATGAGTAGCACCAGATTTAGGACGATGAGATACATCCATTGGCACTAGTTCTGAGCCATTCTGATAATTTTTAATTTTGAGCATTAAATTGATCCATTGGATCAATAAGTATGTGTTTTGGTTATGCTGTTAATGTTTATGATTGTTGTTCTTTCTTTACTATTGCATAGTTCTGCTATGATTTCAAATTGTTGTTACTATAGGTTTTTCTTATTGTTATTTACTTTGCTACTATTTGATTCTTGACATTGTTGGGCCTTTTACTTTGTAAATTCTCAATACTGTTGTTGAACCCAAAAATTGCTTCATTTTTACAACCCATTTTCATTCCACACTCCTCTTTTTTACCTTCATAACTTTAATTGAGCATCATTTCACATGGCTTATAGAATATCAGGTAATTGATCATATTATATCTCATAAATGACAATGTTCTTTATTGTTTAGCTTAATAGTTACATTAGCTACAAAATTATAGTGATTCTGCAACTAACATATGATTCTATAGCCAAATCTAAGGTTTGATAGGTTCTGAAGATCTAACACCAGAACAAGGCATATGGGAAAGTGGAAATTAGCCAGTACAACGATTTTCTCCTATCTTCATAGCCTAGATTGATGAAGAAGACATTGTTGTAGCTCGGTCAAAGGAAAATTCAACCACCATAGGAGGAAATCTAGGAGAGCGAGATGTAGATTTTTAGCCTCATGATTTAATGCATTGATAGAAAAATCATGAGAGGATCATGTTATCTTATTTTTCAAAGTTAATTTTATGTAGTGTCGATTAGCATAAGGCATAATTATCTAAATCATTTAATATGTAGGAGTTCAATACATATGCCTCTCGACATAGGAAACATAGACTTAGATTTTATATTGTAAACACTCTGTTTTATATAAACTCTGGTTTCTATTCTTATTTCCTGGTTATGCATTTTCAATGCGTGGTTGATAATCTTGTGAAGGCATCATATTGATACATGTTTCTCATAGGGGGCCCCCTCGAGATTGTAAGGTTTTCGTTTTATGTTTTTTGTAGGATTATAATCCTTTTTATTATTGAGTGAAGCAATATCTCTTGTGCACATGGAAATAACATATGTTTATATAGATCAATAACATAACTTTACATTTCAGTTACATATATAGGACTTTAATTTCCGAAGATAATATTTCTTTTCGTCAAGAGTAAATTAATTTCCAAAGATGTTTTAATATAAGAAAGTGTGAATTCAATTTCAAGCAATTGTGATTTCATTTTAAAGAAAGTGTGATTTTATTTTAAAGCAAGTGTTGTTTCAATTCAAGCAAGTATGATTTTACTTTAAAGAAAGTGTGATTTAAATTTATTCAAAGCAAAGTGTGTGTGTGATTTCATTTAAAAGGAAAAGAGTGTGTTTGATTTAATTTTTAGTAAGCATAAACAAGTGTGTTGTTCCTTTCAAGAAGTGTGTGATATTTCTTTCAAGATAGAGCAATATAATTAATTTAATTTACTCACTATTAGAGCAAAATGTGCATTTTGATATCTCAAATTAACTTAGGAATATTTTGGGTCACAAACACTCATAGCACATACAGTGCACATAGATTTCATCAGTATACTAGCCCTGGTCAATAATTTATTTAAGTAAGTTAACACCAATTAAATTACCAAAACTTTTGGCACCGTTGTCGGGGAAGTGTATATAGGAGTCTTTAATTTTCTTCTCATAAAAAAAACAATTTTTTTTTTTTTTTTTAAATGATATGCATAGGGAAAGATATTCTAGAGGTATATTTTCAAGAGTTAGGAGTTTCATTCCAATGTCACCACTCACCCCACCAAGAACTCATAGGGCCACACCATCCACCCTATTAGCACTGCAATTTTTAAAATATTTTCAATGTGTGGTCACCATTCTCCAAGGAATCAATCTGCCTTTTCTGTTTGGTTGTAAGATGAATGTGTCGTTGTCAAAGAGTATTGGTGAGAAAATGTCATTTTTGCCTTCATTCATTTCATTTTCCCTCTTCTAAAAACCCAAAGTTCAGCATTTCATTTCTTTCGAAACCCATTTTTAACTATTAAAATCAATTTTTTATAGGTAAAAATAAGCTCTACCTGCACCACAACAAACCTTTGTAATATCAAATATTATATTCCATAACTTATCACACTTAATTTTGGTGCACCCCTTACCCTTTCATCGCAATTCGCTTATTGCATTTTTGACTTTCATTCATATTACAATTGTCATCTCCTACAAAACCTTGCGATATTAAGTGTTCATCGCACATCGTATTTCACAAGTTTTAACACTTACCTCCCATCACTCATAAAAAACTCATGATTCATGATTTGTGGTATTAAATGGGCCCCATCGTCTGTCATGTCACATCACCTTCATTCTCATCACATGTCTCACTTCGCAAGTTTTAACCTTTACCTCTCGTGTCTCATAATAAAACTCTCATTTTGAGATTTTTGGTATTGTATAGGCCCCACCTCTTTGCCACGTCATCACGCCCATCACAAATCGCATTCCCTCCCTCTTGTGTCTTATGTTTACTAACCCTGATCTGCGATTGTGATATATGTATAAAGAGTTTTTCTCCTCCCGCTCATCTAATAATCTCTCCCGCTAATAAAATGAAACTTCATTATCTATTTTAGTCCACCTCCATCCCTATCACAAAAAACAAGAAACCAAAGGAAAGGAACAGTGGCAGAGTTCCTCTAAAATAGATTTCTAACATTACTCTCAACACTAGCACGTTTCCACGAGGCACCAGGCAACATTCAAGGAACAACCACACATCACTTTCACTGTTGTTTACACTTTTTGTATAGTTTGTTGCACTAGAACAAAAGATGAGTCTTCCTATAGACTACCACATCATACAACCAATTCGAATTGTCAGTCTTAATGCTGTTTAATTTGATTATGTCATAGCACTTTGTATTAAAGTTTTTGGATAAGCCTCATCTCTTGCACGAGATGGTAATAAATTTTAGGAACAGATTTACTCCTTTTGTGGGTATGACAGTTTTATACTTTTGTATATATGTGACAAAATTCTATGAAGTAAGGGTTTGTGGTTTTAGAATCTTGAATCATATTATCAATACTCTTTTTAGTGAATGAAATGGATAGAAACTTATGAGGACTTATTACCAATCAGGTGTGTGTATTGTCAATTTCCACTTGTGTTTCCATATCTTATTATCTTCAGTTGTAGTTTGCAATTCCTCATGCTGTTATGAGTTTTTATTAGTCTCTTGACATGTTGATGTGTTTTATCAATTTTTGTTAGTCTCACGGAGTGAGCCTTCTTGGTAAAATATATATAATAATTGTGGGAAGAGCAACACTCATGACAATTATCTTTTATAATATTTCAATGAGAATATTATAAGACTAGAAAGAGCTTTCTCTTGATGAAATGTTGTTGAATTGCTACATGTGTTACTTTATACCAAATTCAGTAGAATTCTGCTTTCCACACCTACCTTTTCTTATCTCATTTTAGATTTTCTTCTCCTCATAGGCTAAAAAATCACCCTTTTCTACCACATTAGGCTCCAACACCCTC
This sequence comes from Pinus albicaulis, assembly GCA_034641835.2. NCBI lineage: Eukaryota > Viridiplantae > Streptophyta > Pinopsida > Pinales > Pinaceae > Pinus > Pinus albicaulis. Next base: position 213,877,326 of record CM076571.1, read on the forward strand.
ATTATTAGAACTGTGGATTTGATTGAAATCTCTTTTCAGTGGATGAGAGTTTAAACCACCTACCAATCTCATAAAAAACATCATTAAATTTCCTTATAATTTATGATGTGTTTGGTCAGGCACTTGATGCAGTCCAAGTGTTTATTCCAGCGCCAACATCTTTTGGTGTGTCTGCCAAGAGACAAAGGCCTTGAAACAAAGTATTTTCCCTATGTCTCTTGTTTGGAATTTTTGAATTTCAATTCTTAATGGTGAATAAGAATTGATGACTTGAATAAGACTTAAAATTAGTTCATCTAGTGACTCCATAGAGAGAAAAAGGGGTTTCAAAACCTCCAACTACAAGGAGAAATCATATATCACCTACTGTGACCCCAGTTGCAGACCCAGAGAATATCATTAAAGATGCAAAAGGAAAATAGAGATCATTTGAGGCCACATCTCAGTCAGTGAAGAAGGTACACAAAAAATATATTCCAAAGCAAAAGGTACCCTCATCTACTTTAGAATCAAAAGAAGTTAAAGTTTCAAAATATCTTTCTGAAAAATATAAAATAGAAACTCCTTCCCTAGAAGATAAAGTAGATGTTCTTAATCTAAGCTCAGCTGAAAGTTTTTCTCATTCCTCAAGTGGTAAATCTAAAATTAATAAATCTGAAGTAAGCACTATTTGAGTCAAAGAAGAGAAAACAGAGTTATTAAGTATCGATAAGGAAACAAAATAGTTTGGGCTAACTAAAGGGGAGTTAGAGAAAGTATTGGAAATTTCACCTTTTATTGATAGGGATGTTTTGACAGAAGAAGATTTTAAGACCACTTTAAATTTCTTCCAAACTCATCTTGAATACTGGTCTTCCATCACCCCTCAGCAAGAATATTTTCCTTTATCTAGAAATCCAGTTGTTGGGTCATCCTCTTCTCATCCACTAGAAGAGAGTGTTCTCTAAGGCCTCACATTCAACTTATATGACATCCTAGCTTAGAAAAATAAAGTTTAATTAACCTAATCCCCTAAAGAGACAACTTTTGAATTTGATTCTTTTGTAGAAGGTGAAGTCAACACATCCTCTGTTCATATCTTTGAGAATCCACTATTTTCAGTCCCCAAGCCTAGAGAATTAGTTCAATATTTCCAAATTTCTACCGTCCTAAATAATATTCGAAACCCACAAATTGTAATTCTATTCCTAAACAACCACATCAACTAATCATCCATCAATTGTACATCAAAAAAATATGGCTCAACTTGCCCTTACATGGATGCAGTAGATAATGGTTGCAATATATGCTCCACTTTCTCTTCGTCAACCTTTGTATCTACTCCCTCAAGGAGATTACCTGAAATATCTTCCAAAATACTCCGAGGATGGAGAAGGAGTTTTTTCTGAGGAACATTTAGTGGCTTTCTATAATTATGTTGACACCAGAATGTCGAACATGAATATGTTTGGTCAAGTCTCTTTGTTCAAAGCTTGGATGGTGATGCTCGTAAATGGTTTAGAAGTCTTCCTCCAAACTCAATAACATGAATTTATGAATTGGAGGAAATATTTGTAAAGCAATGGGGTGATAGGAAAGACTATGTGTACTACCTCATAGAATTTGGAATTTTGAAGAAGAACCAGATGAGTCATTGGTTGATTTTACTAAGAGGTTTAATAAGATTTATTAGAAAATTCCCGAAGAAATTAAGCCTCCTGAGACTACAGTTATGATAACTTTCTCAAATGCTCTTGATTCTGAGTTTGCTTTATGGTTAAGGGCTAATAAAGTAGAGACGTTGATGAAAATTCAAGAGGCTACAATTGGAGTGCAGTCTAATCTCATGGCTTCTAATAATTTGAAAATGGAGGAAGAAAAGGCAGCAAAAGACAAAAAGAAGATGAAAGAAGAAAAACCTTCTTCTTCTAAATCTCTTAGAGCAGAAGAAAAGATCGATCAAATGTCCAATTTGATCTAAGAACTTTCCTCTAAGATGAAAAAATTCGAGTTAGAAAACAAACCAGCTGCTAGAGCCAATCAAAATGAACCCAATAGAAATAAGGCTCCCTTTAGGAGGCCTTTTCAACCTCAAAAAATCTTACAATGCCCAAGAAGGAATGTTGATGATCAAAATGTTTAGCCTCCTTTGAATAATTTTGTTGAAGAAGAGCAACAAGAACATGAGGAAGAAAATGAAGAAATAGACCTTGTAGGAGAAACCTCACAATTGACTTACTTGACTTTGAAAGAATATGAAGACTAGTCAAGGATTTCTTTGTTTTCAGATAATGAAAATGTCCAAATTTATGCACAAAATGATAAAAATTAGAAAGAATCTCAAAACAAAAATTACCCTTTGAGGTCTAAAGGCCCTACTCAACAACCTCAACAAAAATCAGATTCAAAGAAATAAGTTGCCAATCAGAAGGCCAAAGTCAATGAGGTTCCTCCACTCCAAAATTATGCCCCAATTGTCAAAATAACCGGAGAAAATAAGGAATTGGTTCCAATTTATTTCAGTTTCAAATATGAATTGAAAAAAATCAAAATTCCAGTCCCACTTCTGGAATTGTTGAAAAATCTAGCATATAAAGAGTCTTTTAAAAGTCTTCTTCAGCCACCTCTCGCCCCCAACTTAGTCAATCTTGAGGATGAACATCCCACTATTTATCTAGGTTGTCATGTCCAAGATCAAAATGATGACAACTCACCACCTTTCTATCTGTCACTCAATATACAAGACAAATTGGTGCATAATTATCTCTTAGATTCTATGGCTTCTCATAATCTCATGCCAATGAAAGTGATGGATGAATTGGGATTAGAGATCACCAAGCAATACCATGACCTATATACCTTTGATTCCAAAAAATTCAAGTGCCTTGGAGTAATTAAGGACTTGGATATTTCTCTTACCCAACTACCTATGAAAATCTTAGTGATGGACATTGTAGTTGCAGACATTATGTTGAACCCTTAGTTAAACTGAGAGGGGGGGGGGGGGTGAATCAGTTTAACACATTCATGGAATTTTAAAACTTTTCATTAAAACCTATTTACACCTTCATTTCATGTCCAACTTAATATGTGAGTAATCTCAGAATATGAGCAGCAAGTATTAATATAATATAACAGTAGACTTAATATGAGAGCAACAGGTATTAAGTAGAAGATATAAATCAGATCAACGCATAAATATCATGCACAAAGACACCAGATATAAGTGGAAACCCATAAAGGGAGAAAACCACATCTTATTATTTTTGTGATGCAAAGGCAAGCTCCAACTCCCTCTCACCACTGTTTTCTGCAGGCACCAACATACAAGAGGCTCCAATCCTCAATTCTGCAAGTTACAACTTGCAAGAAATCACCAACTCCCTTCAATTTTCCACAGGCACCAACCTACAAAAGGCTCCAACCTCAGTCATCTACTACTGATGACTATCAAGCTACAACTTGATAGGGAAGCTCCAACTTCCTCAATTTATCAAACTGAAAGTTTGCTGATTTACCTCAGATATCAGCTCTATTCTGTAGCATCTCTTTCTGCTCTTATTTTCTTAATCTTCTCTGCCTCACTCTTCTATACTCTGAATTCTCTATATTTTCTCTCTCTAACTTCTCTTATGCATATCCAGTTGATATTATATATAGTGTTCCTCTCATGACTGTTTGTATTTCACAAAGAATTTGGAGTGAACAGTCATGACTCTTTGGCTTCTCTCTTCTCATTCCTTTTTTATCTGGTCATTCAATAAATATAACTTTAGGTATCAATTTAACATTACAGTGGGATATTTTTTCTCTTCCGGAGACTTTCCAATGCATCAAAAAAATATAAATCAATTAAAATATTACATTTAATTACAATGAGAGCTCCAGCTCACTCATAAAGCCTTTTGGATCACTGCACATTTGTCTTTTCATTGACTATGTTTGTCCCTTTCTCTCCTTTGTATGCCTTTTTGTTTATGGCTACTGCGTCACTCCTGTATTTATGTAACTACACTTTTTAAATCATGCGACTCTGTAACAACGCCTTTTAAATATATAAAAATTCCTTTTATATATATATATAAGAAACTACTGACTTTAAATCTGGGTAAATTCCAACCCTTTACACAACAAGTGTCTTGTTGATGTGGTTAGTTCCGCAAGCAGAACATACATACACCACGACCTTTGTTTTATGGCCCGATGCGATTGCGCACATTGCAATTGTTTTATATTAAAAATCGCCCTCCACCTTAAGCCGAGGCCCGTGGGTCCACAGACCACGTGACACATTTCAATACAAACTGCCTTTTTAATACGACTTCAATCAACTCTCGGTGTAATAATAAAACTTGTTTAAGCATATAAAAACCCCTTTCGGGCCCACCTGCCACGTTTTCCGATGCGATATACTACTCCTCCAGCGATTTTCGATTGCGATTGATCGCAATCACAAAATTCATTAACTTGCTCAGTTGTGCTGCCTTGCTCCGATGTGATTGCTTTGATGCGATGCGATTACTCCGATTACGATCAATCACAATCGCAACTTTTAGTTGCAAGTCTCGCTGCCCTGCTTTCACTCTGATGCGATTGAACACTTTTAAGTGTATTTTTCCGATGCGATTGGAACTGGAACTCAAACACATATTAAACATGATTTATAGACCCATCGGGTCCAGAACTCAATCACAATTGCAATCCTTTATTGTCATGCTCCGATGCCCTGCTCCTTCTCTGATGTGATTAGGCTGATCCGATGCGATTAGGCCAGACTTCAAATATGTTTGAATCATAATTCATATATCCATCAGGTCTGGAACTCAATTGGAACTCTTGTCGATTTGTTCCGCTACCAATCCTTTCTCCGATGCAATTTGGTGAGGGTCCCACAACATAAGACTTTTGTTTGACTTAAATCCGAATAAACTTTTTGTATTCTTAATTTCACATCCATAACTATAATATATATACATCCATCGGTTCCAAGCTTTCATCGCAATCGCAACTCTTTGTTAACCTGTTCCACTGCCCTTATAATCTCCGATGTGATTGGGAAGGGTCCCACCTTATGGTACTTTGGTTCTGATAATAAAGCGCTCCATAAAGTTTAATATATATGTTTTGGACCTTTGTGCATAAGGCACAATATATGTAATGCGCTGCATATATACTCCAGCATGGGTAACGATTCCCGGAATAAGATATATATATATATATATATATATATATATATATATATATATATATATATATATATATATATATATATATATATATATATATCTCATATATATATAAATATATATATATATATATATATATATATATATATATATATATGCTGTTTGCTCCAATATTTAGTGTATCTTCCAGCAGGGGAGGTGATTCGCGGAATTAGTTTGTATATATATATATATATACTTGCCGCTTTGGGTTATACGATTCCTGGAATTGGGTTTATGTATCCTCCAGCTGGGGTAGCGAATCACGGAATTAAAAATGGCTCTACCTCTGCCTCTGCCTCTGCCTTCGCTGTACATATTACCTGCTACTGTTCTTTGCCTAGCTTTGCATCTGCTGCCTTCTTTGTCTATCTATGTATTTGCTGCCTCCATTGCCATCAATGACAATATTTCCAACAGTCTACCCCTTTGGCATTGATGGCAATACACTTCCTCTGTTTGCCTGTTAGGATCCTTTCTCCTGTTGCTTGCTCTTCCTCCCCCTTTGACATCAATGGAAAGGGGTTTGAATTCTTAGTGTAGCTTCTATTCTTTGATCCTGTGATTTTATCATCTCTTTGAAATTTTCTGACTTTGTACGCTGCTGCTTATGCTTCACATCAGATTCACCAGTCTTCCACTGCACCACTAACCCTTTCGCCCTTTTATTGATTCTTTTATGCTGAATGTATTCTTGCCATAATCCTTTTGATCCTAAGGACCTTTTTTCATGCTTCCCTTGGTGGTTGATCTCCCCCTCAGAATGATATTTTTGTTTATGTTCTCCCCCTGAAACTGTTCTTTCTCTTTATATTAGAGAGTAGCATCTACAGATACTACCCCTAATCTGTCTCTCAAATATTCAAATGGTTCTCTGGCAAGCGGTTTAGTAAATATATCTATTGTCTGTTCTTTTGTTGGTACATACTCCAGTTTTACTATCTTCTGAGCCACTTGTTCTCAGAGAAAATGATACTTGATTGGGATATGTTTAGTTTTTGAGTGAAGCACAAGATTTTTAGATATAATTATAGCACTTATATTATCACATTTGATTGAGGTAGGTTCATCAATGCTTACCTTCATGTCTTGGAGGGTTTTCTTCATCCACATGACTTGTGTACAACATGCTGCTACTGCTATATATTCTTCTTCTGCTGTAGACAAAGAGATAGATGTTTGTTTCTTTCTTAACTATGCCACCAGACTTTCTCCTAGATAGAAAGCACCTCCACTTGTGCTTTTTCTGTCATCCACATAGCTGGCCCAATCTGCATCTGTGTATGCTGTCAAAGTGAAGCTTTTTCCTTTAGGATACCAAAGTCCATACTGTGTTGTTCCTTGTAGATATCTAAATATTATTTTGACTACCAGAAGATGGTTTTGTTTAGGTGTTGCTTGATATCTAGCCACTAGTCCTACTACTAGCATGATGTCTGGTCTTGATGCAGTCAAATACAACAGACTTCCTATCATGGATCTGTAGAGTTTTTGATCTATATCAGAAGACCCATCATCAGCATATGGCTTGCATCCTGTGATCATGGGAGTTGACACAGGTTTGCAGTCCTCCATTTTGAACTTTTTCAACATTTCTTTCAAGTATTTTTCTTGTGAGATGAATGTTCCTGTGTTATTTTGCTGAATTTGAAGTCCTAAGTAGAAACTGAGCTCTCCAATCATAGAAATCTCAAACTCTGTTTTCATCTCATCAGCAAACCCTTTTGCTAGTTCTTCTCTGTTGCTTCCAAAAATAATGTCATGAACATATACTACGACAATCAGGAGTTCATTTTCATGGGCTTTTATGTATATATTTTTGTCTACTCCACCTCTCTTAAAGCCTTGTTTTTTGCAAATATTTATCTCGTCTTGAGTACCAAGCATGAGGAGCCTGTTTCAGTCCATAAAGAGCCTTTTTTAGTCTGGATACATTGTCTTCTTTGTCTGTTAATGAGAAGCCTTCTGGTTGTTCCATGTAGACTTCTTCTTCTAGATCTCCATTCAGAAATGCAGATTTCGCATCCATTTGATATACTTTGAAGTTTTAGTAGCAAGAAAAGGCTAGAAACATTCTGATGGCTTCCATTCTGGCTACAGGGGCAAATGTTTCATCGTAATCAAGTCCTTTGATTTGTGAATATCCTTTGCAGACCAGTCTGGCTTTATTCCTGATTACTTGTCCTTGCTCATTCATTTTGTTTTTGAATACCCATTTTGAGCCTATGACATTTTTCTCAATCGGTCTAGGAACTAATTCCCAGGTATTGTTTTTGTCAATTTGGTCCAATTATTCATTCATAGCATTCACCCAAGACATGTCCTTGCTGGCTTCTTCAAATTTCTTTGGCTCTATTAGTGACAACATGGCTATGTATACCTCTTCAGTTTGTTATGTTAGCTTCCTTCTTGTTTGGACCCCTACTCTCTTGTCTCTAATGATCTGATATTCAGGATGGTTCTTCTGAGTATATCTTGAGGGAGATTTAAAAATCAACTCTATATCTTCTGTTATCTTTCTTGTTTCCTCATCATCTTGGTTTTCTTCTTCATGGTTGTCTGATGGACTGCAGCAGTCAGTATCTCTTGTATTGTTTGGAAGTTCTTCATCAAATCTCACGTCAATTCTTTCTACTATTTTTCGAAGATTCTTGTTGTAGCACTTGTACCCTTTACTTTTGGATGCATATCCTAGAAATATCCCTTCATCTGCTCTTGCATCAAATTTCCCAATATTTTCATCCTTATTCTTTATGTAACACTTGCTTCCAAATATTCTAAAATGTTTGATTGAAGCTGGTTTCCCATGCCATAGTTCATAGGGAGTCTTGTCATTTCTTGGCCTTAAGTGAGCTTTATTAAGGATATGCACCGCTGTGTGTACTGCTTTTGCCCATAAGGTTTGAGCAATATTACTTTCATGCATCATGGCTCTGGCTATTTGTTGTACAGACCTGTTTTGTCTCTCTGCTACTCCATTTTGCTGAGGTGTTCCTGCAATAGTAAATTGTTGCTTTATCCCATGTTCATTGGATAGGTCAGCAAAGTCATTGCAAATTCTCTCAATCGTCGATGCATTAGGGTATCTGTTTGATTTTATGCTAATGCTTTGAAGATCTTAAATTTTTCCAAAGCTTCTGATTTATTCTTGAGAAATGCAACCCATGTCATTTTGGAGAAGTCATCTATTATCAGCATGAAGTAGTATTCTCCACTTGGAGTTTTAGTTCTTGCAGGTCCGCACAGATCCATGTGCACAAGTTGTAGAGGTCTTCTTGTTGATAACTCATCTTTGGCCTTGAAGGATGTCTGAGATACGTTTACTTTAGTGGAAGCGATTTTCATATGGTGACAAAGGCCTTTATGTGTCTCGACAAGCTTCTTCTTGACGAACACGATTGATAATTATTTTGAGATATCCCAATACATGCCATAACCATGACTCTTCTAGTTTGCTAAGATGACATGCTTCATCTTCCTCTTTTCCAATGTAAACATTACTCTCTTGAGACCTGTTTTGGCGGGATCTTACAGCCAGTGCCAATCCGACTTCCGATACTTTGTCACACATCTAATTGTGCTTAGTAAATTGCTTTGACCCATATTACCATGTATCTTAGGACTTTCCTCTGCCATGTCTATGTATTGAGCCTTTTCCAATGATCTTACCCCTATTTATCAGACTTGTAAGTAACATTGCAGTTATTTTCCTTCAAAGAGTTATAAGCCCCTTGTCTCCGATCATGTGTTTAGAGCAGCCACTATCGAAATACCATTGGCTTGGGATCTTGGCCGATTAGAGGTCCATGACTCTCCTTCTTTCTCCTTTTCAAGTCTGCTGGTGTGCTTTGGCTGAGATGATGACTCAAATCCCTTGGAGGACATTTGAAGGCATATGTCCAACTGTGCATATACAACATTTGATCATAGTTTTTGCAGAATTGTGAGTATGAACAAAATTTCTTTGATTCATAAACCTCCTTGAGGTGTTGAACATCAATCTTTGTCCATACTTTCTACACTCAATGATTTTATGGCCAAATTCCTCACAATAAAAACAGTAACCATAGAAACTATTTGCATACATGGTGTAAGGTTGTCTTTTCCATTTGTTTGATTGAGGAAGTCTCTTCAATGCTTGCATCTTTTGCTGGTTTGAATTACTCTTCCTTGCATGGCAATATGCAGCAATGTGTCCCAACTTGTGGCAGACATAACAGGTGGCATTCTTCATAGGAGGGAAGAATCTCCTTTGATGGCTTCCAAAGTTGACATATTCAGAGGCATATGCCCCTTTGTCTGTTGTCTTAGTATTTATTACATTCTTAACTACTAGTGGTTTCTTCTGATCTCTGTCTTCCTCATTACAGGTTTCTTCTTTTGTAGGAATTGTTTGAGTTTCTTCATCATTCTTCTTTTCTTTTACAAAAATAATCTCTCTGTCAACCTTTTCTTTGCTTTTACTTGATTCTCCTTCATAGCCTATTCCAGTTTTTATCATAGGGGATCTTTGAAAAACTAGAATTTTATTCAACTTACTAGAGCTTATTGTTTGAGAAGAGTTTATAACCACTTTCCTTTGAGTGTTTTCTAGTTTCTTCCTGAGACATACTACTTCTTCTTCCAGCTGCTCTTATTCTCAGGTTTTATCCTTGATTTTATGAAGTAACATGTCTTCTATCTTCTTGGATTCTTCAAGCTCTACCTTCAGTTGCATGAGGACTTATGAGTTCTGTTCTTCTCTTACATACTTGAGAAGAATGTCCTTTTTTTTTCTGCACTTCAGTTTGAGTCTGTCAATCTCATCCAGAGCACTTCTTAGCTCCCCCTCAAGGTCGATTTCCCCTTCTTCTTCTTCATCTTCTAGCAGGAGCCCTTCAAGTTCTTCTATGGCCATCGATAAGAATTCATAGGTTCCTTCTTAACTTGAGGGTTCATCTGAATCTTCAAATGTATTGCTATCTTGTTGAGCATAGAAGGATTTTCTGCTGAACTTCTTTCCTTTCTGCCAGTTCTTTGATTTATTTTTCTCTGACTCTTGAGCCTGATTCCTTAATTTATTGTGAGGACACTTAGGATCATAGTGTCCAACTCTTCCACAGTTAAAGCATTTGAAAGGAATTTTACCTTTGTATTTACCAGAGCCTCTATCCAATTTCTTGAAAAAATTTTCCTCTTCTTCATTCGAGCAAGAGCATATGTCTCCCTCTTCTTCTTTCTTCTTTTATGTTTTAAAGGCTGCCTCCCTCGTACTTGGATTGTTCTGTGGGAGCCTCATCTCATAAGCTGTTAGATTTCCAAGTAGCTGGTTCATGGTTAAGGTCTCCCAATCAGTTGTTTCTTCTATTGCAGACACCTTGGGATTAAACCTAGATGGAAGAGATCTTAGAATCTTTTGCACAATTATAATTTCTGGCATGGTTTCTCCAAGATCTTTCATATTGCTAACAATTTCTGCAACTTTTAGGAAGAAACTGGCAATGTCTTCATCATCATTCATTTTTAAGTTCTCAAACTGGGCTTTATAGACTTGAAGTTTGGGAGTCTTTACTTTTTTGTCCCCCTCATGGATGTTCTCCAGAGTATCCCACATTTCTTTGGAAGTGTCTTTGTGCATTACTTTAATAAACTCTACTTCCCACAATCCATTTAAGATGGAATTCATGGCTTTTACGTTAGCTACAAAATCTTGTTTGGTTTCTTTCTCTGAGTCAGTTTCCTTTGGGGTATATCCATATTCCCCAGTAGCCCAGAATTCTATTCCTAGAGACATTATGTATGTCCTCATTCTGATTTTCCAGAAAGCATAATTTTCACCAGTGAAAAAAGGGGCTTTATTGGTTGAGAATCCTTCTTTACTAGCCATCTTGGGAACCTAGGATCTCCTTTCAATTGTTAGAAGTGACATAAGAAAGAGTTTGTTTCCAGATGTTTATAAACATAAGATAGCCAGAGAGGAGGAAGCTGATGGAATCAGTTTAACACATTCATGGATTTTTAAAACTTTTCATTAAAACTTATTTACACCTTCATTTCATGTCCAAGTTATTATGTGATTAATCTCAGAATATGAGCAACAAGTATTAATATAATATAATAGTAGACTTAATATGAGAGTAGTAGGTATTAAGCAAAAGATATAAATCAGATCAACACATAGATATCATGCACAGAGACACCAGATATAAGTGGAAACCCATAAAGGGAGAAAACCACATATTATTATTATTGTGATGCAAAGGCAAGCTCCAACTCCCTCTCACCACTGTTTTCTGCAGGCACCAACCTACAGGAGGCTCCAATCCTCAATTTTGCAAGTTACAACTTGCAAGAAAGCACCAAATCCCTTCAATTTTATGCAGGCACCAACCTACAGGAGGCTCCAACCTCAGTCATCTACAACTGATGACTATCAAGCTACAACTTGATAGGGAAGCTCCAACTTCCTCAATTTATCAAACTGAAATTTTGATGATTTACCTCAGATATCAGCTATGTTCTGTAGCATCTCTTTCTGTTCTTCTTTTCTTAATCTTCTCTGCCTCACTCTTCTATACTCTGAATTCTCTATATTTTCTCTCTCTAACTTCTCTTATGCATATCCAGTTGATATTATATATAGTGTTCCTCTCATGACTGTTTGTATTTCACAAAGAATTTGGAGTAAACAGTCATGACTCTTTAGCTTCTGTCTTCTCATTCCTTTTTTCTACTCATTCAATAAATATAACTGTAGGTATCAATTTAACATTACAGTGGGATATTTGTTCTCTTCCGGAGACTTGCCAATGCATCACAACAATATAAATCAATTAAAATATTACATTTAATTACAATGAAAGCTCCAGCTCACTCATATAGCCTTTGGGATCGCTACACATTTGTCTTTTCTTTGATTGTGTTTGTCCCTTTCTCTCCTCTGTATGCCTTTCTGTTTATGGCTACTGCGTCACTCCTGTATTTATGTAAATGCACTTTTTAAATCATGCGACTCTGTAACAACACCTTTTAAATATATAACAGTGCCTTTTATATATATATAAGCAATTGCTAACTTTAAATCTGGGTAAATTCCAACCCTTTACACAACAAGTGTCTTGTTGATGTAGTGAGTTCCGCAAGCGGAACATACATACACCAAGACCTTTGTTTTATGGCCCAATGCGATTATGCACATCGCAATCGTTTCATATTAAAAATCGCCCTCCACCTTAAGCCAAGGCCCATGGGTCCACAGACCACGTGGAACATTTCAATACAAACTGCCTTTTTAATATGACTTCAATCAACTCTCGGTGTAATAATAAAACCTATTTAAACATATAAAAACCCCTTTCGGGCCCACCTGCCATGTTTTCTGATGCGATATACTACTCCTCCAGCGATTTCTGATTGTGATTGATCGCAATCGAAAAATTCATTAACATGCTCAACTGTGCTGCCTTGCTCCGATGCGATTGCTTTGATGCGATGCGATTACTCCGATTGCGATCAATCGCAATCGCAAATTTTAGTTGCAAGTCTCGCTGCCCTGCTTTCACTCCGATGCGATTGACCACTGTTAAGTGCATTTTTCCAATATAATTGGAACTGGAACTCAAACACATATTAAATATGATTTATAGACCCATCAGGTCAGGAACTCAATCGCAATCGCAATCCTTTATTTTCATGCTCCGATGCCCTGCTCCTTCTCTGATGCAATTAGGCTGATTCGATGCGATTAGGCCGGATTTCAAATATGTTTGAATCATAATTCATATATCCATCGGGTTCGGAACTCAATCGGAACTCTTGTCGATTTTTTCCGCTGCCAATCCTTTCTTCGACGCGATTGGGTGAGGGTCCCATAGCATAAGACTTTTTTTTGACTTAAATCCGAATAAACCTTTTGTATTCTTAATTTCACATCCATAACTATAATATATATACGTCCATTGGGTCCAAGCTTTCATCGCAATCACAACTCTTTGTTAACCTGTTCCGCTACCCTTATAATCTCCGATGCGATTGGGAAGGGTCCCACCTTATGGTACTTTGGTTCTGATAATAAAGTGCTCCATAAATTTTAATATATATGTTTTGGACCTTTGTGCATAAGACGCAATATATGTAATGCGCTGAATATATACTCCAGCGTGGGTAACGATTCCCGGAATGAGATTTATATATATATATATATATAAATATATACTTTACTGCTCCAATCTTTAGTGTATCTTCCAGCAGGGGAAGTGATTCACGGAATTAGTTTGTATATATATATATATATATACTTGCAGCTTTGGGTTATACGATTCCCGGAATTTTGTTTATGTATCCTCCAGCTGGGGTAGCGAATCTCAGAATTAAAAATGGCTCTGCCTCTACTTGTGATAATGGCTCTGCCTCTGCCTCTACCTCTGATAACTTCTCTGCCTCTACCTATGCCTTCGTTGTACATATTACCTGCTGTTGTTCTTTGCCTATCTTTACAACTGCTGCCTTCTTTGTCTATCTCTGTCTTTGCTGCCTCCATTGCCATAAATGACAATATTTCCAACACATTCCTTCTATATTTGGGATGCTACTTTCCAAGTCTTGGTCTAAAAGATTGAGAGGTACCCTTCAGATAGACATTGCATATGCCATCATCGCAGTGTTTGGAGGGGAATTTAGAAGGGTGTATAGGGAAACCCAAATGGCCTACATCATCAGTGATCAGTATAATACTTCAAACCATCCCATATATGCTGAAGAAAAGGAACTGGGGTCATCAATACTACACCTTGCTGTTGATGATAACAATTTCTAGCCTGAAATAAGTGAAAAACAACACTTTCAAGGTACAAATGAGCAACATTTAGAGTGAGAACATATCTGGAAAATGTACTTTGATGGAGCCTCATCAAAATAAGTATCAAGAGCTGGTGTAGTCTTCTTTTATCCTACTCAGCAAAGGGTAAATATATCATATAAAATTCAATTTGCTACCACTAAAAACACTGCTGAATATGAGGTGCTTCTGCTGGGTATGAAGGCAACGAAAGTTTTGGGAACGGAGCATATAATTGCTTTTGGTGATTCATAGTTGGTGATAAATCAGGTGAGAAACAACTACCAAGTGAAAAACTCCAAGTTGAAAATTTATAGAAATGAAGTTCGGGAATTTATTGAACATTATTTTTCAACTTTTAATATAAATTTTGTCACTAGAGAGGAAAATCAAATGGTTGATTCACTATCTATTGCTACTACTAATTTCAAAGTTCCTCTAGATGTCAAGGCAACCTATGATGTTCAAATAAAAAATAGGCCTTCAATTCTGACAACATAAAATACTGGCAAGTATTTGAGGATGACAAGGAAATTCGTAAGTCACTACAAGAAAAAGGACATTGGTGAGGGTCATGCTTGTGATAGACCTTTAAGGTCCGTCACCAATGTCACATATGGTGACGGTCCTTAAAAAAGCATCACTGTAAGTGTATATAGTGATGGTCCTTTAAGGTTGGTCACCAAATCCATTTTCAATGACACTTTTGGTGTGGGTCGTTAAAGGCCCATCTCTAATTCTCCCTTTGGTGACACTTACAGTGACGAAATTTTAATGACCCTCACTAATGCTCTTTTTGTTACTTTTGGTGACGGTCAAAAAATGTTCATCATCATTGATTTCCAATGAGTTTTTGATGATGCTATGTGTATGTTAATATATTTTTTGTCAAAAGATAAAGAGTTAAGACCATTATTATGGAGTATTTTTTATAATATGTCCAAGGCCATAGTGGTTAGAGTCAGACAATTTTTTAATAAGTAATTAGTGTGTATCATTTCCGTAATGAAATAATGACTAGTCGAATAGAGTTTTCCTATGAGTCAACACTTGATTCATATATATTAAGTTTATTATCTAGAAAATTCCCTTTAGATAAAGTTACACTAGCGTGTGTAGGAAATATATTATTTAATACATAATCAAGCTCTGAAAATTCTATTAATGAAAAAGACCTAACACTCCTCAACAATCTGGGCACACCTTAAATTAATGCTTTAGCACACACTAAATTTTCTTAGCACCTCACATGTCTTGGAACATATTTTTACCTAGAACATCCTATGATGGCACTGACACCCAAGCACATGGTGGCATGCGCTAGCACAACATAGAACTCTACTAGCATGTGTTGGCATACATGTAGTCCCTAGCATGCCTTGGAACACCTTGGTTGAATGCATTGACATACATTAGCACTTGGCACACAATGCCACTTGGCATGTATTGGGACTTATTATTAGTGTGCATAGCATGCCCATTTTTGAGAAATATAAAGTCTTGACTTATTAAACCTCTTATTGGTTCTTCCTTTTGTTTCCTTGACACATACTGACATATCCTGGCACCCTGCACATCCTTATCACTTGGCATGTATTGGGATTTTTTGGCACTATTATCTGTTACAACACACCCTGGAACTCCCAAGCACACTTTGGGAATTCTTGACATGCCTTGATATTCCTTATCACGCCTTACCAATGCTTAGCATACCTTTTCACTCTCTCCTTGGCATGACATCTAGCACTCATTAACACTAGTCTCTGGCACACGTTGCTCACATTCATTAACTTCCATGAATTTTTACCTAGTGCTCCCTTAATGTTTTTTCATAGTACTCCTTAACACTGCTCAACATGCACTAGCAATCTCTAACACACCTTAGCACTCTTCAACATGCCCTTCCACTTCATAACATACATAACACTCCCTGACACATATTGGCGTTTGGCACATGTTGGCACTTGGATAGTCTTAACATGTATGGAATATGTTGAGATGCCTTGGTATGATTTAGCATGGTTTAATATTAAATTTATATGAGATCAAATGTTAGAAATTAGATGAGAAGAAACGTAGGAATACTTGAGACTTAGATTGCACTAATACTTTGCACTTGGCACCTATTACCACCTAGTGTTGGTGTGCCTAGCATTCCCCTCTTGGAAAAGGTAAAATAATGACTTATTAACCCTCTTATGTATTCATTTCCTTGTATTTTAGCTTGTTTCTCCCTTTTTTTGCCTTGACAGTCCCTCACACTCATTGACACACCCTTGCACATCTTGGAATGCCATATAACTTGGCACATCCTACTAGCATGTTTGACATGCCTTCACACTATCTGGCACATATTAGCATTCCCTAGCATGCCTTGGCACTCATTTCCTCACAAATAGCCTTTAAATATTTTTCACGACTTGGGAACCCAATCAAGTCCTTGGTTACTGTAGTTCATGTAACAATATTGGCCTACTTCAACCACAAAAAATTGACCAATTGAACCTACTACAAGTAGATTGTGCCTTGTTCACCTAAGAACTACCTATAACTCATCTTATGCCACTCATGTCCAAGCTCAAATTGTCTCACTTAACTATTTACCAAGAAAATGATATCATGACATAGCCTGCATGGCCATAAAACAACTAAGCAACATAGCTTACACATGAAATATTTCACATGTATGTTCAGTTGATATAAATAATATAACATTAACTGAGAGTTTGCAAGAACCTCAAGATGCACAAGGCACACAAGATATAAGCCGACACAAGCTGAGTGTCCCAAAACTTATAAAAAACAATGTACAATATGAAATTATCTAGAATAGTTTAAAACATGAGCATGTAGCCAAAGTGTGCCACAACTCATATAAAAAAAATAACTAAAGGAAAAAAAATGTTGTGCCTAGCACAAAGTGATCTCCCTTTGTCTAAAAAATATTTCTTTGTCGAGCCTCAAATAAAAACCGTAGGCTTGCCTCCTGTAAATCCTATTCTGAACATGTCCAGCTAACATACTTCATCCTTATCACACTCAAATTCGATGACAGTCCTTGGCACACACTCTTATTAGTTCCTTTTCATGCATTTTGACGTAGTTATCCCTTGATATGCCCCGACACTCCCTAACAATATGAAACATGCATTGACATTGTCTAACGTGTGTTAGCATTCCTTTTCATTATTTTTCATGCCCTAACCCTCCCTAGATACCATGCCCTCACAACTACCCTTACTTAATTTGTAACTTGGGAACCCAACCAAGCCCTCGCTTGACTACAAGAGCTTGACCAAGTTATAGTTCCTACAACTAGAATTGTTATGGAATTGTGTAGTTTAGGAGGTATTCCACAAGCCTATTGAGATGGGTTTGTGTGAGTTTGGTCACAAAAGGATTTTTGGGAAAAGAAGCCAAGAAAAGGGATTTTGGACCCAATATGGGGTTTAAAATCTAAATGAAAATTAAAAAGGAAAATTAATATTTCCTAAGGTCTAAGTGGATAAAAACCATAAGTTCTAGAGGGTTCCTAAGAGGTATAAGAAAAACTATTTAAGGAGGCCTTAGGATGAAGGAAAGAACATCAAGTGAGAAGGATCTCATTTGATCAAGGGGGCGAAGAGAGATGTAGTCCTAAAGTAGGTTGAGTACGAGGACCGAGTAAGGGTTGCTAAAGGGAGGTCATGGTCATCCTCCAAGAGAAAGATCATCATGTGAGGGTTCACAAGAATTTTGCATACCTTAATGGTCAGTTCGAGCTAGGAAGTAGGATGGCATATTGTTGGTTCTCTTTTGGCAGATCAAGCTTAAGAGAGTTTGCTTATGAGAATCTGGGCATGTGATTTCAATGGTGTCTTTGTGCGAAGGCTACATAAAATTCTGAAATGTTGAAATTTGCAACAAGAAATAGTGAAATTGGAAACCAGACAGGAAAGAAATAATGCACCCACACTAGTGAGGAATTCTGATGCACCAGGAGAAAGGAATGTGGGGCATCTAGTTTATTTTTCCCTTAAATAAATTGGAAAATAAATTGTAATTTTATCTCATAACAACTTGTGTCAATTAACTAATTCATGATGATTGAGTTAGCTCAAGAAATTCAAGTTGAGGGTCTAAGATGAGGCATCTAGAGGGATTCTAATATTTTTTGGGCCCAATTGCAGTTGATGCATTAGTGGGGTGTATGTGTGAATTAGTTAACTCAATTAAATGAGTTAAAATCAATTTAACTAGTTCTAAGTGAGCGATGAGCTAGCGAGAGGTCCATTGAATTAAATTAGATTTAATTGAGAATGAGTGTCCAATCAGATAACTGATAATTCATTATTAATAGCTGCATGTATTTTAGTTTCGAGGAAGACCCAGTTGAGACAGAGGTTAAAGGGAACATAATTATCAATTGTATTTAGAGAAAATTTCTCATGTGCAATTATAAAGTCATTGGGATGTCATAATGGATTGCATAATCAAGGAAGACTGATTTTCTAATTAATAGGGAGTTAATTCCCTAGGAATTGCATAAGAAAGGCAGGCTGAAGTAAGGTTGATAATTGGCTAAGTAGTAGACGGATTTTGCCTAGATCAGCGGGAGACAATTAGGAGAGTGTTGGAGAATCTCATGAGAGATTAAGCATTTTATTGTTTCATGATTCCTTGACTTAATACACAATAGAGATAGAGGAATTTTGATTAGTTTCTTTCCCCAAATACATCTTGTGTTGTGCGATTGATAATTGCTTTCTCTTACTTATATGTGATTGTGCAACTATTTTTTGTTTCCACAAAGTGTAGGAAGGATTCAGTATCTTGTTTTAGTACATTACAAGATCATATTGAATCTCATTGGTTAGATGTTTTACATGGTATCTTAGAAGGATTTTTTTGGGTGGCCAGTTTGCAGATAATATCTAAATATTTTGGTGTAAAATTTTCAAAAACAAATAGAATATTTGGATTCCTTTTGAAAAAATACCCAAATGGAAAAAATAAAAATTGGTCGAATCGAAGCTCGGATCATGGAGATATCGGTGATTTAAAATCAACTCTTTTTTATCAAATTTTGTAACAGCGAGACAATAACAATGTGTGCCAGTCAAAAACCTATATGCACTTGAGGTACCCGATGCATGCAAACCTTTGAGGATAAAATAAGAGCTTAGAGACTTGGTGGTTGAGAGGGAGCACAAATTACCTCTCAACATGAAACCTTAGAAGGTTGTGAAGCAACCACAATTGGAGAAGAAGAGAGGAGACCGAGTGGAAGCATCCACTCAAGAAGAGACCTCCATGGGGGGGAAATTTTGAGCTAGATGGGAAGAGGGAGCTCATGTGTCCATACCTCCAGGTGAAAGGTGGGATGATGTGTAGAAATAATCTGAAGATAAGAAATTGGGCAGAGTCCATTTAGATGGTGTGTCTCATGGATCGGACCTGGCTACAAGGAGCCCACAGTACAACAGTAGCAGGAAGGACTAGTTATATTGATGCATTCAGATGCCAGCAAGATGGAAATCAAAGTGACATATGTCAGATACTAGATTGTAGCTCAGAGTTGGTAACAGTTCAAAGGGCATAGATGCAGATGTCAGCAGCAATGCAGAGAATACAGTACTAGACAAGTGTAGTAGCTAGCATTAGTCAAAAGATTTTGATGACAAATGCATTCTACTCTTTCAGTTTTTTGGAGGCTATTTAGTTTCAAGATTTGCAGGTGCAAACAACACTAGAGAATTGTTGCATGCAGAACATTCCAAAGGTACTGAATGGGGATAGATTGAATTCCTTTCTTTGAGAGTGAGTGTTGAAATTTTCAACAAGGAACAGTGGAATTGGCAAGTAGAAAGGACAAAAAAAATGCACCCTCACAGTGAGGAATTTTTATGTACCAGTAGTGAGGAATGTGAGGCGTATGATTTATTTCTCCCTTAAACAAATTGGAAAATAAATTGTAATTTCATCTCATAACAACTTATGTCAGTTAACTAAGTCATAATGACTAAGTTAGTTCAAGAAATTCAAGTTGAGTTGATCAAGGTGTATATTGGTGGCCACCCACCTATTCCACTTGGGCCCTCGCCACTCTCTCTTTTAGTTTTTTAGTTTCCTTAATTATAGAACAATTTACTATTATTGTCAGTTTTTCAGGTCCTAAACTTCTAGATCCATTTTGAGGCCCCAAATGACATTTTTTGGCCATGAAAGGTTTGGAAATTTCATAGAAATCACATCAGCAGTTGTAGTCCTTAGATACATCTTTTTAACGAGGTATCATGTTCATCAAACGAAGATCATATGACCAAGTTACAACCTCGGGAAGTTGGCTGCCCAAATAACCCCAACGTGGCCCATAAACTCTTGGTGTTACATCTCCTTGGGTTAGGGTTTTCTCTTCTTCTTAAATAATAAAAAGGCCCTTGAGAGTTATTGTAACATAGTTCAGAGGAACATAAATATCATTATTATTTATATAAAATTGCCCATGTGCAATTATAAAGTCATTGGGATGACATGATGGATTGTGCAATCAAGGACGGCTAATTTTCCTAATTAATATGGAGCTAATTCCATAGGAATTGCATGAGAAAGGAAGGCTGAAGGAAGGCTGAAAATTGGCTAAGTACTAGACCAATTTTTCCTAGATCAACAGGAGACAATTGACAGAGCGTTGGAGAATCTCAAGAGAGACTAAGCATTGTATTGTTTCGTGATTCCTTGACTTAATACATAATTATAGAGATAGAGGGTTTTGAGCAGTTTCTTTCCCCATATACATCTTGTGTTGTGCGATCGTGTTTTGTTTCCATGAATTGTAGGAAGGATTCAATATCTTGTTTTAGTACATTACAAGATCAGATTGAATCCCGTTGGTTAGATTTTCTACATGAAATAGAAGAGAGGGTTGGTACCATCTTACCTTGTGGTTGTTAGTAGGCCGCTGCAAGGTCTGTGATAGAGACCAACATAAATGGAGGAGGGCTTGCACTGTAATTTAGAGCCATAAAAAAAAGTAGGCGCAGACGTAATATTGACTGAGGTAACCCTAGTTTGAGGGTCGACATTGAGATCTGAATTTCATGTCAAGATTAAGTCAAAGAAATGCCTAGAATCTATGGATCCATATGAGCTAGGTCAAGTCTCTTATGGAGGAAAGGGTTGTGTTTTTTCTAAGGGTGGATATGGTTTGTTCTACGAAAATTAGAGGTACATAAGTATAATTCCCTAGTTAGGAAAGTTTCCTAGCATGTTTAGTTCATAAGGTATGGCCTTAATATTCTAACAAATTTGCGTAGAAGAAGACAGGTTATGACCCTTAGAGCAAGGTTTATTTCTACAATATAGACTGCAAATCTAGAAGATGGTTTGTAGATTCAGTATGTGTGGAGACAATAGATCGAAAGGAGGGTGGAACCTGAGAAGAAGATTAAGCATGAAGAAGAAATGTACCATATAAAGAATGGATTGACATGTAGAGGAGTTGATTTTGGTGGATTGTCCATAGATTTTTAGAGAGAGATCTGAAGAAACCTATAAAAAAGTAGACAGTGGATTGTTAGTGGCTAATATGTGACCCTAGTTCAGTCATCTACAGATTGTTAGAAGGATGATAAGAGGATTATTTCATATTTGTTCATAGATTAGACAATAAATATCAAATTGTCGATACACAAGAACAATGATTTTGAGAGGACTCAGACCATTGTTAAGTGGAAGATTTGAAGAGCCCTGGATGAAGACAACATTGTGGGCCCTAGATCAGTAAAAATAATTGACTGTGGTTATGCAGATTGATGGTAGTCCAAGTATAGTTGGAGAGTTATTAGGTGACTCTCACAGAAGAGCCCTGTCTCTTGTTCTTGTGAAGGACGCCAAGATTGGTAGAAGGGCAGGTGTATAGGGCCTAAGGATGTGCTGACTTTGACAGAATAAAGTAGTAGTCAAGTGGGCCAACCAACTAGCCCTAGTTCACTATATTATAGAGGATTGATTCAGTGAGAAGAAGGGAAACCTCCATAGCCCTAGAATTCTCATCTTCAAGCCATTGTATCAAAAAAGCAGTCATACCAAATATTTGTTCACAAATGGAGTTGTGAACAACTTGTTACCACTCAAAATAGTAATAGACCTAAAATGGGTTCCTAAGAGGGAAACTTCTAGGACAAGGGCACTGGTGGAGGCTTAGACCATTGTGACCACAACTAAGCCTCCTTGATCTTCCCGGACTTTCACCGA
Organism: Pinus albicaulis; assembly: GCA_034641835.2. Lineage (NCBI taxonomy): Eukaryota > Viridiplantae > Streptophyta > Pinopsida > Pinales > Pinaceae > Pinus > Pinus albicaulis. Next base: position 213,899,580 of record CM076571.1, read on the forward strand.
TGGGAGGAGTATCGGTAGTTTATGAAGTGATTTTTAGAGTATAGGTCAATGAGTAGGTGGGAAGTGACCCTAGAAACCATTTCTCTGAGATAAAATAAAGTGCGGGACTTGATTTCCTTTTAAGAAAGGTAATTAATCTTCTAGGGAGCGAGGAGGGGGATTGAAGGGTTTATGGAGAATAATAAGAATTATGAAGGAATTTTAAAATACCTAAAATCCTTTGGGAACTTGGATTCATAAATGGTCCTTGATGAAACACCTTTGATACCAAATGGGACCACACAGGGCCAAGTGGACCCATTCTAGGTTTTCGGAAGGAATTTAGAAACCAATGATGTTCATATCGTGGACAAGGTGTGGGGAAAGGATCATGCAAGAGTTTTTAATTCGATAGGTCAAATTGATCCTACTAGATTCTAGCTTTGGGAACACCTAGGAAAAAATTGATCCTAGAGATATGACATGAGGTATATAAAGATTCCATTGTCAGAATTGGCCCAAATTCTGAGGAGAGCGAGGGGACCCACCAACGCAGTTGCCTCTAAGAAATAGAATTTTTCTTTTGGTTATATTCCTGGGAAATTGATGCCCTAGGTGACCTAATAAGGCTAAACCTAGGGAGTGTGAAAATTTCTTAATCTGATAAAACCTACTGCAGTATCTTGGTTTACTTCTCCTACTTGAATTAAGTTACAAGTTAATTTCTAAAATATTCAGTAAATTAGCGAAGTAAATACAACTAGAAGCTTACACATATAGATCGAATACAGAATAACATGCTCATAGACAAAGTGACACATAGATTTTCTATACAACTATCCCTGGAAAAAAACCTAATGCAGAAAAACCGGTGTAGCTAGCTCTGGAGGGTTTTCATTATTATGCAGAATCCAAGTACAACAATCCTGGGCACCAAAAATGGTTCACCCGAAAGAGAAATAAAAATGGTAGTAATTCCTCTATCCTCGGAGGTAGAAAATATGGTTGATTCACACCCTCAAACAATATTTACATAGCTCGAGCCCTTTTTGGCCCACTAGAAACCCCAATGCTGCTGTGAAGCCCTCTGCGTTAGCCTCCATGCTGCTCAGGAAGGGCCTCCATCACCCCTGAAGGGCTTACACTGCCCCTGCATTAACCCTGTGTGGCTCCTGCTACCTCTACGTTGCCCCTGTCAGGCTCTGGATGGACTGTGTATCACCTGGCTGCCTCTGCGCTGGTCAGGAACGCTGCTTCTCTACCTTCGTTGTACTCTTGGCCTTGGATCAAACCATCCCCTTGCCAATACCATGCCTCACTACAACTAAAACACTACTGAAATTCATAGCAAACCATGCCCTAGAATCTTAGCTTAGCTTCAGTGCTCCGCTAATGTACTATGTGTTCTCTAATTGACCCCAAGCCCTTCTCTTATACTTTTCTCGTTGATACATCAACGACCGTGATCTAATATCTAATCGATGGCTAAGGTTAGAAGGTGCTTGATCCATGCCACTTAAGTAATTCTCATCACATGTTTAATTTAATTCACTTTAATCTTTTAATTTTCCTAAGTTAGACTTAGGGTCCTTAATTAAAAATGTTAATTATTTGCATATCTCTTAAACTTGATGGAATTTACCCAAATGCTTTCTTGGACTTGGATATCTCATATACTCCAACTCCTCCATAAAATTTGGGAGCTATAGCACCTCCGATACTACCCCAAAATATCAACACTCCCTCTTAGAGAGGAATGTGCTCTAGCAATACACTTCACCCCGAAGTACTTCTCTAATCTCTGGCATCAGTCTCTGCACTGGTGCTTGGCCTACTGCCCTTCATCACTATGCTGATGCTGCTCTCTGTACTGTTTCCCATTAATCTGCCACTATCACTGCTACATCTGTACTACAACTCCCTCTCAAAATTTTTCATCATGCTGCCAACTGCTGCATTGTAACTCAGTTGCTCAGAGTAAGCAACTGAAGGACCCATGCCCAATGACAACCATGAATTTTTCTACATGCTCCCTCAAGTAGTATGCCTCTAGGACTACTAGGATTTTGTCCTTCCAGATATCAAAGTTGCACAGGTCTTCCAACCTATCTTGATCATTCAGTCCGTAAGGCGTCATCTTCTCAGATCTCTATCGAAACAGATCTTCCTCTCTTCGCTTCTCAACAGAAGCTCAGATCTAGGGTCCTTGGCGAAAAAAGGAACCCTTTTCTCCCTCTGACAATTGATTTCCTCCTTGGAAATCTGCTGAACACAACGAATCAACTCTCTTCGATCACCCTAGAATCGATCCTCATATTTATTTTTGCAATGAAATTTGTTAAGCAGTTGTCCTTGGCAAAAAAAGGAACCCTTTTCTCCCTCTCACAATTGATTTCCTCCTTGGAAATCTGCCGAACACAATGAATCAACTCTCTTCAATCACCCTAGGATCGATCCTCATATTTATTTTTGTAATGAAATTTGTTAAGAATTTGTTCTCCTCCCACTCTTTGTCAACTTAGCTTGGGCATGATTATGCACTGGAAGAATCTCCACTCCACCAGCAACTGCGAAAAATCTGAAGCTCTACTTTCGGTCCACGAAAAATCTGCACAACACTCAATACTGCACTATGTCAACTTGGTTGGCCTCTGGATGAGCAGATTGGCTCAACGTAGCCCCTACACAGCGACTGTGTAACACAAACTGCTCCTGCGTCCCTCTGAAAGGTGCTACACTATCTCTACGTCACCTAGTTGGGACTGTGTTAGCCCTTGTGTGGCTCTTGTTACATCTACATCCTTCTGGTGCTGCGTTGTGCTCTCTATATTCTTTGTTGCTTCTGCTGCTCTTTGTAGCACAAATTTCTTCAGTGGATTTGTTGGAGGTCCATCTTGATCTGCAATCACTGTGATACCATGTGAAAATTTCTTAATCTAAGAAACCCTATTTTAGTATCTTGATTTACTTCTCCTACTTGAATTAAGTTACAAGTTAATTTCTGCAAGATTCAGTAAATTAGCGTAGTAAATACAACTAGTAGTTTACACATATAGATCAAATACTGAATAACATGCTCATAGACAAAGTGACACATAGATTTTTTGGACAAATGTCCCCAAAAAAAACCCAATGCGGGAAAACTGGTGCAGCTAGCTCTAGAGGGTTTTCATTATTATGCAGAATTTAAGTAAAACAATCCTGGGCACAAAAATTGGTTCACCAGACAGAGAAATAAAAATGGTAGTAGTACCTCTATCCTCGGAGAAAGAAAATATGGTTGATTCACCTCCTCAAATGGGATTTACAGAACCTGAGCGCATCTTGGCATGCCACCCTTGCACTCTAACATTCCTTGGCACTACCTAGCAGACCTTGTCACTCTCTCCTTAGCACACCTAAAGCTCATTGACACTCCTAGTCACAAAATCTTATTCATTCATTCTCATGCATTTCTACCTAGTGCTCCCTTGTGTTTCCATAACATTCCTTAACACTCCTTGGGACGTGTTGGTACACCCTAGCACCTAGGACATCTTGACATGCTGCCTTGGCCTGTAGCATGACTTAACATTGGCTAGCTTACATTGTCACTCCCTCCTTAGCACACCTTAAACTCACTTACACTTCCAATCATGAAATCTTATTTGTTCATTTCCATGCATATTGACATAATACTCCCATGTGTTTCCCTGACACTCACAGTTAACACTTCCTTGCATGCATGGGCATATCTTCGCCACATGCTACCCTAACACTCTGTCATTCCATAGTACTTCCAAGCATTCCTTTTCACTACTCCTTAGCACACTTGGAACTCATTGATATTCCATGTCACACACTCTTATTCATTCATTTCCATGCATTATGACATAGTGTTTCCTTATGTTTCTCTAGCACTCCCTAACACTCCTTGGCATACATTAGCACACCTTGGAACTTGGCACGCCTTAGCATGATTTCCTAGCACTCTATCATGCCATCGGACTACCTAACATACCTTGTCACGCTCTCCTTAACACACCTAGAACTTACTAACACTCCCTATCAGACACTCTTATTCATTCATTTCCATGCAATTGAAACTAATCCTCCCTTTTGTTTCCATGGAACTCCCTAGCATGTGTTGGTGCCACACCCTAGCACCTAGCACATCTTGGAATGCGTAACATGCCTTGGAAATTTCTAACATGTGTTAGCACTTCCTGGGATTCCCTGCACACCTTGTCACTCCCTAGTTTTCATGCCCTCATAGATATCCTTACTTTTTTTGTGACTTGGGAACACAACCAAATCATTGAAAAAATAATGATGTGTCTAGCCCAAAGTCTCCCTTTGTCTGGAAATTTCTTGTCCATCCCCTTATCAAAATCACAGGCTTGCCTCTTGCAAGTCCTTTTATGAAATTCTCGTAACAAAATTTTTCCATGGGACATATGGAATTCACTAACACTCCCTGCCAGACATTCTTATTCATTCATTTCCATGCAATTTGAACTAGTTCACCCGTGTGATTCCCTGACACTCCCCAACACTCCTCAACATGCATTGGGACTATATAGCAAGTGTTAGCACACATTTTATTTCATTGGCACACCCTAGCACTCCTTAACTATCATTTCCCTATAACTACCCTTATGTTTTTCTAGACTTGGGAACCAACCACATCTTGTCTCGACTGCAACAACTTGACCAAGTTTTATTTACTACAACTATACTATGCCTTTTTCACCTAAGAATGGATTATAGCTCATCTTAGGCTACTCATGTCCAATATTAACTCATCCCACTTAAAAAATTACCAACTCAAGAATCACGTCCAATCGTGTCCATAAAACAACTAAACAACATAGCTTACATCTTGACATGCCATAACACATGAAACGTCTAAAAATCCCTTTGCACTATGTGGCACATGTTAGCATACCCTGCATTCCTTGACATTATTTGGAACTCCCTAACACACCCTACCATTCCCTGACATTCCCTAACACTCTAGCATGCCTTGAAATTTCCTTCCATATAACCTTGTTACTCCCTCATTATCACACTTAGAACTCGCCAACACTTTCTATCACAAACTCTTATCTGTTCATTTCCATGCATTCTGAGCTAGTTCTCCCTTGTGTTTATGTGGCACTCCCTAAAACTCTTTGGCACACATCTGCACACCTTGGCACTTGGCACATCTTGGCATGTCGCCTTGGCACTGCCTAACATACCTTGTCACTCCCTCCTTAACACACCTATAACTCATTAACAATCCCTGTCACACACTCTTATTCATTCATTTCCATGCATTTGAAACTAGTGCTCCCTTGTTTTTCCCCGACACTCCATAACACTCCCTAACGTGCATTGGCACACCCTAGCACCTGACACATCTTGGCATGTTTCCTTGGCCTCTCGCATGCCTTAGAACTGCCTAGAATACCTTGTAACTCCCTTTTTAGCACACTTGGAACTTATTGACACTTCCTGTCACAATCTCTTAAATGCACATTTGTGCATTATTTTCAGCCAAAAGTACAAGATACCCATAAGATGTGGCCTGCACCTAAGCGCTTAGACTACACCTCCATAAAATATTTCACCTTCAACTTTGGATATCCCAAAACGGTAATATCCTAACCCAATATGACCTATTTGTTAGGTTTTTGTAATTCACTCCCTATCATATCCTTGCACCTCCTTGACACTCGATGAAAAATCTACTCCAATGGTCACCTTCTAATTTCCAATAACTCCTTTTGCAACACGACAAAACCACCCATATATGTTGCAACAACCTTGCCAACTTCTTTAGTGGGTTCCACATATATTTGACATTTCTTCTTTGTCTTGCAAAGTGGTAGTGCCAAGGAGATGGTATCAACTTCGATCAAGGAATGTTCAATTAGTACCACCACTAAGATGCCTTTGTGCAGCTTGTCAAATATCTTAAGTTTCCTTCAAAACTTCTCATGGTGCTTAACTTGTTTTTCTACACCTCTAAGTGAGACTACAACCACCCAAAACCTCTCTAAGTATTCCACCTCTTCAACCCTTGTTAGAATCTTCTTAGACGTACAATCATGCCTCAAGAAGAACATAACACTAGCATCCCAAATGTGCATACTTGTTCCATCTTTTAATGCCTCGCTAAAACCACATTATCACACTTCCTAAAATTAAATGTTCACATCTTAAGGAAAAACACATATTTTACTTATGAAAACCTAAACTATGTGAGTGACCTCGAGATGACTCCATTTTCTCAAGTTGAAAACATATGCTCTTAAAACCCCATTCATACAACAATTTGAATATATTTAATGTAAATAAGGGTACACACCCGACTCCTTCCAAATTTGTCATATGACATTTAAAAGACTAGCAATTTTTAACTATTAAACCCATTTACCATATACTCTCTTTTGTTAACACCCACCCAATATTCAAGAAAACCTAAATATTTTCAATACAACCAAGTTAAAAGTACTTTTACATTAAAATTCAAAAAATACAACATGCCTATTTCAACCAATTTTAATAATAAAACCATTCCATAGAATAAATAATCTTAAAAATAAATTATTATTGTTATAATAGATATGCCAAAATATTACAAAAATGCTTTCCATCGCAACCAAAAACACACAATAAAGTGTTAGTTTTTCAAATACCATTTAAAAAATCTTAGGAAATAAAATTATAGGATTTTTGTTTTTATTTTTCTGAGATGATTGAAAAAACCGCTCCCAACCCAAATGCTCCTAACTAGTATATTTTCAGTTTTCATATAGTGAGAAGGAAAATGTTTTCTTTCCAGAAAGTATCTAAGTAGAATCTTTTCAGTTTGCACAGGGCGGGAGTGAAAACTAGATTGAAGAGAGTTGGGACTTGGGGTTTTACGAGTGGTAGACCTGATATCTCATCTCGAACCCCACCATGGGATATTCAGTCCATTCACGGTGCTACGATTGGTTCCATTTTTAACTTCACTACTTTTCCATCCCATTTTTAGTGCCTCAAGTATCTGCTTCTACTATTTTTTTCGTATCAATGCTTGCATGTTTCAGCTTTTTTGTCTGTGCTGCATTTTGTTGCTAGTTGCAAGGATGATGTTGAATTTTGATGAGTTTGGGAATCCATTTTTAATAATAAAGGAGCAAGAATAGAATACCTAAATGAGAGGTTTAGATGAAGGCTAGCATTGCGGCCAACAGGGTTGCTACAAGAATCCTCTACACCTCACTCAAACTCAAGGAAATATAAAATATTCCTCAGAGCCTCGACGACAAAATCACCATCAGTGAGCTTCTGTTTCATTTATTTATTCTGTATTTATAGATCGGTGAAACCTCTTAAATTATGAAAACAAGTAGAATTTATTTCAAAAAATTATGATTCATAAGTAGAAATTACTTAATTTTTTTTTTGTAGATATTCTGCAAAGAGTGAAATTAGCCAACAATTTGCTATGATTTTACTCTTTCTCACAAACTGTGAGGCCCAATTCCACAAACCTGAAGCAATTCCACAAGCCTCTCGGATGTAAAGGGGTAATCACTCAGTGAGTAAAAGAGAAAATCAAACCTAGAGTGATTCTGTAAAACTCTTGGATGTACAAGAATAGTTAGTCAGCCAGTGAAAGACCATAGTCATTGACAACCTCCTTCGAAAAACTATATGAGACATCTTCAAATACCACACTACACTATCTTAGAAATTTTCCCTATTAAGAATCACTCTATACTTAATGCATATACCACACATTTCATAATCTATGCTGGAATTCTGCAAAACTTTTGTTTTTGAAGAAACAAAAACCACACTAAATATGAATCTCCCTTTCCTTGAAAAGGCTCCCAGCTACAATATGAATGAAATCCATTTCTACCAAGTAACAAGGATAACAGATTTAGAGTATAGAGCCCCTTGAGATGTACTAAGGCCATGATTGTAGTTATAGATTGATTAGTCACAACAAATAAGGGGACATGTAAGGCATGCCAGCTCCTACCAATTAACACATCTAAATTTTTGAAACTATATTGTCCAAAAAGTTTTTTATTTTCACCTATTGAATATTTTGGAAAATGATCTCCAATGTTGATATGTAATTCTTGCCTATCTGAATGTCTAGAGTTATTCCCAACCCTTCAGATTTTGTTGCTACCACTTCCTTCTAGGGATCATAGTGTTGTATGCTGTAATTGAAGAATTATGAGCATGCTCAAAACTATTAGTGCAACCTTTGATACTACTACACCAGCCATTCTATGCATCGACTTTGAATTCTTCAATAATTGGATATTTCAATTAAGAAAATACTTAAGGCCATTCTAGCATTTGTTTTGTAAGTTTTTACTATTTTCATCGTTTTTCTCATTTTAATTATAACAGACTGTTTTATTTTCTTCTCTGGTTGAAGATTTTTGGTGAGCACAATGGTTTGAATGTATATCCTCTTCCTTATCTCTGCCACTAGAAAATGCTAGAGCTTCTTTAATAACAGTTAATTCTCTACCATGATGTTCTCTTAGTCTTCTTAGAAGCATGAACCGAGTTTCTTCCAAACACATTAGAGCTGCATATTTATCTTCACTTTACTACAATTGCAAGGTCTATTCAAGCAAAGATAGGTTTATACTGTAGCTCATATAGAGTACAATTTTTTATAAGTGTAATGGTGAAAAGTTGAATACCATTTTAGAGAGTTTGTGTTATTAGGTAAAGGAATATTTCAGAAAACAATGATGGAGAAACACCCTCCTAAATAGATCTTCCACGTTGAAAAGCTAGTTTGCAAATATGCCCATTTATCAATGAAACACTTAACCTAGCTATGAAAGTTACTATTATCCTACAAGTATTATAAAATTCTAATTCAAAATAAAAGCTTTTGTTCGAAAAACAAACAACATCACAAATCTAGTTCAAGAAACTTATCATATAGAAAACTCAAATTGAACAATCTGGTGATTGTAAGACTTGGAAAGATTGACCCAAATTCAAATATAACAATCAAAAAGTCAATTAAAGAAATTTATTAAATTGGAAGGATAAGTCAGAGACCTGCCATACCTACTACTTGATGTTTTTTCAAATACATAACATCAACATTTTAGGCATATGAAGGAGTGAATGAAACAACATTTTGTTCCAATGGATCTGTAGAAAATTTGGTATAGGTTTTAGATTTCTCAAAGAAATGTTTGTCTGAATAGACCATCTGTATGAACCAAAAGAAGGAAAGGGTGAAGTGTTATTGTTCTACATTTTTTTCTTTTTCACATAACACTGGAAATAAATTCTTGGTGAGGTGGAGAGGGTCCATGAGAAGAAGGACATATATTTTGGAGGTGACCTGGCTATTAGCAGACTTGTAACTGAAGGTTGTATTCTCATAATCTAGTGGTTGTGAGTAAATATGTCCCCTCCAATTTAGGGGGATTTTATCAGGTAATCCCTTGTTGAAATCAACTTCCATGCATATCCGTGCAAAGGTTACAATACCCTACGCTAGCTTGTGTATTTTGATCTTAATGAATCGGCCTAGGGCATTACCAATATCAGCTAAAATATCAGGGTGCATTAAGTTAAGAGGTAAATTAGGGAGTTGAACCCAAACAAGAATGGCCAAAGATGGAATTATTAGGGGTTAAAATCTACAAAACATGGTTGAATGGAGAGCCCTAATTGGCCCAAAACCATGATCCAAGCTCAAGGACCACCTGTCGATCCCTCTTGTTCTTGAAATATACTATAAAGTGTTCCTTTAAGGAGAAGAATAGATAATTGCGCTTAGATAAGGTCTTAGCCACCCAATCCTGAAGTACATATGCTGAAGGCCAAAATCCATTAAGTCGACAAATTAGAGCATGCTCCATGTAGTCAACACTGAGAGAGTCAAATTAATTTTTTGGCACACTAATGGATGGGATTTTGTCGATCTGATACTTAAGAAATGCTAGCACTGATAGCTCCTTAGGAGGTTGGTTCATAATCCCTAGCTTTAAGGCTTCTTTTAAAATATTTGGGTTGAGAGGAAGAATCCCACCCCTTCCTTAAGCTTCACCTCATAATCTAGAAACTATATTTATTACTGTGTTGTTTACTATGTCGTGCTCACTTAGTCTATTCATATCCTAAAGTTGTGGACCCTCATAAAGGAGATGCATAAGGGAGAGGTGATCCCAGTCCATTATTGAATCTTGGCTGCAAGGGAGGAGACCAGATTCGTAACTCATACTTGTAAACATAGTATCCCCCTGAGAGAGGTCTCACAATAACTCAGAAAAACAAAATAATTGAATCCTTGATTACAACTGGGGGGAGGGTGAATTTAGCTTCATACTACTCTCCAAAATTGTATGCCACTCATGATGACTGGAGAGAGGGCGGGCATGCACCAAGCCTTTTAGGAGAAGGCCCTTGACCACTACAATGTTGAGAAACCTAGGGGATTTAGTGTTAATTGACTGTTTGTGAATGGATTTTAACTTCTTTCGATTAATATCTTCTTCTTGTTCGATTATTAGTGTTATTTCTTCATCAAACAGTAACCAATTCATAAACATAAATAGACAAGAGACACAACATGTAGGCTATGAGCTATGGCCAAAAGCTCTCACTCTTTGAGAGGAAAAGCCACACAAATTCTTCTTATAGAGATTCCAATTGAAAAATACCAAGACCAAGACCCTTGACCTATTTAACTACTCCAAGACCAAGACATAGTCATCTTCCTTGATCCTTTGATCTTCAAATCATGATCCCTATAGCTGCATCCAAACATAGTGATTCATCACTAAACTTAATGTTATCACTACAACATCGAGTAGTACCAAGCAGCTTCGAGCATCTTAACATCATAACATCAGTTAGCACAATACCTAGAAGTGTTGAGGTTATACATTATGATATCGCACCTGACACTGATCAAAACTGTAGCATAGAGTGTTATTCTTATTAACAAAATATTTAGACCTTTGCTAAGATTGGTGAGACTCCATGGTGCGATGCAAGCTCTTGCTCTGGTGGCATCAAACTTCACATACTGAATCATAATAGAAAAATGGCCTCGGATTTGCTTGGAGCCATCCTCCCAAGAGTCGCAAAGCAAAGAAATTAGATCCTGAAGAAATGATGTGGACTCAGATAAGCAGGATTAAGCCTCTGTGTTAAAGGAGAAGCTTCCAGAGGCTACTAAACCCACTAAAGAGGTAGCTAACTGCATTTATTTTCCTTTTTAATTATAGGAATTAAAACAATAAATTTTCCCATGAGGGACTTCATTTGGCTTATTTCTTGGGTTTGAATGGTAGATATTCTACCAAAATCATTGACCTTTAACAATAAAAACCTTATTTTTTGGAAAGAAAAATGCAAGGAGAAATGAAGAGGGATTAGGAATTTATAAATCTCTAAACCCCCTTCATTAAGTGCATGAGGCCTATTGGAAACTTGTTTAAAAAGAAGTAAAAATAGTGTTTCCAATTGTGTTGGGACTAGCCGTGCTCTTTGGGGAGTGGTCAACATTCTCTAGACAACATGAATATGCAAAAAAAAAAGTTATTGATCCTTTTAATATGAACCATGAATCATGATGTAATTTCTCATGCTTTATTGTTTAAGAAGTAAAATATTGAAATATATTTACATTTATATTGTTTCATATCTTCTTTATCTTTCAAGTTTTAATTTTTTTTTGAAAATTTCTATTTTTGGGATTCTCACTTCCTAGTTCCTGATTTTTCTTCCATCAGCATTCTTGGTTCTGGCAACATTGTTATAAGTAAAAATTAAAAGATTGTTTGTCCCTCCTTTAACAACTAATAAGCATAATGGGGACTTATTGCACATTTTATGGATTTCCTTGTTTTTTTGGCTTGGGTTGTCATCATCATTGTTTGAGCTTATCACTGGCAGAATGCTTAAGTGAGGCGGCTGCTCCAAGCACCTATCCCAGTGTCTAAGTAGCACGTTGTTGGAATCCACTTAATCACTTGTTCTCTTCGAACCATCAGTGTACAATCTAATCTCCTTGACTTTGAACTTAGTCTTGCATTGAACTGGGAAAGCTGGAAAATGCAGTCAAGCTTGCAACAATGTTCTGTCTTTAACTCAATATCAGTAGCCCTCTTGTCTTCCTCATGCTTCCACACTCACTTATCAAACTATGCCATATATTTTTCCATTGCCTCCCTAATGATTTCTCTCACCTGAAACTTAAAAAACAGAGTATTATCCTCCAGTCGTTGAAATCTATCACCCACACTGACAAGCGACTCATGAATTTATTTTTTGAGGAGCACATGTTCATGGAAAATTTTCACTTCCCACAGGGTTTCTTAGTATCATTCCACGTGGAGGACTCTTCCTGCCTATGAACGTATTGCTTGTCAATCCAGACTGTCTCCTCAGAGGAGTCCCATCAAATCCCATTGTTTTTAATTATGCAATTGACAGGCATGAACCTCTTCCCTCACAGTTCCTTGAGGGAGCGTTTGGTCTTTTCTCCTCTCATTTCTAGCCTTCTTATGATTTCTAATGGCTAATAGAGACTGAGATAATGCAGAGATAAATTGAATTAACAAGCCCAGTTCTTCTCTAGGTGTGAGAACAAAAAAAAACTTCATACGAATTAAACTATGATTTATACTACTCACTAATGGTTGCCACCATTGTTTCAAATTATGGAGGTATTTTCAAATCAGTCCATAAATTTGATGTCCTACAACTTAAGGCATCCTGCCTTAATCTTTCTAATTGAAAAAACTGGACGTCTATGTCAGCTCCCCAAGGCCTAATTTTTTTTCGAAGTCTCAACATTTTGACTTAATATTAATTTCAATAATTCATTATCCTTCCTTTGAACCTCAGGTTTTGAAAAATCCTGATGTAATATACTTGCCACTTAATGGCATGTTAGAAATCCAATCAACAACATTGTTGGCTGTTCTTGTAGAAAAATGAATTATATTTCTAACCTTTCTGCTGAAACCTCCTTTTAATCCATTAACATTTGGGGTTCAAAATTCCAAATTCGAGAAGAAATGCATTCTGTCATCACAACATTGATTATTATCTGAGAATTCCACTCCATTCCATTGCCACTCTTTCCAGGCTAGGTCTAGGAAAAATTTAACTCCACTACAAGATCCCTCATTCCTGCTTCATTGTTGATGTTGATTCCTATTTTTCCCATATAGACTGAAATCATCTCCCCATTCGTGATCATTATTACCCTTCCACTAACTTCTCTTCTGGGATCTATTTTTGCAGCCCTATCAAAATTTGACTTGAATTGTCCTCCCTTTGGGGGTTCCATTTTGACCTCTTTGGAGTGGTTGGCTGTTAAAATTTGCAACTATGGCCAAACTCCACCTTGGGTAGCTCATATAGAGAAGATATTTTTGTTGGATTCCTCTTTCCGAGAGGTGCAATATTGATCTAAATATCATCTTGTTTGGATGAGCAGGAGTGAGATTTTGAATTTGTTCTCTCACACATGTGAAAATTGTCAAGGTTGGCCAGAAGTCTCCACCCTAAATGAAGGATATAAATATGAGAGGACTATTCCACATTTTGGACATCATAAATCATCACATATATCTCTCTCCTCTCATCATTGGTTCATACAACACTTGAAGCTTCTCTCTCTCTACCTCGCACATGTGGATGAAGGACATATTTTGGGGTAGAATTTTGGATCTGTTTTAGGGCTGAATTGTAGAGCGTTGACCAGCATTGGCCAAAGGTAAACCTTGCTCCCTTTGTTGTGTTTTTTTTTTAGAATGCAGCAAGATGATGGAGCTTAGTGAAATGAAGTTGCCTTCACTAAGTGGGCCCGCAGGCAAATTCTGGCGCAAAATCTATTTTTAGACTATGTCTATTTTTAGACATATGGAGCATGGTTTGGGGATTCCAGTTTGAGATTATTGAAGTATGTGTCATGTTGGTAAAAATAGATGAGAATCTATTTTTGAGGTCAAAGAGGTCGAAGTCTATTTTTAGATTGCCTCTCCTAAAAATAGGGAAGTCAAATATTATTTACCCTTAATAATATTTAGACTATAAACTTCAGTTTACTCTCTTGGAGCACTTTAGTTCGATCTACAGAAGTGGCTCATGCATCTGACAGAGGAATCACGTGGTTCCCAAGGGTTTGATGGCATCTTGCATGGTTGACTTCAGTTGGACTTCAGTGGCATAATTTTGGAGGAGTTAATGGGACAGATAGTGGAGTTGTGTTCTGTTTATTTTAGTTGAACTGATTGAGATTAGTTTAACTAGCTAATCAATTAGTTATGAGTGTAGTGAATTAAATATTATTTAATTAATTAATTAGTAACTCATTATTCAACTCAAGAACACATCATTTCACTACAGTGCATGATCAGTTCAGTGGAGACCAGTGAAAGAGATAGATGAAATGGTAGAGTTAGCTATCAGTTGTGACTATACTGTTGTTATTTGCAACACATAGATAGGTGGATTAAACCTATGAGGATTGCGCAGTTCAGGCTGGTGGTTTATCTATATAAAAAGGCCATCCCATAGCATTGAAACATGCAATATAGGCTGGCTATCAAGTGGCTAAGGATTGGAGCAAGTGTTTTGCTAGATCTAGCTTGATAGTGTGTAGCAATTGAGGGTGTGCATGAGAGCTTGTGAAGAGTTTTTGTACTATGATTGTTACATGATTTCTCCATTATAATATACACAATAGCTACGGGGTTTTCAGCTATAATCTTTCCCCATACATATTGTGTTAATGTGTATGATGATTTGATGTGTTATCGCTTGATTTTATTTCCGCATGTGTGATGATCTGAATTGAATTGAGTGGAAGAGATTATGTGTTATGTATGAAGCTCAAATAGTATGTGACCAGGATAGTCTTGGTGGATAATTATTTATTATTTAGCAAATTTCTACACGGTATCAGAACTATTGAAGCAGAGATTGATCATCACAGTGATTACAAACTTATTTCGGTAGACAGAGTCTGCATGCGGGCCAGGTAGCCTTCGGATTCATCTTTCTTCGGAAAGTGAAAGGTCTGGTAAATGCCCCTTGTAGTCGATCTCTGTGCTAGAAATAATTTGTTCTCACAGATCTAGAGTGGTTGAGCTTTGAGGTGGAATTCGAATTTTGTAGCAGTTTTGTTTTCTTGGTGCCGGTGTTGAAAATGTCTTTCAACGGTTTGCGACTCGAATATGCTCTTGAAGGCAGTTCGAATTATGTTGCATGGAAGGATCGCATGGAGGCAGTATTAGAAGATAATGGTCTGAAGGAGTTCGTAGATACGGATGTCCAAAAGCCCACTGATCCTGCTGAAGTCGAAGCATGGCAAAAGAAGATGGCGAAATGTCGAAGGATCCTGTTGGAGGGCGTCAAGGATCATATTGTATCCAGCCTGCATGGAAAGGCTTCTCCATTTTTAATGTGGAAAGCTTTGACGAATCTATTCCAGAGTAAGAGTGACCAAAGGAAGCTGGCACTCAAAGATAAGCTCAGGAACATCAAGATGGAGAAAGGCGACAGTATCTCCAAATACCTCACGAAGTTCACTCAGTGCAGAGATGAGCTGGGAAGTGTGGGGGTGACTGTCGAAGACGAGGACATGGTCAACCTAGCTCTCCTTGGTATTCCGAAGGCTTGGCACTAATATCAAGATAGTGTCAATGGTCGAGAGAAGCTGTCGGGATGGGAGTGCCTTTGGGCAGATCTCATGCAGGAGGAGATAAGGAGGACTACTCGAGATGGATCTTCATCAAAGGAAGCTGATGAAGAAAACTGCGCTTTGGTTGCCAAAGCAAAGAAGGGGAAGGGTAAGAAAACTTCTCATTCCGGTGCAAAGGGCAAGAAGCAGGATATGGCGAAAGTGAAGTGTTTTCATTGCCATGATCACGGACATTATGCTACCAATTGTCCAAAGAAGAAGAAGAACAAGCAAGCGGGAAGATCTGCAGATGGAGAAGCTTTGGCTTCACAGTTCGAGCTTGACTTTTCACTGATCACATGCTTGGTTTCAAGTGTGATGGGATCGGTATGGTTATTGGACAGCGATGCGTCATTTCATATGACGGGAGATCGGGATTTGTTCTTAGATCTGGAGGACAAGGATTTGGGTGTGCACATCGAGATGGGCGATGATGGTAGATACAGTGCGACTGGTATCGGTACCATATCCTTTCAGAGGGAGTCTGGTAAACCCTTTGTATTGAAGGATGTCATGCATGTACCTAGATTGAAGAAGAACCTGATTTCAGTAGCGATGTTGGAGGATAAGGGGTATGATGTGGTCTTCAGCGAAGGAAAAGCCTTCCTGCGCAGTAAGACTACTGGAGAGACCCGGAAGATAGGGGTTCGAACCAAGAACCTTTATCGGTTGCAGGTAGATGGCTGCGCAGCTATGGCATGCAAGGCGGGAGAAGTGGTGAGCCGGGATGATGAGGGCGAACTGTGGCACAGGAGATTGGGCCACCTTCACCATGGAGCTTTGAAGATCCTGCAGTAGATTTCTACTAGGCTTCCTAAGGGCACCCTTGCGCAGTCAGATCAGTGCAAGGGGTGTACCTTGGGGAAGTATGTGAAAGCCACCTTTCACGAGAAGGATAGTCGCGCCACGACGATCCTTGAGAGAGTTCACACAGATGTGTGTGGTCCTTTCTTAGTTGCTTCGACAGCAAAGCACAGGTATTATGTGATCTTTGTTGATGATTTGTCTCGAAAGTGCTGGATCTTCTTCATGCAGAAGAAGAGCGATACATTCGCGAAGTTCTGTGAGTTTAAAGCACTGGTCGAGAAGGAGTCGGGGAAGAAGGTGATTGCTCTAAGGAGTGATAACGGTGTTGAATTCATCTCGGCTGAATTCAAGGAGTTCTGCAGCGTAGAAGGGATTCGGAGAGAGCTCATCGCACCACATAACCCACAGCAGAACGGGGTGGCTGAGCGGAAGAACAGAACGATCGTGGGTGCTGCACGGGCGATGTTGCATGATCAGGGCCTACCCCTTCACTTGTGGGCAGAGGCATGCAATACAGCAGTGTATGTGCAGAACCGTTGTCCTCACAAGGTTCTTGGCATGAGTACACCAGAGGAGGCTTATTCTGGCAAGAGGCCTGATATTTCCCATTTGCGGATTTTCGGATCTCCTGTCTACATGCATGTGACGAAGGATGCAAGAAGGAAGCTGGATCCAACTGCTGAAGTTGGAATATTTGTGGAGTACACTGATACACCTCATAACTATCGAGTGTATGTGCCAGACAGTCGCAAGACTGTTGTGCGACGGGATATAAAATTCCAGGAGGAGAAAGCCATGCAGTGTTCTCTTGAGAGGGAGCTACACTTGCATGCAGATGAGGAGCTGTTAGTTCCTAAGGAGGAGCTTCCGGATGTGGATCAGCCACAAGAGGAGGTTCGGGAGGTGGAAGAAACCACCCAGGCAGCGCCAACCATCAGAGGGCGCATGCGCACTACAGAAGCTGAGCGACTGGCTCGGGATGCAGAGAAGGTTGTAGGACCACCTACAGCACAGCGCAGACAGAGACAGTCACCGGATCGGTACAGTGGATACATGGCTCTTGTGAGTCAATGTGTTGTGACGGAGCCATCCTCTTTTGAGGAAGCTGTGGAGGAACCCGCATGGGTTGATGCCATGATCGAAGAATATGATTCGATCGTCAGGAACAGTGCATGGGAGATTGTCCCAAGACCGGTAGGGAAATCGGTGGTGGGTTCGTGATGGATCTACAAGGTGAAGCAGGCAGCTGACGGGAGTGTGGAGAAGTACAAGGCGAGATTTGTCGCCCGTGGCTTTTCACAGATCGAGGGGATCGATTATGAGGAGACCTTTGCACCTGTCGCAAGGTACTCTTCCATACGGACGATCCTTGCTCTCTCAGCGCAGATGGGGTGGCACATTCATCGGATGGATGTGAAGACTGCGTTCCTCAATGGAGTTATTGAGGAGGAGGTGTACATAGAGCAGCCTGAAGGTTTTGAGATCTTCAGCAGTGAGTCGCATGTGTGCCGACTCAAGAGAGCACTGTACGGGCTGAAGCAAGCACCTCGTGCTTGGTACACTCGGATAGACAACTACTTCACCGGGCTTGGATTCTCCAAGAGTGAGGCAGATCCAAACCTGTACCAGATTTTGGTGGAGGGGAAGCTGTTGATCATCGTACTGTATGTAGATGATCTAACTTTGACTGGCGATGAGCAGTTGATACTTTCATGCAAGAAGGATCTTGCACGAGAGTTTGAGATGAAGGACTTGGGCATCCTTCATTATTTCCTGGGATTGGAGATTTGGCAGCGCAACGGAAGACTGTTTGTTTCTCAGGGAAAGTATGCCTGGGAGATTCTGGAGAGGTTCAACATGCAAGGCTGCAAGCCTGTTGACACTCCTCTTCCTGGTGGTTGGAGGAAGGAGGATGCTACTTCAGTGGAGGTAGTGGATACCACTGTTTATCGACAGTTGGTGGGGTCGCTTATGTATCTGGTCAATACACGACCCGATATATGCTATGCAGTTAACCAGCTTTCGCATGCTATGGTTAAGCCTACCAAGCTCTTTTGGAAGGCAGGCAAGCATGTATTGCGCTATATTAGAGGCACATCGGGATATGGTCTATGGTACAGATAGGAGGATGGATCGAAGCTTTCTGGCTTCACTGATGCAGATTGGGCAGGGAGCCCAATGGAAAGGAAGAGCACATCTGGAGGAGTTTTCAGGGTCGACAACGTTTCTGAGTAATGGAAACGGAAGTCCGTGGTACTCGGTCGTGAGAGGCCAAGTACATACAGTGACTAAACTTGGGCGCATGCGAGCTATTTTGGATGAGGAAGATCCTCGCGAGATTGTTTCGAGGTTGCATTTGGAGCCTACAATGATTTACTGTGATCACCAGAGTTGCATTAAACTCTCGGCTAATCCAATATTTCATGATAGGTCCAAACACATTGACATCAGGTACCATCATATCAGAGATTGTGTTCAGCGGAGAATCATGATGCTTTCATATGTTCCCACGGAGGATCAGGATGCCGACATCCTGACGAAGGCGCTCACCAGGAGCAAGTTCGAATTCCACAGAGGCAGGATAGGGGTTGCAGATAATCCATATCTTGCTGAGAGGGAGTGTTGAGAATGCAGCAAGATGATGGAGCTTAGTGAAATGAAGTCGCCTTCACTAAGTGGGCCCGCAGGCAAATTCTGGCGCAAAATCTATTTTTAGACTATGTCTATTTTTCGAAATATGGAGCATGGTTCGGGGATTCCAGTTTGAGATTCTTGAAGTATGTGTCATGTTGGTAAAAATAGATGAGACTCTATTTTTGAGGTGAAAGAGGTTGAAGTCTATTTTTAGATTGCCTCTCCTAAAAATAGGGAAGTCAAATATTATTTACCCTTAATAATATTTAGACTATAAACTTCAGTTTACTCTCTTGGAGCAGTTCAGTTCGAGCTACAGAAGTGGCTCATGCATCTGACAGAGGAATCACGTGGTTCCCAAGGGTTTGATGGCATCTTGCATGGTTGACTTCAGTTGGACTTCAGTGGCAGAAGTTTGGAGGAGTTAATGAGACAAATAGTGGAGTTGTGTTTTGTTTATTTTAGTTGAACTAGTTGAGATTAGTTTAACTAGCTAATCAATTAGTTATGAGTGGAGTGAATTAAATATTATTTAATTCATTAATTAGTAACTCATTATTCAACTCAAGAACACATCAGTTCATTACAGTGCATGATCAGTTCAGTGGAGACCAGTGAAAGAGATAGATGAAAAGGTAGAGTTAGCTATCAGTTGTGACTATATTGTTGCTATTTGCAACACATAGATAGGTGGAGTAAACCTATGAGGATTGCGCAGTTCAGGCTGGTGGTTTATCTATATAAAGAGGCCATCCCATAACATTGAAACACGCAATAGAGGCTGGCTATCAAGTGGCTAAGGATTGGAGCAAGTGTTTTGCTAGATCTAGCATGATAGTGTGTAGCAATTGAGGGTGTGCATGAGAGCTTGTGAAGAGTTTTTGTACTATGATTGTTACATGATTTCTCCATTATAATATACACAATAGCTGTGGGATTTTCAGCTATAAGCTTTCCCCATACATACTGTGTTAATGTGTATGATTATTTGATGTGTTATCACTTGATTTTATTTCTGCATGTGTGATGATCTGAATTGAATTGAGTGGAAGAGATTATGTGTTATGTATGAAGCTCAAATAGTATGTGACCAGGATAGTCTCGGTGGATAATTATTTATTATTCAGCAAATTTCTACATTTTTTAGGCAGGAGGTATGTAACAATATGGTGGTGAATTTAAATCAAGCTTGAACAAATCAACCAACACATTATTATTCTTAAGTTGTCACATTGCATTTCAATTTCCAGCTATCTTCACACCATACTTTGACCATAGGTATGTTTGCATGATCTGATCTAGATGATAAAATTGAGTCTTACTAAGAAACCAACAAGATACATAATAAATGTGTGAGGCATAGAGGATGTGTCCAACCCCCTTTTCAACTTCCCATCTAATGATAGGTCCTTATGATGCCAAAATCAAGGCTTACTCTAAAATTTTTGAAGACACGATACACCAATCTTGGATAGCCACTGGTGAAATCCCCACTTCAAAATTTCAAATGCCATGCCTAGATACCTCACAATTACCCTAGGTCAATCATAAGTCTGTGCTGTGGGAATCTAGTAGGTTGAGAGTCTAACTCTAACAACTAAAAAATTGTCTCATGGTCACTAACCACAACATCTAATGTAGAGCCAAATATGTGCAAACAAGTATGAGCACCATCAAGAAAACTCTACTTAACACTTATAGAAATAAAGGATCCATTAGAAAAAATGATTGTTGACCATGTATGACCCATCAGGACGTAACATGTCCTTCAATTTCCCTTAAATGTCATCAACTTCAAATAGGTGAGCCAAGGCATCTATTGTCAAATATACAAATATGGGGCATAGGGGCACCCTTGACAAATAAATCTATTTAGCAACATTTCAGGGGATAATGAGTTACTAACAAGGAGAAATGTTCATGCATTAGAGAGTAGTGTGTTCACCATGGCCACACATCGTGGTCCAAAGTACAATAAAAACTAACATGTCTATGATGAAGCTCCAATCTGCATAAAACAAGTCTGCTAGCCACTGTCTCAAGCCCATTCGATGACCTCTCAAATTTAGATTACGTGTCTAGAATAATTGGACCCTGTACAAAACCTGTGTGCTCTTGTTGAACTAACTTCCATGCAATTGAGAGCCATTTCTTTAGCTATGATCTTGTATGAGACACCGAGGAAAGTAATGAGGCTCCAATTTCTAATGGTGCCCCTAGCTACATTCTTGGTAATGTGTTTACTAAGGCCTTGATTGAGAGATTTAGATAGCCTTTTAGAAGATAAATTTTCAGCTATCAACCAATAGAAATAATCTTGTATTGTGTTCAACATGGCCTTGTAGAAATCAGAACGAAGGCCATCCACTCCTGATGAAAAAATCACAACAAAGGCCATCCATTCCTGATGACTTGCTATTCTTCATAGAAATAAGAGCTAAAAAATACCCTCTTTGAGAAGTCACTATCGAATTTGATTCAATCACTACACCAATAGATATAAATCTTGCGTGGAATGACTCTACAATGAGTGTTCCTAACATACACCACATGATCCATAAAAGAATTAAGAGAAAATATTTTGAAAATGCAATCGGAACATGCCTTTGACCTATGTTTAATCCTCTGTAAGAGATCCATCCCATTGATGCAAACTAAGAATATTGTAACTGCCACTTTTATTTTCAAGTAGTCAAAGTAGACTTTGGAATTTGGATCCCTCATCTTCTTAAAAAATCCACTATAGTCAAGAAGGCACCCTGGCACCCCTTCTAATGCAGTCCCTTTCCTTACAAACTGTCATTTCCCCTTGAATGACCACATGTACAGATCCCTCTCAAGGAAAATGTGTATCTCCTTGAGTGTAAGCAGATCATCCTGCAACTCTTTTAAGTTTTTTAATTTTGTAGGCCATCGTTTGTCTCACCCATTCTATTATAAAGAATACATTTCTCATACCCATCCTTATTTTGCATATGCTTTTCAAGATGATGTCATATGATTTGAAAGATCACTTCCATACAGTGTCTTCATATGTTTTCTTTGAATTTACCCCATTAAAGCACTGGTATCACAGATTGTTAAAATGGACGTATGGTAATGATGAAACTATAAACCAAAAATAAGGAAAAAACTCTAATATTTTAAAATATTGAAAGGGTGAATCCACAACTATTATCGTAAGCTATTTTTCCATCTAACATAAAAACTTCTTTTTTCTTGTTTCTAACTAGGTCAATGCCCAACATTGACATTTATAAAAATGCTAAGATACACTAATGATTCTTGTTACCTCACAAACCTACAGTTTAAGTGGTAAAGCCTTAAAACACATGTACAACCTTTAACGTAACTAAGAGGGAAGTCTGTGATACCACATACTGCCCCGTTTTCTTGAAACTCCCATTTTTCCATCACATGAGAGCACATACTATTGTCCAAATGATTTTTGTTAAAGGTCTGTATTGGATAGATGAAAAATTGTCACAAGGGAAGCATGATCTGCAATTCTGTCTTTTAAGGAATATTGATTCCATAGTCTTCCATAGTCTATGTGACAGGCCTATAAATAGTTGGGAAATTAATTCATTGGCGACATTGCATATTACCAACCCATGTGAGCTTAGAGATTCCTTTTCCAGAAATAGTGTGAAACTTAGAAATGCTGATCTCAGGTTTCTTCAAGTACTAGTGGAATTTGTGATACCAAATTGACCCCTATTCAATAATTTTTTGGGCAAGCATTGATCCATGTGAAATAATTCCAAAATCCAATTTTCATTTCTCAATCTCATGTCAAACACTAAGTAATTTTAGAGTACAAGCACATTGTATTTGACTATTAGGATATTTTAAGATGGTTTCCACATCATAATTGAATCTTGGTCAACCACACTTCACTTCTGTGCTAAAAATGAAAACTCTAAATCGTCTAAGCTTAAAATTATTTCCATTATTTTATTGTGGACAAGGTACTCAAAGTTATATGAGGGGTTTGGGTCCCATTGTTCGTCTGGATAAAAAATATCATGTGAGTTATCTATTCTTCTAGTAGCATGAAGAGCACTCTTCAAAAAAATTTCACATTTATCAGCTCTGCCAATTCTTGTTTACTTTTGAATTATATTAGAACTGGTCCTGTCCCCTAGAGCATGAAAAAGAGTGGGTACAAATTCATTCATCGTTTGTGTTCTAGGATGTTTATACAAAGTAGTCAGGTACATGTCTACAACTAAAAATATTTGTGGGGATCATGTCATATGACTTGCACTTAAATTTTTTGATAAATATGTTAGTTTCTTGATTGGGTTGTACAGGGTTTCTGGCACTATATTTTGCATTGGATTTTTCTCCTTTAGATATCTTTGCATGGTGCTCAATAGGCCTATAGTTTTGAACCATTGGTTGCTTGGTTCCAACATGGCTGTGTCGAATATTTAACTTGTCATCAACCCTTTCACTCGCAGTGTTGAGACCAATGAAATGATGCAAGAAATAGTCCACTCAGGATGAACCACATCCTCAATGTGCTAGAGAACATATTCCCTATGAAAAATATTATAGTGGTCATGATCATATCAAAACTTGTTACTCCTACTAGTATCTTTTTTTTTTTTTTCTTGAAATTCATGTTTTTGGTTACCTGTGCATATATAGATCTTATAGATGTGAATAGCACTTTGAAAGGTACCCCATAAGCTGAGTGGTCAAAGTAGCCAAATCTTGTATATGACTACATTGAGAAAATGTCCTCTTGTTGGTTTCAAGATCATTTTGACCAATACCATCGATCATTCCAGAATGCACTTTTTCCAGGCCCCAAAGTTGTCCCTTAGTGTCGGCTTCATGTCGATTTTTTAGAGGTTCGTTGTCTACATTTCCTTGTAAAAATATATTGCATGAATGATTGTCCACATGTTCATGGAGAAGAGAACATATTTGCATTTGATGTGGTCTAGAGATAGTTTTTATTTGGTTCAAGCCTGTATTCTTCATCAATGATTTTCTTGACATCGCTTTCATTCTTAGCACTGTAGTTGTAAATTTATCATTGATGGTTTCATTACTAGTTTCATCAATATTCTGGGGTTGTCCAACTTCGTTATTGTCAAAAATAGAGCCATACAGAGGTGGAAATGGATCTGTATGACTAAAAGCTTCATTAATTGCATGTTTATAATACACCTTTTGTTTTTCTACCATGGAATATTCATGACACATGTCAATAACTTTGTCTTTGACATGAGATTGAAAGTAAAAGGGAGAAACAATATTTGAGGGTTGAACTATAGAATTAATTGTTTCTTCACTTAGATAATAACGAGGGTCACATTATTACTTTCATGTTTTTGAAAAACCCTTTGAGTTTATGGACCACAAACTCTAGGAAACCATGATTACATCTATTTATTTCTTACACGATCATGATTAACATCAAAGTGAAACGTGGGGGTTACATTATTTCTCTACTCAAACTCACAATGGAATGCCGAGGTGCCAAGTATATTACCATGAAATTCTACAGCTACCTTACTTTCACTGTTTGACAAAATAGGATTAGTGTGACTGAAAGATAATTATGTGACCTCAAAAGTGTTTTTTAGGATTTAAATTATCAACAAGGGAAGAATGATATTCATCATACTTTTCATATGGTTGATCCTTTTGGGTAGAAACATGGTTTCTACCCGACATTAACTACATGCATCTTGTATCATTGATTGAACTGTTAAAAAAAAATCATTTCTTATGTTTATTTCTTTGTCATGTTGGACACCATGACTAGCCTCCTCACAATGGTGAAAATTATTATCATGCTCCTCTTTTTCATGAGACTCTTTCATAGGATCTATGACACATACATCAACACATACTAGTTCTTTGATGAGGATGGGGTTTGTTGTGGGGCTATGTTGGTCACAAAGTAGTTGGTCCATCATGAACTAATCTTGTGAATTTGGAGGGTCCCTTTTAGTGATATTGTTATCATATTCAAGAGGGGTGGGAACTTCTTCTTCTTGTATGGATGCCACAAGGTCTTGAAAGGTGTTTTCATATCATTGGAACCCAAGGCCCCAATGCTCGAGAAAGCCCTCAGTTAGACTTGCAATAGAAGATATTCCTTTTGGACTACCAGATCTAACCCAAAACTTTTTCTTTTCCTCAAGATAGTATAGAAATATCATTATGCATAAAATTGAATTTTGAAGTGTGTTTTAAGAAATTTACAGTGTTCCATAGGGATACATCCTTGAGGTGGGGTGTGTGCTCCTCACGTTTTCCATGCTACTAGGACAAAGGGGACGCCTGGGGAAACATTTCTCAAGTTCCCCCTTCTGGGGGAATGCGAGGAAAAAAAGAGGAAAAATTTTCTCAATGTGGTGGATATGTTTCCCCAAAAATGGGTGTCTGCGGGCATATGCCCTCAAAAACGTGGGCTTTTAGGCATCCCTTGATTTTTTATTGAAAACAATAATTTATGAGTAGTGAAGTGTGATATTGAACCCGAGCGCCCTACTAATACTATGTAATTAATGGTAATGTTAAATTCTTAAAATAATCCTTTTACTTAAATTCTTAACATTACCATTAAGTTTCAAGATGTTTGAGATTGGTTCCAACCTCATTAGATTTCATACTGTTCCTTTTATCAAATATTTCTATGCTTCAAGAATTTTTTTGTGGGATTTATCACTTAGCATGAACTTCTTGGGGCATTCCTATTGCATTTCAAGGACAACTAAGTGACCTTTAATATTCTTGACAACCTTTTGTAAATCTCCAGTGTCCGAGGGGACATGTTGTAGAATGTCTATTTTTTTATGCAGAGTGGCTAAAATTTCTTGCTTAGTCCTTGCTTCAGACTTGAGTGTAATAATATGTTGATGCTGATCATCAATATTATTGGTAGTCAAATCTACTACAACAGTTTGTGATCAGTTCTCTAATATTTAAGAACTAGATCCACTATTTAATGAGAAAATAAATCGTTATTCATCCCCTTCCATTCTCATGGAACTAGTCTAAGTTGAAGTGAGTATAACATTTCCAATGGATTGTTTTCCTAAAGAAAATCATCTTGCTAATTAAGTACATGAAAGGAGAACCCCTACAAAAGTTAGAAGCATGCATGGTCCAAGTAATTCAAAAACTATATACTTGAGTAAGTATATTTGCGAGGATTTAGCAATATTTGTGATCTAAAGGGAAAATTAAAAATAAAGCTGGTGCAAGAATGTAATAACTCTAAATTCGTTGGTGCAAAAATGTAATAACCAATTATTTTTCTTGTACTTCTAATGACAATTTTTTGGCAATGGTGACTTTTTTCCCCAATTTCCAGGGCCGTTGTTTTTTATAATGAATACAACATGGGTGACCAATGATATAAAAATGAGCATCAAAAACTTGGGATAAGCATTATAGTATGATCTTCTAATCCTATTTCTATAAAAAGAGGTTAGTCATCTTGAATTTCTCTTAAGGTTGCGTAATAACCATTGCAACATTTCACCAATTGTAGCCAAAAGTTAAAACGTATGTAACATAAGTTTCAACTTTTGGCTACAATTGGTGAAATGTTGAGTTCTAAAAATGAAAAAGGCATCATTAATGTTCAAATATAAGTGATGCTTGTTGTGGTACTAGTATGTAACGTGCTCCTAATAGTTCATGCCTATACTTCATATCATAAAGATTGAGAGACAAAATAAACCAACATTTTATTCTAGATTACATGTCAACTATCATCTGACCTTGACAATGATCTAAAGGAGAATGTTTTCCTAATTATTTTTCTCTTTGTTGCTAATTTCACTCTTTATATATGTATTATATTTGAAAGCATGTGACATAAGCACTTAGAATCTTCTTATTCCAATTCTTGATTTTTTAATGTTATGCATACACTGCGCTTAGATTTAAAAGAAAAATACTTTAATGGTAGTGGGAGTGAAATATTATGGAATACTACCTGTAATTGTAACATTTTTTCTATGGATTTTAGTGAAACTATTTATGGTTTGATATTATCATACAACCTTTATCAAGTTACATGCACCCTCATTAGAAAAAACAAGATAATTTTTCTTGGCATGACTATATTTCTTTGTCATTGTTGACTTAACAAAGTCTTTTAGCTAAGAAACTAGTTTCAAGGTTATGGGATAACTTGTCATATAAATTGAACGTAAGTTATATCCAAAATGTTAACTTGTAAACTACTTAGCTAGTTTTATGTTTTTCATTTAAAATCAAGTGAAGTTTGAACTTTGAATGAGTTGTTCTATAGACTTGAATATTAAGATATTTTGGTGTAAGGATTATTCATTTATTTTATCTGAATATAATATTTACTATTAACTTAGAACCACTTGGCACAAATACGTCATAGCTCAAGATCATACTTTATAGAGTGTCGTATAATAAAAATAGGAGTAAGGACACTGAATTCTTTCAGTTTTCCTGGTTCTTACTGCCACCCCTTGTAGTACCTCCACAAGTTTCAAATGTAAGTTCCAAAATATTTGGTATCTATTATAATCATGCCATTTATGGTAAATTGCTTGGCTGTTGGGAATTAGGATTTATTTGGTATGGTTTTGTTATTGAGTTCCATTTTGGTCTTGAATACTGTGCTCCATATTTATAAGATCAAAGTGAAATTTGTGAATTACCCATCTCTTGTTATGATTACTTGACTCTGAAAACTTATAGTAGGTGCTGGTACAAAATATCATGCAGAGGAATGGTGTTAAATTTTACAAAACACATGGCTTATCCCTCCCATGCATATTCATAATTACATATTTAGTTAAATAAGAAAGCATACTTAGTTGTGGAAAATAGGAAATTCTTGTGACTCATTCATCACCTTGGTTTTCTAGTTCATATGGGAACAAAATGAGCTAAATCCTAAGACTAACTAAATACTTAAAAAAAATCCTTATATTGTAATAGGTATTGTGAACAAGTTATGAAGTACAAGGTGGTATCTGCAAAGCTAGGCATGTCAATGAGGAGATCAGTAGTGTATCTGACTATGTCTTCTGGTAACCATCAATCAAAAAATTGTCTATTGCATGCCTGGTGGTGTTGTTTATAGATATATTTCTATGGAGTTCTAGAAAAAATTTGTGAAATTATGCACTTTGTATAGATTGGGGTGGGATAATAAGAAACTTCTTTTAATATCCAAAGGTGATAAAAAAACAAGTACATTATATTGGCAAGTAATCTAAAGATGAGTGCTTGCTATGAATGAATATTGGTAAAGTGCACTCTTATAAATTAGAATAAACAATATACTTGTTAGCATTGGAAAGTTGAACCATGCAAGTTTATTTTAGAAATGATACCTTTTCCATCTGTTCCAAAATTTCCATGAGATAACGATTAGTTGGGATGTGGCAAGGTTGTTGTTATAGCCTACATACGCTAATCTGTGCACATTATGGACTTCAAATTTTGATATAGTGTGGCCAAATTTAACACAGATTCATACCCTATTTCAGTATAAATATTACTCCAAATTGTATTGCTCATCTTATGTTATTATCTAATTTACTTAGTGATGTAAACCTACCTCATCTAAGTCAATAGGTGTTAGGCGCTTCATTAGTTAGATCTTGTATATTCCAGTAATTAAAATTTTGTGGTTGACATTAATTGTGTTCCTTCCATTCCTAGATTACCATTATCAACATGGTGGAGTTTTTTAGTGTTACTTTTTTGAGTGAACTTGAAGGAAGCACTACACAAAATGTCCCCAATGCCAGGATCTTAGGAAGACATAAATTCTACAAAGCAACGACCGAAAAAAGTGACATCTATAGTTTTGGAGTGGTGATCTTGGATCTGGTGACATGAAGACAAATAATAGATCGAGAAATTGGAGAGGGTGAAGATCTTGTGAAGTGGGTGTGCAATAAAATAGAGAAAAGTAATGGGTTTCTTGAAGTGTTGTATCTTGATTTTGTGCACTGCTTTAAGGAGGAAATGACCATGGTTATGAAAGTAGGACTCCTTTGCATAAGCACCTTTCCCATCAACTTGCCAGCAATGAAGAGAGTCGTACATTTACTGCAGGAAGCAAATACCGAGCACAAGGCCAAGGCAACTACGAGGGATGAAAAAATATTCTCTTCACTAGTACGTGGAACCCACAATTTGCATTTTATATGCATGATGGTAATTGTATTTAGCCTGGAATTTTATTATTAACATGGCCTCCATATTTACTTCCACTTTGTAGCTTCTAATTTTGTTTAGGTTTGTTCATGTATAACCTTTTGAATCTAACCTAATACTAATACTAAAAATAGAAGCTTTCCTCTGTAACTATTTGGGGATCATTCCCCATGACTATCCAATGGTTAGAAGGTGCATTTATCTACCCTGTAGTGGGCCATTTTGTTGTTGTGTTTTTGATAAATCTACCCTCCAAGTTAATAATTGTGGTGGGTTGGTTAAGACATAATTTGATCCCTATTAAACACCGTGATGAAAGAAAAAATCAATACCATTGTCATCTCCATCCATGATAACGTCTTATTATTGATCTCCTCTTGATCTACTCTCCTTGGGCACAAGAATTTAATTGTAAACCAGAACACTAAAGCTTTCAATGTAATATAGGTTGAAATCAAGATGATTTTAGTGTTTGCTGTCTGAGATTCTCATTATCTTGTTGTCATAAATAGTTATTTCATAGAAGTTTAATTATGGCCTCCAATCATTTTAAAATTGTATTGTAACATGAAAATGTTCATTTCTAAAATTTACGTGTTTTTAAACAATCCTTGGATTAAATCCTAATCAATATGTATTTAACCATTCTCCGTATTAAATCATGACATGACAGGACAACAAAATTGTAACAGGAAAATCATGTTCCTTCCTGAAATTATAAATGTATTTAATCATTAGTAGTTTTGGTAAATATTAAGTATTTAATCAGAAATAGTTTTGGTAAATATTAGGTATCATAGAGGAAATTAATCAATTGAGTTATTGTATTTTTATTATGTATTTTGAATATAATATTTATTCTTATTGTCTTTTTATTATTTATATTGAACATGTTATTTCTAGAAACATTTAATCTTCCTATATCTTCTATTCCTTTGGTGTATCTTTGCACCTTTAGGGGAAATTGCTAGTTTAAAGTCTAATTTTTTAAAGGGTGCTAGCTCAATGGAAGAGCACCTTATTTATAACCACGAGGTTGGTGGTTCGATTCCATCGTGCCTTGATATTCATAGGGAATGGCGACGATCAATTTTTGGTGATGGATGCTCTTTTGACCATCACCAATAAGCTTATGGTGACATTTCTCGACCCTCACCAAAATATGAAATGGTGACAGTCAACGAATGCCACCATATATACGCATCAATAGTGGCGACCATGAAAAGTCTGTCACCATAAATCGTTGTTGTTGATATGAAATGGTGAGGGTAATTGTTTGTCATGATAGTCATTATTCGTGACGAACCTTGATGTCACCAATGAGCTTATCATGACATTTTTTGACCCTCACCAAATATGAAATTGTGACGGTCAATGAACGTCGCCATATATATGCACCAATAGTGATGACCATGAAAGGTCCATCATAAAAAATCGATGTTGTTCATATGAAATGGTGATGGTCAGTATCTGTCATTATAATCAATATTTGTAATGAACTTTGAATGTCACCACAACACATAATTTTGGCAAAACCACCTTTGGTGACGTTCATTTTTTTGGTGACGGAGGCTATTTTCCGTCACCATTACTCATATGAAATAGTGACGATCACTATCTTTCATTATAAATCATTATTGGTGACGGACCTTGAATTTTACCACAACACCTATACTTTTGGCAATGCCACCTTTGGTGACGTTCTGTTTTTGGTGACAAAGGCTCTTTTGACCCTCACCAATGAGCTTATGGTGAAATTTTTCACCCCTCAACAATGTCCTTTTATCTTGTAGTGAATGTTTAAAGTGTGTTGAAGAGTTTGTAGAAATACAAATTGATGATGAGCAGGACATTGTTGAAAATCAAAATAGCAGGCCTTTTAAGAAAACCATGGCTGGGAAGAACATTATAGATATGAAAACTAACTATATTCCTAAAGGCTTAGTTCCTTTAGAAATATTGTTCGATAATAATGATGTTTTTCTCAAGCCTGAAAGTAAATTTGATGACAAGAGTACAATAGAATGTAACATTGGTACAGAGGATCAGCCAAAATTAGTCAAAGTATCCAAATTCCTTTCTCTTGAAATTAGAACAAAATATATCAAGCTGCTGAAATTTTTTTCTAATATTTTTGCATGGTATTATAGTGAGCTCAAAACTTATGATAAAAGCATAATGCAACACAAGATTCCTTTGAAAACAGATGCAAAGCCTGTAACACAAAAAATCAGACATATCAATCCCATGCTGCCCCCAAACATTGGGAAAGGAATTAGAAAACTATGGGAAGAAAATATAATTATACCTTTGAGAATTTCTAACTGGGTAGCTAATATAGCGCCGGTTCGGAAAAATAATGGAGAGATAATAATTTGTGTTGATTTTCGCACCCTGACCAGTCTTCATTGAAAGATAACTATCCACTAGACAATATGGATTATATTTTGCAGGAGCTTGTAGGATCCAAAATATTGTCAATGATTGATGGCTTTTTAGGCTATATATATATTTCAGTTGATAGGCAAGATAGAGAAAAGGAAAAATTTACCACACCCTAGGGTACATTCATGTACAACAAAATGCCATTTAGTCTAATGAATGTAGGTGAAAAATTTCAACGGGCAATGGATATTTCATTTGCAGGAGAAAAAGAGAGGTTTGTAGTCATCTATTTGGATGACATCATAGTCTATTCAAAATCTGATGAAGACCACTTGAAACATTTGAAACAAGTTTTTGACAAATGAAAAAATTTTGGTTTTTCCTTGAACACAAAAAAGTCATCCTTTGTTTTCCAAGAAGGGAAATTATTGGGACATATTGTAACAGAAAGTGGCACCTGTATTGATCTGGGAAGAGTAGAAGCTATTCAAAATAATGGTTTTCCAAGGAATAAAAAAGAATTGCAGTCATATTTAGGGAAATAAATTTTCTGAGGCGTTTTATTCCTAACTTTGCAGATCTAATAAAAAATATAAATTTCTTGTTGAAAAAAGATGCAGAATTTAAATGGCGAGATGAAGCCAATAATTCATTTTCAACAATCAAGTCTGCCTTGACTGAAGCTCCAGTTTTCATTAGTCATGATTTCGAAAAATATTTTCTAATTTTTTCATATGCTTCAGAAGAAAAAATTGCAGTTGTCTTGTTATAGAAGAACAAAGAAGGTTTAGAGCAGCCTATTTCATTTTCAGTTGTGCTTTAAGAGATGTCGAATTAAAGTACAACTTGGCTAAAAAAAAAGTGTATGCACTAGTTAAGGCTTTGAAGTTTTTTTGAGTTTATGTGTTGCATTCAAAAATAGTTGCTTTTTTTCGCAATATCATTGTTAAAGATGTTTTACTGCAGCTAGATACAGATGGCAAGAGGGGATGATGGTTGACCAAAATTATGGAATTTTATACTGAGATCAAACCAACTAAATTGATAAAAGGTCAAGGCCTGTCTCGCTTGATGGTTGAATCTAACAGCAAGGTTTTAAATCTGAAAGTAGAGGCCGCTGAAGGAGAAGATGGAGAAGTTATTTCTAATTATCTTGAAATATTTCATTCATATTGGTACAAGGATATAGTATAATTTTTGTTAAATTTCAACTGTCCCCCTGAAATGGAGAAGTCAAAGAGAAGAGATTTCAAATTGAGAGCTATTAAGTATTTCATTTTGGAAGACAAACTTTATTGGAAGGACCCTCTTGGAGTCTTATTAAGATGTGTAGATGAAGTTGAATCCCAAGAGAGTATGAAAGAGATACATGCAGGAGTTTGTAGAGGGAATTTGTATTGGAAAGCCACTACAAACAAAATATTAAGAGCTGGCTATTATTGGCCAACTCTTTTCTTTGATGTTTGTTGCCAAAGTCAAGAGTTGTGTCGAATGTCAAAAATTTGCTGCTAAACATAAATTGCTACCATTACCTCTTATTCCTATTTCAGTAGAGGTTCCTTTCCAACAGTGGGGGTTAGACTTCATGAGTGAAATTCATCCACCTTCATCAGGACATCATTGATGGATTATCATAGCGACATAATATTTCACTAAATGGATTGAAGATGTACCAACCAGGAATGCTACTGATATGGTAATTATCAAATTTCTGTTGTAAAACATTATGTCAAGGTTTGGTTGTCCATAGAAGTTAGTAACTGATAATGTAATGGCCTTAAGTATACTAAGATGTACAACATTTTTCAGCAATATGGAATTGAATTGACTCATTCCATGCCTTATCAGCCTCAAGGTAATGTATTGGCCGAGTCATCCAATAAAATTTTGGCGAGGATCATTAAGAAAATTATGCCTGAAAATAAAAGAAATTGGGACACTCAGCTGGTACATGCTCTTTCGGCAGATAGGGTAAGTGGTAAAAAATTAATTGGAATGTATCCATTTTAGCTTGTATATGGTACTGGTGCCATAATTCCTTTGCAATTAGTTCTTCTTGTGATGAAGTTCCTACAAGATGAATTTGATGATGAAAATCCAATCCAAAGGAGAATGTTGTAGTTGATAGAGGCAGATCAAATCAGAGAATCACTGATAGATAAAACACAGAAGTATTAGACTAAAGTCAAATATGTTTTTGACGAAAGATAAAATCAACAGTTGTTTCAGGATAATGATTTGGTGTTGTGTTGGGATACCAAGAGAGAAGACCATGGATATCATGGTAAGTTTGACAATTTGTGTTTTAGACCATTTAGAATTGCTAAAGTTTTGGAAAAGAATACTTTTATGCTCAAATATCTAGATGATGATCAGCTAACTGGAGGCCCAGTCAATGGTAATTTTCTTAAAAAGTTCTTTGTTTATCAAGTTAGTTGATTCATTCCATTGTAAATATCCAGTGTGATGTGTTAATAAAACTCCATGCCCAATGGTACTTGTGTTTTTGTATATGGTCAATCTTGAGTACATCCAGTCAATGGTCAATCCTAGTCATAATTTACAAGAAGTATTCTAAGTTTAAATAGTTTTTAAGGCATTGGTTCTATAGTCCTTGAAGCCTCGCAGGAAGGGCTTCATCCCCAATAGGAACCACTGTTAGCACTGCAATTTTCCAAAGATTTTCAAAGTTTGGTCATCATTCTCCAAGGAATCAATCTTCCTTTTGAGTTTGGTTATGAGATGAAAGTGTTGCTGTCAAAGTGTAGTGGTGAGAAAATTTCATTTCTACCTTCGTTTATTTCATTTTCCTTCTTTTACATTTCATTTTTCTAAAAACCCAAAGTCTAGAGTTTCATTTCTTTCAAAACCCCTTTTTAACTATTAAAATCCATTTTTTATAGTTAAAAAGCAGCTCTACCCGCACCACAAAAAAACTTTGTAATATCATATCTTATATGATATAACTTACCACACTTAATCATGGTGGACCCCTTACCGTTTCATTGCAATCAGCTTATCGCAGTTTTAACTTTCATTCATGTTACAATTGTCATCTCCTACAAAACCCATGATTGCGATATTAAGTGTTCATATGCACATCACATTCCACAAGTTTTAAAACTCACCTCGCATCCCTCATAAAAAAAATCTCGATTTGCGATTTGCAGTATTAAATGGGCCCCATCATCTATCATGTCACTTCACCTCTGTTCTCATTGCACATCGCACTTCACAAGTTTTAACCTTACCTCTCGTGTCTCATAATAAAACTCCCAATTTGTGATTTGTGGTATTGTCTGGGTCCCACATCTTTGCCACGTCATCAACCCCAGCACAAATCACTTTCCCTCCTGCTTGTGTCTTATGTTTAAACATTCCAACCCTGATCTGTGATTTCCATATGTGTATAAATATTTTTTCTCCTCCCTCTCATCTAATAATCTCTCCTGCTAATAAAATGGAATTCCAATATCTCTTTTAATCTGCCTCCATCCCTATCACGACAAACAAGAAACCAAAGGAAAGGAACAATGACATAGTTTCTATGAAAAAAATTCCTACCATTACTCTCAGCACCAGCACATTTCCGCGTGGCACAAGGCAACATTCAAAGAATAGCCACACGTCACTTTCACTACTATTTACACTTTTTGTGGAGTTGGTTGTGCTAGAACAAAAGAGGAGTCTTCCTATAGACTGCCACATCGTACAACCACTTTGAATTCTTAGTCTTAATGTTGTTTATTTTGATTATGTCATAGAACTTTGTATTAAAGTTTTTGTATAAGCCTTGTCTATTGCACGAGATGATAATAAATTTTAGGAACATATTTACTCCTTTTGTGGGGTTGAAAGTTTTATATTTTTGTATATATGTGAGAAACCGCTATGAAGTAAGGATTTGTGGTTTCAGAATCTTGATTCATATGATCAGTACACTTTTTAGTGAATGAAATGGACATAAAATTCTGAGGAATTATTACCAATTTGGTGTGTGCATTGTCAATTTCCACTTGTATTTCCATATCTTATTATCTTTAGTTGTAGTTTGCAATTCCTCATGTTGTTATGAGTTTTTATCAATCTCTTGACATGTTTATGTGTAATATCAATTTTTTTTAGTCTCACATAGTGAGCCTTCTTGGTAAAATATACATAATAACAGTGGGAAGAGCATCACTCATGAAAATTATCTTTTATAATATTTCAGTGAGAATATTGTAAGACTAGAAATAGATTTCCCTTGATGAAATATTGTTGAATTGCTACTTGTGTTAATTTATACCAAAATCAGTAGATTTCTACTTTGTAGACCTACTATTTCTTCTCTCATTTTACATTTTATTCTCCTCATAGGCTACAAACTCACCCTTTGCTACCACATCAGGCTCCAATTCTCTCATTAGTAGAACTGTGGATTTGACTGAAATCTCTTTTTAGTGGATGAGATTTTAAACCACCTACCAATATCATAAAACAAATCATTAAATTTCCTTAGAGTTTAGGATGTGTCTGGTGAGGTGCTTTATGCAGCCCAAGTTCTGATTCCATCGCCAACACACGCAATCTCATATTCCATCAATTTCAAGAACATTTAGACTTCCCGAGGTACTTAGATCTGAAATCCAATGTAAATATTCACCAAATTCCTCTAATGAAGCCGTAGTAGAATAAGAAAATCCTAAATCCCCAACAAAAGGATTAATATATTTATTTTCAATAGAGAATAACTTCTAGGATAATAGCTAGAAATCCCTAGTGAAGAAAAATAATAAGAAACCTATTTTAACATCCCATTGATAGAAGAACTAGAGGAGGAACTAGAAAATTCAATTTTGGAACCTTATATTAACTTTAAGGAATCTATAATGACAAGAGAAGGGGAAGGAGAAGTGCGCAATTTGAATGGTTAACATCTTAGGATTGGAGGTGGAAGAAGAGGTGGAAGAGGTGGAAGAATAAGAAGAGGAGGTGGTAGAGGAGATCTAGAACCTTTTGGGTTCCCCATGTTTGATGAAGGTATCATAGCCACAATGAAAAATATCTCACCCTTTATCATCCCTAATTTCCATGGATTAAGAAGTCACGATCCTGAAACATTTCTCTTTCAGTTTGAAGTTTTGTGTAGATACTATAACTACTTGCCTGACACTCAAAAATTTAAATTGTTTCCAGCTACCCTTAAAGGTGAAACATTAAGATGGTTTATGGGACTAGGAACACATACCATAAGAACATGGGAAGAAATGAAAAATGTGTTCTTAGAAAAATACAAACACTATTTTACACCCAATAAACTTAAATATGAAGTCTTTAAAATGAGGCAAAAAGAGGATGAAAATATTGAGGATTTTATTGAAATATTTTCTTACAATATTAGAAGAGTTGATATGAATAATCTAGATGAAGAAACTTTGAAAGATATCTTGTTGAAATCTATCAGAGATGAGTGGATATAACTTCTAAATTTGATGGGTAAAGGACATATTTCATAGTTTTGGAGATATTTGTGAATTCTACACACATATTTCAAGAGGAAAGCAAGAACTGGAAAAAAATCCAAGAGATCCTGTCATGTCTAGGATTAAAAAGTCTGCAGCTCGGACAGTAAGTAGGGTTGAAATAGGAAATTTTCATTACAATTTCAAGATAGATATTTTAGGGAGTCTTAGTGAAAAAATATCCCTTAAAATACAAAACAAGACAAAACATGAAAGTGATGCATTATCTCTCTTTTTTCAAAATGTAGAAAGAAGCATGCCTTGATAGAATGCCCTCTTGACTTAAAATGTGTAGAAACTTGTGTTATATGTGCATAAAATCATTATACAAATAATTTCCTTCAATTCCATGTCTTAAAGTTATTTATCAAGAGGAAATAATAACAAATCAATTAGATCCTGTTTTTTTTTTATCGCTAAGAGACCATGGAAAAAAAATATATATGACTCAAGGCTTCAATACTCAAACATATGCAAAACAACCAGAAGGTAATTGGATTGCACGCATGCCTTGGCAGCCTTCGCCTCAACCTTGGGCACAAGGATGGAAAAATACTTATGGAAAATATTCTCAATATACACAAACTTACACTATTTTTCCACCACAATATTTTCCTCAGCTTGTCTAATGCTTTGAACCTCAAAATTAAAACCCACAACTTTCATTACCATTTCTGCAAAAGCCAAATAAATTGCCTACCCAACCAGTTCCAAATCCAAATAATAAAAATTGAGAACATATTTACAACATACAAGGGAATAATTTCCAAACTTACATGATAAATCCATTAGATATAAACATTGTTCAACTTAGGTATAGTAGAGTATTGGAAAATAAGTCATCATATGTTGTTATTCAGGAATTTGAGAAGGATGGCCTCTCTGAAAAAGAGACATATCTTCATCAAAATAAGTATCCTAAAAAACAA
Organism: Pinus albicaulis; assembly: GCA_034641835.2. Taxonomy (NCBI): domain Eukaryota; kingdom Viridiplantae; phylum Streptophyta; class Pinopsida; order Pinales; family Pinaceae; genus Pinus; species Pinus albicaulis. Next base: position 213,937,721 of record CM076571.1, read on the forward strand.
ACCACCCCTATAAATTCTTATGATAATCTAATAAAATCAACTCTAAGTATAGAATAACCTTTAGTTTATGTTCAAAAAAATCATTTTCTTCAAAGATTGAAAATTTAGAAAGGGGTCGAAAAACATATTTTTTTTCCTGATTATGACATGATAAATGAACTGAAGAATGTTTGTATAATGATTTATTTATTACAAGCTATAAAGGAAATATCCATATTTTTAAGGATAATCAGGGAGTTCAGTATTAATAAACCGGGAAGAAGAAGAAATTCAGTTAGTTGGAAAAATTACATATATCATGATGGGAAAGGCAACAATCCAGAAATATTTGGATCTAGGTAGTCCCATTGTGAAAACACACATTAATGGTCTTGAAATTCCAAACACATTGATTTATTTAGGGGAAACTATCAATATTATGAGTAATCAAACTATGGATCAATTGAAACTCTCTAATCTTCAATATATACCAACATTATTGCAACTAGTAGACAGATCTGTTAGAAAACCTGATGGTTTGTTAGAAGATGTGTTTGTATCCTTAGATTCTTGGGAATATCCTGTTGAATTCATGACCTTAACACCCAAGAAAAATCTAGGTGTTCATCCATTTATTTTAGGTAGACCATGGTTTGCTACAATTGATGCTTTTACTAGTTCTAGATATGGTGATATGTTTATGCCTGATGGAAGTTCAACAATTAAATTCACATTATATGCTCCAGAAAAAACAAAAATAGAAGTAGAAAGTGAGGAATTGTTAGATGATGATAATGAAAACTTTGATATACGACCAATTTTTTCTACTTCGCAAATAGATGAAGAAGATAATATTTTGAATTTAATAGAAAATATTGAATCTTCCTCAGATTGTGATCAAAATCAAAGTTTTCAAAAATAATGCAATATTGCATATCTATCATCATGACAAATGGCTTTACATTCTATGGAAAAAGAAATGTATTTGGAATCCGTTGAGATGTGAAAAGGTAATTTCCAATTTTTTCCTCTTAAGACGGGTACTTGGAAAATATTTTCCAGGAAAAAGATATTTGACTTCTTATGTCATTTACTACACAAGAATTTTTTTTACTCCTGCAGAGTTGAATTACACTGAAACAGAAAAGTAGTTTTTAATTGTTGTACATGTCATTAACAAATTTAGACATTACATCACTAGTTATGGAACCTTCAATCACAGAGATCATTCTGGAATTAAATATTTGACGAATAATTCAATTACTAATGGCAGAATTATAAGGTGGTTATTTTTATTATAAGAATTCAATATTACTATTTTGGATAGACCCAGAAAACAAAACACAATTGTTGATTTCTTATCCATAATCCAAAAGCATAATAATGATACTCTTGTAGAAGATAATTTTCCGAGTGAATATATTTTTGCAGTATCTATTAAATCTCCTTGTTTTGTAGATATTTATAATTATTTGGCTAAAGGGAAATTACCATCATACTTATCTCCCTAAGAGAAAAGAAAGTTAATTCAAACTAGAGCATCTTATTCATGGATAAATGAAGAATTGTTCAAAACATGGCTTGAGTTAATCATTCCATGATGTGTTAGAGAAAATGAAGTACTAGAGATATTTAAATATTGTCACGATGAACCTTGCGGAGGACATTTTTTTGATAAATTAACTTCCTATAAAGTCCTTCTCTTAGGACACTATTGGTCTTCCCTTTTTAGGGATGCCAAAGAAAATGCTAAGAGATGTGATAATTGTTAGAGAATGGGAAAGCCTGTCCCTTTATATGAAATTCCTTTACAACCTTAGGTACTTATTAAACCTTTTGAAAAATGGGCTCTAGATTTTTTTGGATGAATCAATCCACCACCAAGACAAAAAAGGTACATTATTTTCTGGACAGATTATGTAACAAAATGAGTAGAAGCAAAAGAAATTCCTTTTTTCTATTGAGAATGTTGTAGTTTAATTTATTTTTTAGGATATTTTCACTAGTTGTGGTGTCCCAAGGGAAATTGTGATAGATCAAGGTACTCAATTTACATCCAAGTTAGTACAAATGATAATGGAGGAATACAAAATTAAGCATCAAAAGTCTACTTCATATCATCCACAAGCAAATGGACAAGTTGAATCGACCAATAAAGTAATTGAAGCAATTCTAACCAAGACTATGCATCTACATATAAGAGATTGGAAAGAAAAGATTCCAGAAGTTTTATGGGTATACCAGATCACATGGATAAATACAACAAGACACACTCCCTATGAACTTGTTTATGGGAAGCAAGTCCCATTTCCTATTGAGTTCGAGGTAAAGACATTTGAAACAATAGTCAAATTGGGTCTTGATCTATCATAAGCACAAAGGAAAATAATGGAGTAATTGGATGAACTTGATGAGATAACACAAGTTTTTATTCATAGAACCAATATAGCTCAACAATAAAGATCTAGGTGAGATGACGAGTTGATCAAAGATAGAAAATTCAAGTCTGGTGATTGTGCCTTTCTTTTTTATTCAAATTTTAAATAGTTTCAAGGAAAATTTCAAACTAATTAGCTTGGGCCTTATGATATTGAAACAATCTTTGATAATGGAGCAGTCAGAATTAGGACTATTGATGAAGAGAAAGTGACTTTCCTTTTAAATGGTCATAGACTACGAATATATCAAAAATCACTGTTAAAAGAAGAATTCATCAAAAATATGCAAGAAGATATGAATTTGAATTTGGTTAAGGAATATTATTCTTCCTCTCCAAATTAGGCTTCTATTTTTTTTTCAAATAAATAAATTTGAAAAAAAATATAAAAAGAGAGGCAAAATAAATTTTTTGTATATATATGAAAACCGACATTTTTGGCATGTTTATATATAAAATATATTTTGAAAACCAAGAATTCTTGGCAGTATATATTTTCTTTCTAATCCCCTATTCTAGTCCTATTTTCTTTTGAAATATCTTTTCTTTTTTTTTGAAATAAAGAAGCTACAAACTTGTCAACAATTTGCAGCTCTAATAGAATTCTACAACTAATTTGGTAGATTGTGACCAAAACAAAAGAAGATCATGGTAGAAGAAAAATATCGATGAATATTGCAACCTGAGGAAAACCTACGAAAGACAATCCAGAAATCAGTAAGACTAGAATATAAGGTATGCAGGTATTTATTTGAAGAATAAAGGTAAAACATTTGAGTTATGAAATGAATGATAAGTATTAACAAACAATATCGCTGTCTTGTCAACCAAGTCCTTCATGAACCTTGTCATAATTTGAAATTCCCCCTCTCCTCTCCATTTATCATTCCACTTCATGCACAACCCATTCCATTTTAATTTACCCCAGTTTCATTGCCAAGACCTCCTTCACCTAAAATTTCTTCTCTAATTCGCTCATACCTGAATCCTTTCATTTTATAACCTTGTCGAAATAGAAATAACAGGCTAGGCCTATCTAACATGGGGTTCATTGTAAGGTTAGAATCGAATGGAGTTAAGTTCCTTGAAGGTTACCCATAGGTCAGAAAATTATTGTCGTAGGTACAATGGCTAGAATTTGTAGAGAACTTTTATGGGTACAAAAATGAGGTAACGAAGTCTTTTGCCCGAGCATATGATTGCATTGAAGCAGAAATTAGGGACGTGACGCTAGTTTTGACAGAGTCATTTGTAGTAGACGCTACTAGACTTCCTAGAATCGGTGAGAGCTGGTTCAACTAGAAACAAATTGAAGAGAAAGAGTGGAAATGTTTCCTCAAGAATATAGGTATGGATACTTATGTGTTTAAAAATGGGATACCAGAGTTTAATAATTAAAAAATCTATAGCTTGTGAACAAAGATTTGGAAACCAGGTGGGATTCCCACCGAAAGGCATTCCGTGTCGGTCCTGACTAGTGGTACGAACACACTGAGGAGGAGATTTATTTTATTACTGGCCTATCTAGGAAAGGGCTGCATTTTCCCCAGTTGCCTGATGTCCTTGTTGGTTATGAAGTAGGGAGTCAGTTGGTGTACTCCCAGAGATACATTAGGGATGATATACTTTCTCTTGTAGATTTTCAGGTGTCTGATGGATAGCTACACATTGCTTCTTTTGGTCTAGAGAAGGTTAGGTGCCTCTCACTATTATTGAAGACCATTGCACATTATACCAGTGACGTGAAACACATTATTTGGCCTCTTTTATTTTATGTCGATTCTTTATTCCAGAGGCCATGACTTGTTAGATGGTATGCCATTCTTTTGCAGAAGTTTTGTATAGCCTTGGATAGATGACATTATTAGACACGTGGGAGGTTTACCTTCCCTTTTTCTTTAGAGTTGTTTTGGTTATTTTTTGAGAGGTTTCCGAAGACAAGGCCTACTTTTGTCTATCACCCTTGTAGGCCAATGATATAGGTACAAATGAACATATGGGGTGATATGATGCCAAAGAGGGGTTTTGGAGCGGGGTTACCTAAGGCACATGTTTTGAAGACAATTTTTCATGACTTTGTTTGTGTGCGTTGTGCAAATAGAGTTAAGGGGTTTTGGGGTGGGTCAAAGTCCCCAATTTTGATGTAAATGGGCTTAAATGTAAACTGTGGACCTAAAGCGATGGTTTGAGACCATAATATCTACGCGTTAGGCGTATATAAATATATAAAGTATGTCTAAGCTAAGTATTTTTAAGGAAGACAGGTGTTATGAGATATTGATGTTCTGATATTTTATGCGTCTATCAGGGTTTTTGGGTTGGGCTAAGAGGCTGATGTTGGTTATGTGTACAGAGACCTAGTCATCGTTGTGTGCGGACTCTATTAGCTATGTGCGTGAAAGGGTTTGTAAGGGCTTTGTAAGGATTTTAGAAAGAACAATTGATGTATTGATAGATCTGAAAGATAATAGAAAGGAAAACTTTGGTGAAGTTCATTGTGTTATGAATCTATATTGCTTACTATTTATGCTCTATTAAGATTACATTGTATTTTTACTTATTAATGTTTGCGTGAACTTATCTGATCTTACTATGCATGATTATTGATCTATTAAAGTGCCTACATTGGTCAAAGATCTCGATCTGGCTCTATTATGTTATGTTCTGTCCTGTTTATCTGCATTAAGACGAACAAGTAATTTAGTCTTATTATGTGAGTGATTGTGCATTCTCTTTAAGTTTATTATATTATATTGTGCACATATGTAAAATTTCACATTGGGTTTTTCTGAGGACCACTTCATTAATTTCTCTCTCAGGGTGCGGAAACCTGGTTCTGGCACCCCTCCATACTGCTTCGGGTGAGACTTTGGTTTGCGCAAGCAGATCATTGCAGAGAGGGCCAGTAGTTGGAGGGTTTGTTGGTTTATCCATAAAATTTGAACCTGGATCAGGACCCCTCAAGCCAACAAATGGTTCTGTTGTCAGGACTAGGATCATCATTTTGAGGGAGATTTGATGTTGTGGTCTGTGTCACAAAACGAATTACGATATGGGATAGAAATATCCTTGAATTTGTGCTCCAAGAGAATAGAATTACTAAATTATTTAAAAAACAATTGGTACATAAGAATATTTATAAAGAAGTGCATGAAATTTTCTTTTGTTCTTTTTCACACGAACTACAAGAGTGGTTTTCATGCTTAGTTGAATTCCATCACTGCATAAAATATGACGTATTCACTGAGTGGACTCCTGAATTGATCCAACAAGTAGAGAATTTTGATAATAATATCACTCGAGCGGTAGATCACTGGATCGAGCGCCTCTTGGGAGGATCTATGACTGAATTTTCTGTTGACAAATTTGTGTCATATTCTGAAGCAGAAAGAAGGTTTTTCAAAGGCCCTAAAGGTAAATTTCCACGCTCATTGAAATTATTATTGAAAATTGTATTGTGCATGAATGGGACTGTCTATGTGAACATACTTCTTGAATGCATAAAAGACGTTCAGTTACTTGCAGTGGAATAAATTACCACGAAGACTCTGAAAAAGTCATTTATAGCCCTCTGAGGCCTAGATCTGATAGTGAACCTGAACTAGAAATCACTAGCTCGAGTGACTCTGAAGAAAAGAGATTGTCATATAAGAAACCCTTGAATTGTTTTTCCACTCCATCCACTCCACTTCTGAGCTCACATCAAAGATCACATGCTCTACCACGTAGTCCATCTCCACCTCCCCCTGAATTAGATATGGATGCATCCATGAAGTTACCTAATTTTAGAGACACTAGAAATTATGACAGTGATAACATCTCGTTTGTAATTGAGGCTGTATGGCAGGCCCAACAAGTGAACATTATTGATATTAGAAAAGCATAGCTTGCTACTTCACTTCAAGAGCACGCATTAGACTAGTACATTAGGTATGTGCTAGAAAACCCTAATGTTGCCCTCGAAGAAATTAAAGCAACCCTAAAAGATCATTTCAAGAAACCTAAGTCATATGCGCAGCTGGTGACATAAATGAAATATATTCGTCAGGAACCTAATGAATCTGTATGGGAGGTTGATCAAAGGTTTAAGTGCACCATTAGAGATGGTGGATTTGCGATATATGATACTCAACATAAGGAATGGTTCATAGCTATGTTTCTCCCGCATCTCCACCAGCCATTAGATCAGGAAAATATTTCCACACAATCTGAGGCCGTAGAAGTTGCAATGAAACTGGAGGCTACCCCAAAACCTATTGTGTTGGGAACTCAACAAATTCAGAGTCAGTTGGAAGCCATGCATATAGAAATTCGAATTATGTGCAAAGACAAAGGCAAGGAGGTTTGTGCAGAGGTCTAGTGTATAAAATGAAAATATTATGGGCACCAGAAATACTAGTGTCCTATCTTTAACACCTATCTAAATGCTGGAGGACCTAGTCCATTGAAGAATCCTATATGGTGTACTATATGTCAAATTGCTAGACTACATGACACATATTTTTGCCCCAAGATTGGAAAATATTAGCCTAACTTGAAGAATGTATTTTGCAAGTTACGTTCGTCATTAGGGCATGATGAGAAGAATTGTCATACATATGATATTATGTTGGATAAAGTAGATATATACTGAATTCATGTTGAGCCTACATATCTAGCATTCCCTTCTAAGCATGGAGGTTTCCAAGGCATAGGAAGAGGCCAAGGAAGTGGATCAGCTGGTTGAGGGAGAGGGCAAGTAATTTTATATAACTGTGGTGATGCTGGCCATTATGCATGTGACTTTTTGAATCCAGCGCGACAATTCTGTAGGTAATGTAGACAATTTGATCATTTTATATAGTATTGTCTTATACTAATTGCTAAAATGCAGGAAAAGAAGACTCCAACGCAAAATATTCATATGGTTCATGCAGAAACTCGTGAAGAAGATCCTTGTGTAAATGTAGTTAGCAGGAGTGGTGTAGCTACCAGTTAAGATAAAGGAAATTAACCTACATCTAATGTATGGATCCAAAATTCACTTGAAAAAAAAAAGGTTTTAATCTTCATTGTGCCAAAGAGACCTCTATTGAAGCAAGGAAAGAATTTTGATAAGGACGCACTTCAAAAAGTTGTAGATGACTAAAGGAAGTGGGAGGAGAAGAGGAGATTAAGCCCTTTTTACAAGCATGCATAAATTTGTTGCACAAGGAGAAGGTTATTGAAAATTTTCAGGCATTAATAGATAATTGCATCGAAAAAGAAAAACCCATGGTAGAACAACGATAAGTCAATAAGATTTAGAAGAACAAGAAGAGAAAGGGTAGAGAGATGTGTATGATTACACAGATTGGTGCTTATGAAATTGACCAAGTTATTTTAGATCTGGGATCAGATGCTAATGCTCTATCTAAACAAACATGGAAGTGCATGGAAGAGCCAAAGCTGGAATGGTCTACTATCCAACTGTGCATGGCTAGTCAACATAAGATCATTCCTTTGGGAATGTTGTCAAGATTTATGGTCGATATGGAATGTGTTAAGGTATTGGTAGAATTTGAAGTCATACAGATTGTAGATGATACTGATCCCTATCCTGCACTACTAAAATTGGATTGGGCCATTGACATGGATGGTGTTATCAATATGAAGAGAAGAAGAAAGGAATTTGAGAGAAATGGAGTTATGGTAATCATTCGTTTGGATCTTGTAGAAGGCCAAAGTTATACTGAACCATTGCACACTGAAGAATATTGGATTAATCCTATAGTAGATGGGAACCTTAAATGGGAGAAGGATAGCTCTTTTTTTTCAGACTTTCATGAAGAACTGGAGAATCCACAGAACTAACTTCATGAGGTGTTTGCACTTCCATATAATCGTGTGACTCACACTTTATGTTTTGCAACATTTGAGGTACGTGATTTACCACACTATGATGGCTTTATTGATGTTAACATGTTTATAGGAGAGATGGAAAGGATTGTACCTGAAGGATAGATATTCCATTATTTTGATCTTGGCTTGCACGCTACTCCAGTAAGATGGTGGGAAACACATAAGGAGATTATGGGAAACTAGGAGGAATGTGTGCACATGATGAGGCTGCAATTTGAATGTCCAGTAATTAGAATGGAGGATTTATATTTTGGAAAAGAAGATCTGCGCATAAATTTAGCAAAATAAAATCAAGTATGGGGTGTAGGACCAAGATTTGAATGGGTCCATATGTTTATTCACACATTGGAAATGGTGCCAACATAATGGTACTTGGAGACAGAGTTGCACAAAGGCACTAACAAGTGGCCTGCATTGGTAGAAAGTTTTATTCTTACCTTTAGCTTTGAAAGTGGGTTTGAAACAGTTGGTTAGGCTCGACATAATATTCAAGAAGTAATCTTTGATTCCACTAAGCCTTTGATTGACTGCATGCCACCAACTTGGGATGAGTAGATGAATGCTATTGTGAATTATAGAAACCTAACGATAGAAGAAAATGATGAGGATCCAAGGAATATCATGATTCCTAAATCTAAAGGATGACGCGTAGTGGTTGGGCCCTCAATCACCTCACTAGATGTGACCAATCCGTTAAAGTTAAGACATGTGAATATTGGAATTGAAGAACAACCTAAGTTAGTAAATATTGGAGGCCATTAGGAAGATGATACAATAGTCAAGGTTGTTGATTTGCTGACATAATATTAGGATTTGTACCCTACAAGGTTTTCATAGTTGAAAGGAATCATTGGGGACCTGGGAGTGATGAAAATCACATTGAAGCTTGATGCGTGCCTAGTAAACAACGTCCATACAGGATGAACCCCACCTATAAGAAAAAAGTGAGAGAATGGTTGGACAAAATGGGGACAACAAGCATCGTCGAGCCTGTGGAAGAATCTGAATGGGTAAGTCTAATGGTTGTGCAAGATAAGAAGACCAAGTGAGAAATCATAATCTATGTTGATCTGCACAAACTGAATGGTGCTTGTGTGCATGATCCATTCCCAACTCCATTTTCATATAAAATATTCAATAATGTTGGAGGACAAGAATCATATTCTTTTACAGATGGGTTTTCAGGCTATCATCAGATCCAGATTGTGCCAGAAGATAGGAGTAAGACCACTTTTGATACTGAATGGAGATCCTTCCAATATACAGTTATGCCATTTGGATTGAAGAATGCTCCTACAATTTTCTCGTGTGTGGTAGTTTTTTTTTTCAAAGAATTTATACACAAGTTTTTTGGAGTTATATTTTGATGATTAAACTATATTTGGGTTATTAAAGAAGCATATGTCCAATATGTGCTTAATTTTGGATACTTGTAGGAAGTATCATATCTCATTGAATTTGAAGAAGTGTATTTTTTGTGTACCTTTTGGAATGTTGCTGGGACAGATTGTCTGCCAGTAGGTTTTGACGGTGGATCCTGCCAAGATTTCCTTTATAGTAAATTTTGAAGTACTTGAGAATATTAAGAAGTTGTGCTCAATATTGGGGCATACAGGGTACTATAGAAATTTTATTCAGGGATATACACTGATAACTGCACCCATGGAAAATTTGTTAAAGAAGGATGCAACGTTCTACTGGGATGAGGATTGCCAAAAGAGTTTTGAGTTGCTCAAGGAAATGATGGTCATTGCGCCCATCCTGGACTTCCAAAATTGGTATAAGGCATTTAATGTACATGTGGATACCTCCAGTATTTCACTCATAGTTGTGCTAGCACAGCCAGGGAAAGGATAAATTGGTCATCCAGTTTCTTATGCTAGCCAAAAAATATAAAGCTCGGAGAAGAATTTGTCAACCAAGGAAAGGGAAGGGCTAGCAATGGTATATGCACTACAGAAATTCTGCCACTATCTATTGGGAGGTCACTTTAAAATGTTCACTAATCATTCTTCTTTGAAGTACCTAGTCAACAAGCCTATGTTTGAGGGGAAGATCTGAAGGTGATTGTTGTTATTCCAGGAATATTATTTTTAATTATGGTGAAACTAGGATGATTGAATGATCATTTAGACCATCTATCGCACATTGAAGCCAAAATGGTAAAGGATTGTCCTGCTGATACAACTATGCAATTTATTTTTGAGAATATAGTGACTTGGTTTGGTTTTCCTAAGATTATGATTAGTGATCAAAGTACACATTTTGTAAATGACATTATTGAATCCTTGACTGAATAGTTCAAGATGCATCATCATAAGAGCTCTCCTTATCATCCTGAGGCAAATGGCACAGTTGAAGCTTTCAATAATATCTCGGAGACTATGCTCACTAAGGTATGCAATGCAAACATAAATGATTGAGATGAGCAAGTGCCTACATTTCTCTAGGCCTATAGGACTACTTGCAAAAATTTGACTGGGAGGAAACCTTTTAGGATGGTATATGGGCAAGAGACTGTGTTTCCCATGGAGTTCATTTTTTCTAGTTTGCGCATTCCAACATTTACCAATATGGCTGAAGAAGATGCTCTAGAGGACCTATTGTCGCAGTTGGTTGCTCTGTAAGAAGATTGGTTTATTGCAAATTATCACCAACAGGTTCAAAAAATGCATGAGAAAGCCTGACATGACAAGAATACCAGGAAGAAGGTGTTCAAGGAGAAGGATTTGGCATTACTATATGACAACAAGTTTTCGCGCAACCTAGGGAAATTGAAGATGGATAAGGTGCTCTAAGGAATTGTATACGCAATGCAAGGAAACTTGGCAACCACGAGAAAGGGGCTACTTCGATGAACTCCTTGCCTTCTTCCTCAATCACCTCTGGAACTTCTGTCATGGGCCATTTCATTTTCTCTCCCGTCGAATGGCGCGGTTTTGGAGTCTTTTCTATTGGAGATCTACACAAAGGATTTCCCCTTCTTTGTTTTGGATGGCAGAGGTGTTTCTATAATAGGCACTTCTAGTGCAACAAGGTCATCACCTGGTATTGTGGTTTTCATTTCTCCCTTAATTACGTAACCTACCACTACTCAGCGCAATACGTCCTCAAACCCTGGGTCAAAACTAGACACAGGCACAGCAAATGAAATGGAAAACAAAAAACTCAAAGCATAAAAATATCTCAAAATGAAAATGGAACTATTGAGACCCCATAGTTCATATGTATACTTGTGGCCCATCAACAATGACTCCTTGTGCATTAATGAGGCTACATTACTGACAAAATAGTCCCAAACCTAGAAAAATACCTTCATTAAATTCACCTTGGACGCTCCTAAAAATGGTAATAAATCTCTCTCATCGAGTGTTACTATTCCAATGGCTATTTTTTGACACCTCTATGTGCCATTCAATTTCCTGGCATAGCTACCACGCATGTGCCAGAGCACCTAAGGAATTGGAAAAGGTGTGCACGAGCATCCAAATCCCTCTGATCCTGGAGAATGTCCCAATGAAAGGGGATATGCTTGAAAAAATCCCACAGTTGCGGTTTGATGTCTGGGACATCCTGGATGTCGAGAAGTTTCCCAAGCTTGCGCCAGAGATCTTCTTAGATCAAATTACATATGAAGGAGGCATGGTGCACCTCGAGCCCAAGAGGGCAATGTTAGATCTGCACAAGGCAGGCCCACTCAATTTGATATACATCCCTCATTTTGGGTGTAGTCACATTAATGATATCTGTGTCAGAAAATTGATTTGTGTTGGTCCATGATGATGCACTCTGGTTGGGAGAAGGCATCCTAATTGATGCAAATTTGATGTGCCTAATAAGGGGGCTGACCCTATTGTGGACTTTGGAGGCAAAGCACAGAAGAAATTGGTGGTGGATCAGATCAATGAAAAATACAACGTCACACGCAAGACCCAGGGGTTTTTTGTGGAGGATATTAATCACCCCACCGTCCATTTTGGTATGCTCATCTTGGCCTGCAAGATGATGCACAAGTGTAGGCCCAAGGAGGTGCCTACGGATGTGATTTCATTGGCTGGCAAATGTGAAAAAGGTGTCATATAAAACTAGTGTGGGTATTTGTGCAAAGAATTCCTAGAGAATGTGCGTGAGGCACAGGAGGAAGGTAAGCCCTTCTAGTATTCATGGCTTTTGTTACTAATTGTGCTTATTGGATGGAGAAACTCTTAAGAAACACAGTTCCTTAATATTTAAGAGAAAATTTGTGAAGATGAGCGGTATGCAACTCTCTGGAACTCGTCAGACCCAATGTGCATGACATAAAAAAGATATTTTGGGTTTTATATGATGCAACACTAAACCAAGTAGTGTAGTCCAAGCCTCGAATGTCACCTACCCTATACGATTAATATATAATGATTTTAGAATTCAAGGCCACATTTGATAATATCATCATCTGCATAAAGGGTGTTGTAGAGGGATCTGGTATAAGTTTCCCTATTTGGTGACTGAATATGATCTTATCAGAGTGACAATGGAATGTCCAAAGACATGGTTAACACCACCTACACAAATAAATTTGTGCACTATGATGAGAAAATCTATGGAGAAAGTCACTGATAAACCTATAGAAGCAGTGACAACAACGGGTATAGAGAAACCTACCGAGAAAGAACCAACCCCCACTATGAATGGAGAAATCGTTGACACAACAACAGTACCGGAGAAGAATTTCTCTATGCCTAGGGAGACTGTAGAAGTGGAAACATAAAAAGGCACAAAGTGCGACTCTCAGGCCCTAGGTGGATCACACAAGAAGTAGAAGGGATCTAAGGAAGTAGGACAGGAGGTCCTCACACTCACAGAGGATGACCTAAATGAGATAGCGAACATAGTTATATCTACGATGAAAGATAGATGGACCGACATCAAATTCCAGTACAAGTCTACGCTGGAGATTGTACAGGTTCGGTTACAGGAATTAAAATTTTGGGTGACCCAGATTCAAGAGAGCGTGATTCAGGCGAGTCGGACCAGTCCGCACATTGCAAGTGCACAATCATTGGATGTTTCCTTACCATCATCAGGGGATCCTTGATTTTTCCACATCCCCCTGCCAACAATCCAGATGGACACTAACCAGCATGTTCAATTTATTGGTACAGGAGAAATACATGTTAATATTTTGGGGCTTCTTGTAGGAAAATTACATTTTCTGCATTCAGTGATCAAAGATGAGCTTCAATACCAAGAAGCCACTAGGGACGCATGGCAGCAATTTGTGCAAGCACATTAGTAAAAATAACAAGTAAAAGCAGCTTGCAGAGAAGTAGAGGCCTATCAGGCCGTGCTGGAGGCTAAAATCAATTAGGTTTGCCAAGATATTCTAAAAGCCTTGGCCATAGTTGCATGCACTGATAAGTTGGAAGGATTGGCTGCTGCAGTGAAATCAGTGCATGTAGAAGTACACATCATTCGAACGGAGTATGAGAAGAAAATCACAAACCTCTAGACCAAATTGCAACTAGAGATACTACCAGAGGTTCGCATGAAGATTGCAGCAAAAGTCAAGAAGAGACAAGATAGTATTGCTACTGCGGTCACCCAGTGTGACATTGCAATGAATGAGGCCATGGATATTCTGGCCTCTGTCCAAAATGATTCGGTCATCCATAAGTTGAGTGACACACTTAATGAGAAAGAGAATCCATTTGAAGAGATAAAAAAAATGGAGCCTACATTGGTCCTTACATAAGGAATTTCTCGTCCGAAAGAAAGCTCATAATCTAGACATAGATCACAGACTTGCACAGGAAGGAATAGGTGTTGAAGGAGCACATGCAGCAGTGGAAAGAGGAAGTGGTGCAGTTATCCTAGATGTTGGAAAACACTCTGAAGATCATCAAGCAGACTCAATGTAACATAGAGATGACCGTTGAGGGCCCTACTACAGACAATATGGTTCAACAAGCGCAGAATGCAGCAGCGCAAAGCCTCGAGTTAGTGCTCCCTCTCCAGACTTTTGTCAAGACACTTCAGGTTAAGACTAAGGAGAAAATTCCTCAGTGAATTGGGATGAGTCGTCTACTTGTGTTGGGGGCCTGTTGGAGAATTTTCCTCTAAGGCACAAGTTCTGAAGAAAATTTGGTATGATTTTTTATGTGTGCGTTGCGCAAACAGAGTTAAAGGGCTTTGGGGAAGGTCAAAGTCCCCAATTTTGATGTAAATGGGCTTAAATGTAAACAATGGTCCTCAAACCTTAGTACATGCATGTTAGGTGTATATAAATAGATAGAGTGTGTCTAAGCTAAGTAGTTTTAAAGAAGATATGTGCTATGATATATTGATATTTTGATAGTTTATGCGTCTATAAGGGTTTTTGGGTTCGATTAAGAGGCTCCTACTAGTTGTGTGTGCGGAGACCTGGTCCTGACCATGTGTGGACTCTGCTGGCTGTGTGCATGGAAGTGTTTGTAAGAGTTTTGTAAGGATTCTAGAAATAACAATGAATGTATTGACAAATCTAAAAGATAATAGAAAGGACAGCTTTGGCGAAGTTCACTGTGTTATACATCTATATTGCTTACTATTTATGCTATGTTAAAATCACATTGTCTGTTTACTTATTAATGATTGTGCGAAGTTATCTAATATGATTATGCATGATTATTGGTCAGTTAAAGTGCTTACATTGGTTAAAGATCTCGATCGGGCTCTGTTATGCTATGTTCTATCCTGTTTATCTACACTAAGACGAACAAGTAATTTTGTGTTATTCTGTGAGTGATTGCACATTCTCTTGAAGTCTTCTACACATTGTTGTGCACATTTATATAAGTTCATATTGAGTTTTGTTGAGGACCACTTCATATAATTTATCTATCAAGGTGCCAAAACCTAGTTCTAGCACACCCCCTTATTGCTTCGGGTGAGAGTTTAGTCTGCACAAGTAGATCATTGCCGAAAGGGCTAGTAGTTGGAGGGTTTGTTGGTTTATCCATAAAATATTAACTTGGGTCAGGACCCCTCAAGCCAATAAAGGGCATGTTCAAGTATCCAACAAGGATTTCTAGTGATGTACTGGAGCTGATAGCCAGTGTGGATGATCACATGTCTATGATGGTGCCATGTCCTTACGCAAGTTTGGATTGGTGAGGGTGTAACAACATCCTCTTCATGTAGGTTGAGACACCAAATGGTAGAGGTAATATTAGCGTTTTATTTAAATTAATATAGTTTTGTTTTATTGTTTTAACTAATTAAAATAAAATTTATTCTAAGACGTTCTTTAACTTGTTTTATTAAATTATTTAATGAAATTGTCTAATTATTGTTGTGTACTATATATTTTGTAGATATTGATGCATTTGTTGGGGACATGATTCCACCCCCACTGGATGATCCTGTAGATGACGAGTAGATGGCCAAGGGTGCGAATCAGGCTGACGGACCTCCTCGGGTGCAGATACCCGCGGGCATGCGGCATAGGGCAGACATTCGATTCAATCTTACAACAACTCCAATTACCACCATTTTTTTCTAATTATAGTACAATTATTTAATTTTTGAACTCTATCTTCCATATTCAGAAATTATTTGAGAAATTCTGTTCTTGTCCTTTCATCACTATTTCGTCAATTTTTGACGAACTTCCTTTTTATACTATCATCATGCTTAGATGAATTCTATGGTTATACGTTTTGTAATTTATAAATGAAAAAATCATGAATTCTTCTTGATTACATTCTATCCTCCTTATCCTCATATAATTTAGCTTCATCTTATCCTCTTTATAATCTTAATTGTGAATAAATGTTGTGATAGGAAATCCTCACTATTACATTACATTTATCTATCTTATATATTCGATCATTTTCCCCTCATGTATTTATAGATTAATATACTTAGTCTCATAATTCTAAAATTATTTGTATTCTATCTAAAGGAATTATATTCCTTATTATAATAGGCTATACCCATAGATATTTATGAACTTTATGAATTGTAAAACATCATAACATTTGATAAGAATTCATTCGAATTCCTACCACTATACTTGAACTTACCATTTAATATTAAAGCTCTACGATTTTTATTATTCCAACACAACCTTATTTTGGGAAACTATTATGAGATTTCATTTGAAAGCTACTATATGCTTTGTATACCATATGAAATAGTTTGAAAGTTATACTCCTTGGTTACACATAATATATACATATTTATGTATTTCATTTCAGTTTACATAGTGCCACATTAATGCTATTAACCCTATGTTAAAATAGTTCAAGATTTGAATTATATAATAACATTACATTTGGGTTTATGGACTTATCACCTAGAATTTCACAATGTAAAGTTATCTCTATCATAACTTAATGAGAAAGGGATCATACACAGAATTTGGGTTTGACATTGAAGTTTCTTATCTGTATGTGTACTTTCTATTAAAGCATTGAGATTTCACCAAATCTCCAGTATGTTTATGTTATTTCATTGAAATGGCTACTCGGCCTTCTAGACTCTGATGCCATCTATTAGAAAATTATATATTATGGAGCAATGCAACACATAAAATATGTGAAAAAATACAAGCACACAAAACACATAAAACCAGAGAGACATAGATATACGTGGTTCACCCAGTTTGGGCTACGTCCACCCCAAAAATCCATTCCTTCCTTTCTATTATCTAGCTAAAAATTGAAGAGAAAAAACCTACAGCAGATTCGTTGTAATATCCTTTGTTCTCTCTCATAGTCTCCCTATATGTTTCTCGCTCTGAGAATACACACATAATACACAGCTGCAATACAATACCCTCATAAATACAAGGGGGTTGCCTTCTAGGGAAAAAAACCCTAAACTAAACATAACTTCTATCGTCAGATCATTTTCCTATGAACAAACCAGATTGACTAGAAATTACTATACTTTTACAAGGCAATTTTACATTTGTTTTTAGCTTTGGGGGCGCTGCCCCCGAAACCCCCCACTAGGGGGGGGGGGGGCTCCGAAAGGCGCTACCGCCCCCCCCTAGACCCCCCACGGAAATGATTAATTACGAGCGACATTGCCACCCCTTTTAAGGTACAGGGGTCCAATGCTGTGATACAAAGTAAACAAGATAATCAGGCTCCACACCCAACAATCTCCCACTTGGAGACTGATCGTAGCAAATCCACCGCTGCTTCATTTGCTGCACAATGGCTCCTCTTTGGACGTAGCTATTCCTCATCTTCATCATCATCCTTGAAGGCCAATTGAAACTGAGCACATTCTCCGTTTCTCCCTGGTTACAAATTTTGTTAGCATATCTGCAGGATTTTGGCTCGTGTGTAACTTTTCCAGCTTCAACTCTCCATCTTCCAATACTGACCGTATGAAATGGTACTTGAGATGTATGTGTTTAGTCCTGGAATGAAATGCTGAGTTCTTTGCAAGATGAATGGAACTTTGGCTATCACTGTATAATGTGCCCATATCATGCTTCTTACCCAATTCATCCATAAAACTTTGTAACCAAATCATTTCTTTACTAGCCTCTGTAGCAACAACATACTCTGCTTCTGTTGTTGAAAGTGCAACAACACTTTGGATTTTTGAAACCCAACTGACAGATGTTCCACCTACAGTAAATACATATCCTGTAGTGCTCCTCCTATTATCTCTGTCACCTGCCATATTTGCATCAACATATCCCTGTAGAGCAATGTTTGAACCACCAAAGAATAATGCTTGATTTGTGGTACCTCTCAAATATCTGAGAATCCATTTTACTGCCATCCAATGTTATTTTCCTGGATTATTCATGTACCTACTTACAACTCCCACTGCATGTGCAATATCAGGCCTTGTGCAAACCATTGCATACATTAAGCTTCCAACTGCTGATGCATATGGAACTTTAGACATATAGTCCATTTCTTCTTGGGTCTTGGGGCACATCTCCTTACTAAGTTTGAAATGGCTAGAAAAAGGTGTACTAACTGGTTTTGCATTCTTCATATTAAATATTTTCAACACCTTTTCTATGTACTCATTCTGAGATAGTGTTAATTTGCGATTTTTGCTATCTCTAGTTATCCTCATACCAAGGATTTGTTTTGCAGCTCCCAAATCCTTCATTGCAAATGGATTTGCCAATTTTATTCTGAGCACATTTATTTCTTGCATGTTAGACGCTGCAATAAGCATGTCATCTACATAAAATAACAATATAATATAGTTTCCATCATTTTGCCTTTTTAGATAAACATAATGATCAGAGTGACATCTACTATAACCTTGTTTAGACATAAACTTGTCAAATTTTAGATACCATTACCTTGGAGCCTATTTTAAGCCATACAAGCTCTTCTTTAACCTGCACACCAATTTTTCTTTCCCTTTTAACTCATATCCTTCTGGTTGGTGCATGTATATCTCTTCCTCCAAATATCCATGGAGAAATGTTGTCTTTACATCTAACTTTTCAAGATGTAAATCTTCCACTGCTACAAGACTTAAAATAGTTCTGATTGAAGTCATTGTAACAATAGGAGAAAATATTTCATCAAAATGAATACCTTTCTTCTGTGCAAACCCCTTCACCACAAGTCTAGCTTTGTGCCTCTGTTTTCCTCCATATTCTTCCTTCAGCCTGTAAACCCATTTATTCTGCAATATAGTTTTACCTGCAGGCAACCTAACTAAGTCCCAAGTCTGGTTATGCATTATGGAATCCATGTCTTCTTCCATGGATAGCTCCCATTTCTTCTTGCTTTCAACCTGCATTGCTTTTTTATAACATTCAGGTTCACCAGAATCAGTCAACAATAAATAATATAATGAAGGAGAGTATCGTTCAGGGGGTCTACTTATCCTGGTAGATCTTCTAACACCACTTTCAGGTGTCTGTTGCTATTGTGGTGGTTGCTGCTGCTGTGGTTGTTGATTATTATTATTTTTAGGCACCTTTACTTTTTCAGTTATCTCATCAAGAACTGTGTATTCCTTGCTTTCGTTTTCCTGTTTCTTTTCCTGCAACTAATTCTTATACAAAACCTTTTCATTGAATATTACATCTCTACTCCTAATGATTTTGTGATTTTCATAATCATATAAGCGATATCCAAAATCATTAACACCATATCCAATAAAGGTACATTTCTTTGATTTTGCCTCAAGCCTTGTTCTATTTTCTTTATTAATATGGACAAAGGCCTCACAACCAAAATGCTTTAAAAAAAGAGTAGTTTACCTTTTTACCTGTCCATGCTTCCTCTGGAATACCACCATCCAAGGAACTTGAAGGCCCTCTATTTATTAGCTAAATAGCAGTATCTACAACATCTGCCTAAAATTGTAAAGGTAATCCTGCATGCAATCTCATGCACCTTGCACGCTCCATTATTGTTCTGTTCATTCTTTCTGACACACCATTTTATTGTGGTGTTCTTGGAACTATATTCTCTCTACGAATTCCATGCTCTGAACAATACCTATCAAACTCTTTGCTGCAATATTCACCTCCATTATTTGATTTGAGACGCTTCAACTTCTTTCCTATCTCAATCTCAACCAAAGCTTTCCATTTCTTGAAAGTATCAAATACATCAGATTTATTCTGAATATAATAAATCTAGGTTTTTCTAGTTGCATCATCAATAAAAGTAACATAATAATGAGAGCCACTGAGAGATGATACCTGAGCAGGTCCCCATACATCTGTATGCACAAGCTCCAATTTTTTTCTCTTCTTTTCTTTCCCAACTCTGAGAAATCTGAATCTCTTTTGTTTTCCATAAATGCAATTTTCATAGAAATCCAGATCAACATTATTCAAACCTGGCAACAAATTTCTTGAGTGAAGAATCTTCATTCCCTTCTCACTCATGTGTCCAAGCCTATGATGCCATAATCCTTTGTCTGCTCCTTTAGAAGTTAAATCATTAACAGAGTTAGAAATACCATTTCATAAATACAATGTACCAACCTTTTCACCTTTTTCTATTACCAGCACTCCTTTGGTGACCTTCCAAGTTTTATCTGTGAAAGTTGTCACACAACCTTCACTACCTAACTGCCCTGTTGAAATCAGATTTTTCTTCAGATCTGGAACATGCCTTACCTCATTTAGTAGCCATTGGTTTCCATTATGTTGTTTTAAAATAACCCTACCCATTCCAACAATTTTACAGGGTTTATCATCACCCAAATGAACTTGTCCAAAATATCCTTGAACATAGTCATGAAAATATTTCTTATCAGGTGTGGCATGGAATGAAGCCCCTAAATCCACAACCCAAGAATTAGTAACATTTTCGAAAGAAAGAATCAAAGCATCTTGTAACACATCACCTTTCACATTTGCTTCATGATTGTTTTCTTGCTGTGCATCTCCTTCTTTTCCCTTCCAAGATCTACAATATTTCTTTAGGTGTCCTCTCTTTCCGCATTTCCACCACACTATCCCCGATCTGGACTTGGATCTGCCTTTCCTTGATTTATTGCGATAAACCGAGCTATTTCCTCTTTCCATTCTTCTTCCCCTAGAATCTGCACTTAAAGCATTACCCGATGTCTCACCAGAGCTTTTCTGTCGCATTTCCTCGCTAAGGATAGCACCGACAATATCATCAAACTTTAAAGTACTAGATCCAGAGACAGAGTTACTAATGGCCATAACAAAACCATTCCAGCTTTCTAGCAATGAGCACAGAAATAAAAGAGCCCTAACTTCATCATCAAATTTTACCCCTACAGAACTTAACTGACTGGTAACTGTATTAAAATCATTTAAATGGTCTGCAACAAATCCGCCTTCCGACATCTTCATATTAAATAATCGTTTCATAAGAAATACCTTGTTTGATGCTGAGGGTTTTTCATATAGTTTCGCCAATGTCTTCATCAAACCCTCTGTTGTTGTTTCCTTCAAAATATTGAAGGCGAATGACGTCGAAAGGCACAACCGTACTGTTCTGAGTGCCTTTCTATCGAGAATGTTCCATTCTGTGTCTGTCATGGCCGCCGACTTCTTTGTTTTTCCACTCAATGGTAGGTACAGATCTTTCTGATACAGATAATCTTCTATCTGCATCTTCCAAAATGGGAAGTTTTGGCCGTTAAATTTCTCGACCCTAAATTTACCATCTTCTGTCATTGCTCCCACTCGAACCAGGAACCCTTCTTTCCTGCGAGTTTATTAGCCAAATAGACCTTTGGCTCTGATACCAGTTGTTAGAAAATTATATATTATGGAGCAATGCAACACACAAAATATGAAAAAAATACAAGCACACAAAACACATAAAACCAGAGAGACACAGATATGCGTGGTTCACCCAGTTTGGGCTACGTCCACCCCAAACAGCTAGTCCTTTCTATTATCCAGCAAAAAATTGAAGAGATAAAACCTACAACAGATCTGCTGTAATATCCTCTATTCTCTCTCACAGTCTCCCTATCTTTTTGTCGCTCTGAGAATACACACATAATACACAGCCACAATACAATACCCTCATACATACAAGGGTGTTGCCTTCTAGGGCAAAAAACCCTAAACTAAACATAACTTCTACCATCAGATCATTTGCCTATGAACGGCCCAGATTGACTAGAAATTACTATACTTTTACAAGGCAATTTTACATTTGTTTTTAGCTTCGGGGGCGCTGCCCCCGAAACCCCCCGCCGCGGGGGGGGGGATCCGAAAAGTGCTTGCCCCCCCCCACGGCAGCGATTAATTATGTGTGGCATTGCCACCCCTTTTAAGGTACAGGGGTCCAATGTTGTGATACAAAGTAAACAAGATAATCAGGCTCCACACCCAACACCATCCACGTGAATGATGTGGATTGAATCGTATTCTCTGGACACTTTTACCACAATGCAACCCTAATTTGTCTCTTCCAGTTTTCATTTTTCCAATTTCTGGTTCATCTCTACAACTCTGTTTTCCCACGCAACCCGGTTTTAATATTTTTCATCATGGAGAGTTACACCAAGGAGATTTCGACTCCATGATCACGATGCTAGAGCCATGATCACGATACCAAGCCATTATCCTTTGTGCCAAGAGGCTCGATCTCAGTAAGGTAAACAATTCTCTATGTTTTTGTTAGCCATCAACTTTTTGTAAATGATTTTGACTGTAAATCCTTTACGTTTTTCATTTTGTGACTTTATTTATATTTAATCTTGCTCTACTATTAATGTAGTTATTATTAATACCTCCTGTAGGATTTATGGGAATCGACAGGGATCTTTGTCCACCAGTTCACCACCTTATATAGGTAAACAATTTTGCTTATTAAGCCACTACAATCCCAATTTTTTTGTGGGTTTCATTTTTTGTATTCCTACCCTTATGAATTTTAGGTTTTGTTGCAGGTTAATGAATGTTGAAGTGGGTTTTCCCACCATTGTCTGACCATGCTCCCTAGGTAAGATGTTTAGAATTTCCAAATCATTTTCCAATTATGTTTCCTCACTATTGGGATTTACGCAGTCCACCTCTTCTGTCATTTTAAACCTGCATTAATTGAATCAGGTATTACACTGGTATTTGCATTTAATCTTATCTTGTCAAAAGATATTTAATTCCACTCCTTCCTGCATTAATTTGTTTTCAATTCGCTCTTATATTTTATCAGAGTTAATACGTCTCTATGTTTTCCACAACCTTGCATTTCATCCCTGTTTCATTTTGTATTCATGGTAGTATTGGTTGTTATACCATACTCGTTTACAGTTTCATTTACTACTCCTTGTGATCTGGTTTCTTACTGACAATAAAATCCTGTGACAGAGTATATAACTTACGACATTTTCATTTCAGTTTATTTCTTCACCGATTTTTATATTTTTTTTGTTTTCCAACTAATTCCTCTTGGAAATTCGAGTACGCTAATAGAGTTTACATTGTAACTCACTATAGCTACCGAGATAAAATTAAATCTCAGCCTCTAG
Source organism: Pinus albicaulis (assembly GCA_034641835.2). Lineage (NCBI taxonomy): Eukaryota > Viridiplantae > Streptophyta > Pinopsida > Pinales > Pinaceae > Pinus > Pinus albicaulis. Next base: position 213,960,951 of record CM076571.1, read on the forward strand.
TATTTGACAGCAGTCCATGAATATTCATCATACACCACTGTATTTTACACTTAATCGGATATACTAAAATAGTCTATCCAACGTAAGAATTTTCTCAGATATGTATCAATTCTCCTGATTTCGATTTTCTCATTTAATTATTAAAATATATTTAATGAAAGATTAAGAATTTATTCGCAAGTATGCACAATTTGAATTCCTCAGTTTTCCATATCCTCTAAATTAATGGTCTGAAGATTACACAAGGTAATACAGAGAGGTAACATTTGATTATTCTGTGTTTAATAATATGTATAATTCATACGTATTTTGTTAATTTCAGTTTCTCTAATATTCCTTTCTCCTAAGTGAGATTCATGGAATTAGATTTACATAACATTTCCAAGTTCTTCCTTTAGAAAGTACTGAGCATTTTAATTAGTTACCTCACTAATAAAATGATTTATTTGGTAGGCTCTCCTTTTTATATTCGAACACAATCCATGGAGTTTCATGCTTCTACTCTATCCTAATACAAGTAATTGCACTTCCATGATTTTCTACATAGTTATTTATTTACAGTGTATTTACTTGTATGTTTCTGTCTTTAGATTTTGATTTGATTCCTTTTTTTTAATATTGGAATTATCATTAAGTTTCTCCTTGAATGGTAAGGTAATTTACTATTTAATTTCTTATAATTACTTTCTCAAATTTTACATAACTTATTTTATTATCCTCATAATTAAATTATAAACAATTATATTCTAGTTTATTGACAGGTATTGTACCTTGCATAATGTATTTCTCGTCAATTTGTGTATTCCTCCCATAAGCATTGTCATTCGGTTTTATTCCTTCAATGTACAGGTTGGTCGATAACCTGTTAGAATTCCATCCACTAAATTCTGGGACAATTATTCTTGTGTAAAATTCGTACTTAATATTTAGAATAATTGTATTCACTTAATGTACTATGGACAGTTTATAATAGCACATTTTATCAGTACTTTCTACAACATTCAATCCTTACTTTGGATAATAAGGATTCCTCTCTACATGAATTGTGTGTACATGTTTTGCCAAATCTTCAAGTACTAAAACATATATCTGATAATTAAATTCTTGTTTATTCATAAGAATGAATAGATAGAAGTTATCTTTGAAATGGAAGTACAATTGAGATATATAAGTTTTATTTATACAATCATGTTTCTTCTAGATTGTCAATTATTTCTTAGTATACCTAGATTTTTGTTTCAACTTGATTCACAGAATAATTATGTTAAATAATCCTGTTCACATGTATTCAAAGTCATATGATGTACTTTCTGAATTGAACATATAATTTTTCACAACCTAACAACATATTTGAACCCTCATAATTGGGTTTATATTTTATGTCTATTGGTTCACTAACTCAATCTTTCTATGTAACTATATAGAATTAAACTATTTTCACAATGGTTATGTTCTGTTAAATACATCAGACTATAAACTGTAAAACTAATATAATTACTTAGAAATATAGCCTTTCACTTATCTTTCCATAAACATCATTTCTCCTATCTATCATTATAATAATTAAAACATAACCATAATCCAGAATTAAATTAAATGTGCATACCACTTAATTAAGACTATTTTCCACCTAACCTTGACCTTTATCTCCACAGGCCCCCCCGAGCAAAGATAAATTCATCCAAGTATTAGACAACCTCTTGTCTACCCAGGAATGGTTTATTTAAGCCTACTTTCCCACCATTTTGTTTCGATAAATGCATCCAGTTAACCAGGATGTTGTTTTCCTTTTTGCGTAGTCTTTCCTTTTGTTTTTTCCACAAAAGTACTTTAAAACTAGCTTATTCCTCTTTCTAGTTTTATTCCACCTCTTTCCAGTAATTTTCCACTTTACTGGGGTATCTTTCTAGATTTTTATCTCCAATCTATTTTTTAAATTTAATTTATTTTCTCCAAGTATTTTTGGAGAATCTAGGAAATTATTTGGGAATATTATCCATCCTCATGGACTTGAATTACGGATCTCTAATTGTACTCTGATATTTGCACAATAATTCAATTTTCATTTTTATTCAATATAAAATAATAAAATATGTCCACAATAATGGTTTTCCCTTGGGTCCACTTCACCCTTTAGGAATATCCAACTGTCTAATAAAAGTAGTTAAATTAGGGATATTACATATTCCCCCTGTAAAACAGAACACCATCCTCGGTGTTGCAAAATATGTAATATCCCAAAATGGGGTTGCAGTAATACATCAACATAAAACTGGAAATAGCAGTGAAAAATCAGCTCATAAAATTTTTGTTGAATACATAGCCATCATATTATGTTATAGTAGGAAAATATGTTCCATTAAATTATTCCAAAGTGGGGAAATGCAACAATATGGACCATAAAACCGTTATTCCCAAGAAATTACGCTATAACTGAGAGAAATGGCTATGGGATCCCTTAGCTTATGTATTATGGGACTCACATACAGAAGGGGATTAGAAACAAATCCCTTTTGATGTGTTAAACAGATCTCCTGGTCCCAATATGGCTTAAAAACATTGAAATCCCATGACTTAGACTATACTGGATTTTCTGAAGCATGCTCAGCGTAATTTTAAGAGGGTTTATAATAAAATAGGATATAAAAAATATATCTGGAGTTTATTTACTCAAAGCATGGAGAAAATTAGAGATCTAGCCTCTTTTATACATTATGAAGATAACCCGGCAAGGGTTCCTTGAGAGAATGAGTACATAAGAGTAGATCTGTAAAGCTAGATCTGAAATAATGTAGTATAGTTGAATCTTTGTATATATATATATATATATCTGAAGAATACAAAAAGATATGAAAATCCTTCTTACTAGTTTTCCGGGAGAAGGGTTGGCCTTTTCCCTAAGAAACTAGCTCAAGAACAAGGGTTTTAACCCTCTCACTACAACACTGCAATGAATGATGCAGTTCCTGGAAGGGAATGCACTGTAGGAGATGTAATATACATTGGCCACATGCCAAGATCTGAAAATCAGCTCCAAGTCTTCCTCACTGATCTCCGAAAGGAAGCAAGGCTTCCTCCTCTGAAAGATAAGCTCCGGAAGTGGTGTTGAGAATTCCCACTGCAACACCCTCCAACAAAACGTTATACTTCTGCAAAATAATGTTGTAGCTAAAGGAGGATGCTTGGCCTCAAGCCTGGATGTGGGGAAATTCATTACAAGCTCCCTCAAGAGACCTCTCAAGAAAGGAGAAGGAATTCCTAAATAGGAATGCCTTGTGCTAAGTGTTACACAACATTTTGTTGTTGTCCTTGCAATCCCCAACTTGCACGTTGGAGGGTCATTTCTATGACCAATAATAAGTGTCATGCCTTGCAAATACCATCATTGCATCCCTTTACATGAGAGAAATATTCCTTCTATTGAAAATTCCCTAAGTAGAGCTGTAAAAACCCTTGTTTTTGCCTTGGTGCACTTAGCCAATTACACCCCTACTTCGAATGGGAAAATTAACATTGGGCCCATGCCATTTGGTGCTCTGTGCTAGTTAGAAACTTGCACCAAGTTGTTTATAGATTTTAAAAAAAAAATAGAGGCGAAGATTCCACTTCAACAACTTCGAGGATGAGTCATTGGGAGTGGTTGGATTGAATAACCACAGAATCCATCCTTTATTTTATGGTTTCCACCTCCCATGAAAACCTCCTAAAGGATAGGCCTCCCTCCCACCTTTGTAGGGATCCCAACCTCCTCCTTTTCTTCTATAAAAAGAAGCTATCTCTCTTTGCACAAGCTAGCTGAACACCTAAATAGATGAATGTGGAGAATTAGACATACTATAGCTGAATTACTAGAGAAGATAGATTAAGATGGAATTACATTGAAGAAGCTTGAGTCCATGACCTCTAAGAGAGCTTGAGTCCATGCCTTCGTCCTGTCCAAATTCCTTGACGAACATCTGAGATGCGCTTCGCTTGAACCCTGCTAGAGGAGACCTCGACGTCAAAACATCGATTATAACTCTTCCTTCTATTCATTTATATACATGACTACTATTTGGTTCCACTATTGTGTTATGATTTTTTTTTAATGCAATATGTTTAGCCCTCTTTTACTGGCTAATAGTTATGAGTGAAACCATCATGTCGTATGTTGTTCTTGTTTCTTGTTCTATGTGCAGGTATCCGAGTGTAACAATGAATGGATTGTGATTTTCCAAGGCAGGAGCGAGAGGCTACTACTCTTTCAGCAATGACGACAGTGTTGGATTCCAGGTAGGTCAATCTACCATGTCTTTTTTTCATTCATTAACTAGGAAGCAACACTTTAGCATTTCCCTTTGTTTCTAGACCCACCCTAGGGCTAGAAGGATCGACTCTGTCCATAGAGAGTATTTACCTTCATAACAAATTGGCGACTCCACTGGGGATTAGTATGAGTTTTTTATTTCATCCTGTTGGTTTAGTTTCAATTATTTATTTAGTTATCTATATTTTTCTAGTTTGCTTGCTTAGTTTCCATCCTTTGTTCAGCTCCAGAGTGTCAAGACTGACCTCTACTCATCACGTTTGGTTTTTCCTCTTTTTCCCATATTTATCTGGCTTGGCACGATTTTTCTTTGAACAGTCACATTCATTGGAACAGGTTGCTCTTTTTGCAGTCACGCCAACCCCTGTATGGTACAGATTATAGCCTTACAATCGCACCTATCCCTGTAAGATTTGGTTCCACCTCCTTAATGAGTCTTTTGGTCAATTGTGCTTGCTTCTGGGTTATTTTTTGGGTGTGATTAAGCCTTTGGGACTGTGTTGACTACTGTAGACTTGTTTTTCTCAGTTGTTTGTCCATTTTCCTATCAGTTTAGTTTAAGGCCTTAGGGTTTCTAAGTGTTCTTGTACACTGAGCCTTCTGGTTGAAAAGCAAGTCTCTTTGATTGTTGTCAGTCTCGTTTTGCGTCATTGAGCTGAGTTTTTTTGGATCCTTTTGAGTATTTTCTTGGTGGAATGATCATTTCACCTTCGATTGATCCTTCCCCTTCTTGCTCTAAGCATCGATTACATTGCTTGTTTTGGCTCATTTTGAAAACTCTCTTTTTGATTGAAAGTTTGCTGCATTATCTTGAATGTTTTTTGTGTTTGTTTTTCTTTGATTGACTCATTCAATTTTAATCCCTACATTCGAAAAAATCAAACTAGTGTTTCTTTTGTTTTCCATTGAATTAGTACTTTGTGTGCTTCATTTCATTGAAACATTCAAAAAAAAAAAATCATTCTTTCGTTGCATCGAAATTTAAACGTTCCTTTACATAACTAGCATTTGTCAACGTAGGAAGGAGTTTCATTTTTGATTGATTGCATTAGAGGCATTAGGAGTTTTCTTCACATACTTTCCTTGTTTGTTATTGTTTGAAATATTTCTATCCTTCTCATAACTAGCATTCATCGAATTGAAAATGATGTTAATTTGCATATAGTTTGCATTTAGGAAGTTGAGCTCCAAATTCGATAGGGCCTTGAAATTGAAACATAATCCAAGATCATCTTTAAAATTTACTCAATGAATCTAAGGCAACATTGAAACCTAACACAACATTTCTACTAGTCTAGGCTAGATATGTGTTCCGGCTTCTTAAAACCTAGTAGTTGGCGTTCACCATCTGGCTTTAGACAACGGTAGTATGGACTTGTTCTCCTCGTACCATCGAGTATATGAAGGGAGACCCTCATAGGTTGCAATCCTTTTATCCATAAGAAGTTGAGTCTACCACCTTGTAACCGTGATACACCAAACACAACATTCGGGGAGACTACCTGCACGTACATTAAGTCCTTGGTCATTTCCCTTTCATTTGATCATTAAGGTGTATATGGTAGTTCACGGAAACAAGGTACACCCTCTCGCTTAGATTACCTGAGTAGTCATTTTGGTATTTTCGCGACTCTCTAAAAGTGAAAAGATCATCGAGCTCTTGTTCTTTCATGCTCATTTCAACTTGAAAGTGATAGAGTCACCTTTTTCTTGTTTCTCAACTATTAAAATATGAAATGGAAGAGTTTTGTTTTAGTGTCTTAAAAATATTACTTGCCCACGAAATATTCTTGGTTAAAGTTATCTTCATTAGTGTTTTCTTTTACGGTTTTTTCCAATGGAAAAATTTCCAGAGTTTACCAACCAAGGAATCCCCTCTGAAGGGAATCCTAGTCCTTTTCCTGCTTTTCGGAATGTTGGTGCTCCTTATATGGAAACATTGTCCCTGCCTGGGTTAACTGTTCGGTTGCATGTTTGGTTATTCTCGACCTCTTTGGTCTCGAGTATTCTGCCATTTGTACCACCATATCCTCCACCTGAACAAAATCATGTTGATTCTCAGGTGGACCTCTCCCCTTCTTCTCCTATTTCTTCATCCTCATCCTCTACTTCGCCTGGTGAAAGTCTCGATTCTAGTAACCAGGAGGCTAAGAAGAAAAATAAGAAGTCATATAAGTAAGAGGCTAATTCTCTAGCTATTGCACCTAAGAAACCTTTCATTGATAAACCATCCAACCTTCCACGGAAAGTCAAATTCCCTTGCATGTTGTGCAAAGGTGACCATCTTCTTTGAGACTGCGTTGGTATCCCCAAGGTAATTGAAGCATTGTCTGACGACTGTCCTCCATTGCCTTTGGCTTCTGGAAGTCAAATTGGTGGCACATATTCAACTAGCCTTGATAAGACTCATAAGAAATAGGTTAAGATTGCCAATCCCTTTAAGTTGTGTGAAGGGAATCATCCCATTCACCTTTTTCTGTACATGGATGAAGCCATGAGAGTGTTGGACAACCCGACTGTTTCTGCACCTCGCCTTCTGGTTAGTTACCAGAAGCTTTCTTTGAGTCCTCCGCTAGTTGATTCAACGATCGGTCAAGAGTCATCCTTGGTCAATTCCTCTTCCTCGGAAATTCAAATTTAGGAATCCGTTCACGACCAAAAATTGGTCATGGAATCAGTTGATCTGATCCCGCCTATGGTTCATGGGTTTTTTTCCGTCGAGAGTGGATCTCATTCCCTTCATGTTATTCTTGTTTCTTCAGATTCCTTAGACTTGGAGAAAGATTCTCCCATCCCTGCTGTTCAAGAATCTGCTCCTCCTGCTCCCATGATGGAGGTCTAGGAGGATGCTCCTCTTGTTTCGGTAACACTAGGGGATGACCATCTCGGTTCAAAGGTATCCCCTCCAAGTAGTTGGTCACTTCCTTCGATTGGAGTTGATTTACGGGATATCGCCTTCCTTCTTCTGTGCCCTTTGAGATCACAGTACAAGTTTTCGATATAGTCTTACCCAACACCATTTAGATGAAGGAAAATCTGTTAGTATTTTTCCTTCAACTACTTGGCAAGCTTTTGGTTCTCCCCCGCTTGTGCCTATTACGCTGAATCTGTTGGCATTTAACAGAAGAACCAGTCAATCGTTAGGGATCCTTTCGAAGTTTCCTATTACTTTGGGATGGAAACCCATCTATATATACGTTATGTTTGTTCCAAGCCCCTTGGATTTCAATTTACTCTTAGGGCATGACTATTCTTATGTCATGGGTGCACTTTTCTCTTCCCCCTTCCATGTGATCTGTTTTCCACACAAAGTTTAGATCGTGACCATTGTTCATCTTTGTAATATTCCTAATTAGCCCAAGCTAATAGGAATATTTCATTTTTTTTATCTTCTTAATTTATGAATAAAATGTAAAGGAGGACATGTAAACTCCTGAAAACATCAAAATAAATCAATGCCCAATGTGAACAGAGGCAAATCAGGGTTGTCTTAATAAAATACACTTGTGTGTGAATCAGGATTGAGCCATTTGACTGGGTCAATAGGACCAAATCACAACACAGTCTAGATGCATTGAAACTCTTAGATGATCAGCGCAGTTCTAGAAGGAGGTCCTCCATGTGAAGAGGGTTAAATGAATGAAGGTGGTTTAGGGTTTTTCAAACCCTAATCTTATGAAAGGAAGGAGTGGATAGCCTAATGAGGGTGGATTATTATATGATTTTGGAGGATTGTGTCTACTCAGACAAATCCACATTCTCTTCGCTATTTAGCAGAGAATTTTGAGGGTTTCATGTTTAGGAATTCCCTTCCCCTTCATTGAGTAGCTCTTGGAGGAGATTTGTCCTGCTTTGTCCACTATCTGCTTAGAGACCAAGCTTCTACTTCCAACTGCAACATAGATCCAGTGAGGGTTTTATTTCTTTTGTAAGCTGCAGCAAGTGGAATACTAGATTTGTTTAGATCTAGCTTGTATTGGAGCCTCTTCTCAGTGAGTGTGTCTTTTAACCTCCTGGAAGAGTGCATCCATTGGTTGAGATTTAGTCTGCATCTTGGCATCAGACCAAATTATTCTACATCACCATCTGTGTATTTCCTTGAAAATACTATGTCCTTTTTGCAGGCAAAGCTGCAGTGGGTTTCTTTTGTATCATCTTGAAGGAAAGATCTCTGGTGAAAGAGACCCTTCCCTTCACTGTGGTGTTCCATGGATTGGCCAACCAATCCATGTTCATTTCAGTTCTGATCTGCTATTTATCATATGCTTCAGAAATTTTTGAATATTATTTCAGATCTGTGGCTTAGATCTCAAATCTATTCATTGATATCCATATTTTGCTGAGATCCCCAAGGGGACTGTAAAGAAGAGCCTCTTTGGCATATATATCTGTAATAGATCTATATTTTTATGTAAATATCTTTCCTAGATCTGATATATAATGAAATATTTCCTCAGCCTCCTAAAAATTATGTTGTCTATCTCATTCTTCATTTTCTTGTGTTGTAGTATCTCATTTTGAAGTCTTCAGTCACATAATAGGTCACATTTTCTTCTGATATATTGTATAAATCATATAATAGGTCTGATTTAATTTTTTTCATAATTATTTTAATCTAATTCCTTCAGAAAGTTATGCTGCCTATGCTTCAGTGACATTCTGCATACTCTAGGTCATGGGAAATCAACATTTTTAAGCCATTTTGGGAGTGGGAGATTCGTTTAACCTAGCTAGCATTATTTTTTTGGGCTGAAATTTGTTATAGGAGTTCCACATAACCTAATATAAAGGATATAACCATCATCCATCCTTATTTTTATGCACATCATTGAAATTAATCATTTTAGGGCTTAAATCACTGTCTTTCCCCACTTTGGGTTGAAGGGATAGATCACTTTCCTTGATGATACATATATTACTGATAGAAAAGTGTTTAATAACATATCCCATGTGTCATTATCCTGCTACTACTCTAATATAGTGTTTATATATTGTGGCAATCCCTCATTGGGCATTTATCAAACCATACTAGGTGTGGGAGGCCTGTTTGGCTCACCTTGTTTGTTTGGTTGCTGATATCCTCTTGGAATTGGGTCTTAGATTATCATATATAAGGAATCCAAAGGCTGATATTGGTTTCTAATGCACACATCCCTGAAAAATGTGTCTTTCAGGCTTGTTTTGCTGAGCAGTCCCTTTTGGGATATTATAGTGGTATCAGAGCAAGATATTTGGCTCAACCCGTGGGCTTCAACCCAAAGTGATGTAAATCAAAGAGAAAGGTCAGAATGATGGAGAGGATGAGATTAATCTCATCCATTTTTAGATCTAAGAAGAGCCTCTCCAAGGAGGTTCAACCGATCGAGGAAGAAAGATGCAATGAAACTCCAAGAGGGTTTCAAGAAGGAGAAAGATGCAGTGAGACCTATAGAAGGTTTCAAGAGGAAGAAGGAGATCCATGCACTTCATGTTCTCGTAGAGGGAGTTGAGAGCAAGAAGACCACTTAGAACATGAGATCCTGAATGGGTATTTGGAAGAATACAAGTGCCAACCTAGGGCTTTCAAAGAGATCCTATATTTTTCTCAGTTTATTCAATTGAGAGAAGAAAGGAGGCCATGTAGTAAGAGAATGATCAGAGGTGATAGATTCCTATTTTATAAATTTGATGGATCACTCAAGTATGTAGTAAAGACTTGGGTGATGAAACTAAAGGAATTTTTCCTACTACATCTACTAGTGGAAAAAGCGGATGTAGAGATCTCAGCCCTGCACTTGAAGGGCAAGGCAAGCTCGTGGTGGATCAGCCATGTAATTCATGCAAGGATATCTAATTTTTCTGATTTTATGCATCAATTAATCAGGATATTTCATAGTAGGAGATCAGAGGAGGAGGAGTCCTCTTCTCCATTTGAGGAGCCTTGTACCAGCACTATCACCATCATGGAGGGGCAACCATCTGTGGTAGTAGTTGGATCAACCAACACATTGAAGAGGGGAACTCTTGCAGCCCTAAAAAATATTCCTGAGACTCACCAAGGTATACATGAATTTCCATTTTGTATCATTTTAGAAAATCTAATGGGAAGCCTTGGAAATTTGTCTTTGCACGACCCTGGATCATCACTTATTGCTAATCTAGAGCAGCAAGGGTGAAATGCATTGTCCAAAGACAACAGTGAAGAAATAAGGACCCATTCCTCATGGGAAAATTCAGATGACAACCTCATTCAGGTGGCTATGAAGAAAGAGATGTCAAAAGGTAGACATCCTGAGGTGAGAAAAATTTTCTCCTCTCTAGATGACACTCTCTCAATGAGCATGCCATAGCTCAAAGATATACTTCTACTTGCAACAGATCCAAGACCTCATTGGTTTTGGAAGGCCATGCATGAGGAGGAGGTCTCATTAAGAGACCCCATTGGAGGTGTACTTCAACATTTCATGAAGTGAAAAGATCTTCAAATATGTGAAGAAATTGGTGTCCTACTATGGGAGATGTGTGGAGATCAAGGCATAATTCATGACCTACATGTGTCATTGATAAGGAGGTGTAGAACAATGGAGACACAAGGAGGATATGGGGAAGAAAGTAATCCTCATCCCTATCCATGGCAGGAGGGTGATTCACCTAAGAAGGTGAATGGATTGCGCAGTGGAAGCATGAAGATTTTTCTCCATTCATATATTCAGTCATCTCTTGTTGAAGATGTCTCACTATATGGAGACATTCCACCAAGGAGACCATTGGATCAGCAAACGAGGATGGATGCTTCACATATTGAGGCATCATTCATCGATGATAGAGGAGTCGAAACCTTGAGAGAGTTTGGCACAACACTGGGAGTCTTGGGTAGACCCAAGGAGGAGAGAAGCATTCCCTCGACATCATCTACACCCACTCTCATTTCAGATTCTGTGCTGTGGCAGAAGCAAGATTGGAAGGGAAACTTTCCACATGACACCTTTGGGAGAAGTCAAAAATGGGGAGTTCTATTTCAGCCAACCCTTTTCTATGAGGCTCAACAAAATCAACTTGAGGAGCTATTGTTGTGGGGGCTTTGAAAGAGAGCTACATCATCATTGTCAAAGATGCATGAAAAATGTAAAGATGGATCAGCCACATGACTCTAAGGGAGATTTATATTAGCCCTCTCTTCCTACTATTGAGGAAGAGAATAGATCATTGCACCACTCCCTAGATAGGAGAAGGATTATTGGTGAAGAACATGATCATGTTACACATTCTTTATATTCTGATTTCATGAATTCTTACACCATGTTTTTGCATGACATGGCTCCAAGGAGGAATGTTATATCATATGAACTTCTTAGCCAATATTGGGCCCCAAAAAATTCTGAATTGGGCCACTCCCTTGAGAGAAAAAGGGAGATTTTGCAACATGATGGGTGCTTCCCCAGAGCACCAAAAATATATCACATTTCTAGCCATGGTGATATGGTGTGGGCAGCAAGTAAGTGGTGGGAGAACCACTTACCATATATATATTTGATGCAAGCAGGGGATGCCTTGCATTGGTTCCACATGTGGGACTATGACCCACCTCCATATGTACAATTTTCTTTTTTCATGTACATTATTTTGATTTCCTATCTTGATGATGTACTTATACTTTTTATGAGGAATGTATGGAGGAACAGAGGAAGGATGGCATGTGCCTCATGGGATGACCACTCTCCATGTATTTTATATTTCATAGTTCAGAGAGAGCATGGGGCAAAACATGTTTGTTTCATATGATTTACTGTCTCCTTATGGGATGAGCTATTTACACCTCATGAGAACTTTGGAGGAGCAAGACATGGATAGATGGATGGGTGAACACTTGGCTTATGGGGGGAACTTATCTCATGTTGGTGTCACCAAAGAAGGAAGAGAAGTGTTGCAGCACTCACCTTATCAGTTTCTTGAGGACAAACAACATTTTGGAGGGGAGGACTGTAATATTCCTAACTAGCCTAAGCTAATAGGAATATTTCATTTTCTTTTGATCTTCTTCATTGATGAATAAAATGTGAAGTAGTACATGTAAACTCCTAAAAACATTAAAATAAATCAATGCCCCATGTGAATAGAGGAAAATTAGGGATGTCTTAATAAAATCCACTTGTGTGTGAATCAGGATTGAGCCATTTAACTGGGTCAATAGGACCAAATCACAACACATTCCAGATCCATTGAACCTCTTGGATGATCAGCGCAATTATAGAAGTAAATCTTCCATGTGAACAGGGTTAAATGAATGAAGGTGGTTAATGGTTTTGCAAACCCTAGTCTTATAAAAGGAAGGAGGGGGTAGCCTAAGGAGGGTGGATTATTATCTAATTTTAGAGACAAATCCACATTCTCTTGGCTGTTTAGCAGAGAATTGTGAGGGTTTCTTGTTTAGGAATTCCCTTCCCCTTCATTGAGTAGATCTTGGAGGAGAGTTGTCCTGCTTTGTCCACTATCTGGTTTGAGACCAAGCTTGTAATTCCAACTACAATGTAGATCCAGTGATGGTTTTCTTGCTTTTGTAAGCTGCAGCAAGTGGAATACTAGATCTGTTCAGATCTAGCTTGTATTGGAGCCTCTTCTTAGTGATTGTGTCTTTTAACCTCCTGGAAGAGTGCATCCATTTTTTGAGTTTCAATTTGCATCTTGGCATCAGGCCAAATTATTCTACATCACCATCTGTGTAGTTCCTTGAAGAGATTGCATCCTTTTTGTAGGTAGAGTTGAAGTGGGTTTCTTTTGTATCAGCTTGAAGGAAAGATATCTGGTGAAAGGGACCCTTCCCTTCACTGTGGTGATCCATGGATTGGCCAACCAATCCAAGTTCATTTCAGATATGATATACTTTGTATCATATGCTTCATAAATTTTTGAATATTACTGTAGATCTGTGGCTTAGATCTCAGATATATTCATTGATATTCATCTTTTACTGAGATCCCCAAGGGGAGTATAAAGAAGACCCTCTTTGGCATATAGATATCTAATAGATATATATTTTTATGTAAATATCTGCCCTAGATCTGAGATATAATGAAATATTGCTTCAGCCTCCTGAAAATTACGCTGTCTATCTCATTCTGCATTTTCTTGTGTTGTAGTATCTCATTTTGAAGCCTTGATCCATGTAAAACTTCTGTATTTCTCTGATATATTGTATAAATCATATAATAGGTCTGAATTAATTATTTTCATACCTATTTTCATTTAATTCCTTCAGAAATTTACGCTGCCTATGCTTCAGTCACATTCTACATACTCTAGGTCATGGGAAATCGGCATTTTTAAGCCATTTCGGGAGTGAGAGATCTGTTTAACCTAGCTAGCGTTATTTGTTTCAGCTGAAATTTTGTATAGGAGTTCCAAATAACCTAATATAAAGGATATAACCATCATCCCTCCTTATTTTTAGGCACATCCCTGAAATTAATCATTTTAGGGCTTAAATCACTGTCTTTCCCCACTTTGGGTTGAAGGGATAGATCACTTTCCTAGCTGCTACATATATTACTGATAGTAAAGTGTTTATTAACATATGCCATATGTTATTATCCTGCTAATACTCCAATAAAGTGTTTATATATTGTGGCAGTCCCTCATTGGGCATTTATCAAGCCATACTAGGTGTGGGAGGCCTGTTTGCCTCACCTAGTTTGTTTGGTTGCCGATATCCTCTTGGAATTGGGTCTTGGATTATCAGATCTAAGGAATCCAAGGGCTGATATTGGTTGCTAACGAACACATCCCTAAAAATTTCATTTTTCAGGCCTGTTTTGCTTAGCAGTCCCTTTTGGGATATTAGAAGCATTCATTCTTTGGTCCTGATGTGGCAGCTGGACTGCCATCATATCTTTCAGATCTTTATCTGCTAGTTTTATCTTCCCTGTCACAGGTTAATTACATGGCTACCTGTCCTGTGCCCTCATTCAGTGATAGTGTCATTGTGCATCATGTCCTGAGGGCATTGGTTCCTGATTTCTGAGATTTTGTTCTCCCATCAGATGAGAACCTATTGGAAGTGATGACCTCTTATTTGTTATGGTAAAAGGTTATTGGAGCATGGTTCATTTTCTTGTTTCAAGCTCCTTAAAAAATGAAAAAAGGTCATCGGAGAAAAGTTCATTTTCTTGTGTCAAGCTCCTTAAAAAATGAAACAAGCTCTTTGGAGCATAGTTCGTTTCCTTATGCCAAGCTCCTTTAAAAAGGAAACAAGTTTATTTGAGGATAGTTCATTTTCTATGTCAATCTCATTAAAAAATGAATTAGTTCACATTGATATTTCTTTTAATGTGTTAACCTCGTTAAAACAATGAAACACGTTCCTGTTCAATATTCCAATTTGCTGCATGCAAATTTTGGAATATTACAGTCCTCCCCTCCCAAATGTTGCTTGTACTCAAGAAACTTCAAGGATAGAACTGATAAGTCTTCCCTCCTCCTACTGTAGCATCCACATATGATGAAATCCTCCAAGGAATGAGATGTTGTGTCATCAATGAATCTCCATATTTCCCCTCCCAAGCATGCATGCTAGCCACATAGCTATCATCATGAATAAGTAAAGTACTCAAGGAGGCAATAAGGTGCTATATAGAGGTCCTCTCAAGGCATGGAGTTTGAAATGTATTGGGAACTATCAATCCCATGTGAAATCTCCATCCCAAAGCTATCATCCATACAAAATGAGTCACCCTCCAACATGGCAAATCATGTAATATCTCCTCCACCTTTGGTTCCTACAATGTAGGTGGGCTTAATAAATGAAAATTGTAGAAAAAATAGCCTACCCCACGTTGTCCTTCTCTCCACTTATGATAAGTGTAGAGCATATTTGGATCTTGGGCTGCAACAAGGTTTCCCTCAAGTGGCAAGAAGAATATTAGATCTCCAAAGATCTCCTCCTAAACGTTGTGAATCAAGCTAGTCCAAATCATCTCATATATGATGAATAGGACATGATCATCATATGTCACCCAAATGAGAATATTTCTAAAGGTTTCATATGGTACTGGAAGGTACCAATAGTCTCCCAAGTGGTCACTGTGCATTTTTTTTAAACTGTTGCTTCAGAAATAAACATGGAAAGTTGTTTCTTAACATGGTAAAGTATGTATGTCATCATATCTACTAATGAATAGTAAATGGCTAGGTACATAAATTGAACATACATGAAATAATACAACACTTGCCCAAGGCCACATAAAATATGGCTATCTCCATCATATAGTTTGGCACAAAATTGACCGTGGAGCCAAATGAAAAGCTTGCCCTCTTGTGGAGCAATGCACTACATAGAAATGGTAAGAGTATGCAAATATTGTGTTAGACAATAAATAAATGAAAAAACAAAGTTCTCACCATGTACTAGAAGTAAGATGATAGATGGATCCATGAATAAGTCCTCCATAGGGGTTTGACATACTCCCATGAAGAGGAATGAACCAGTTACTGCATGAAAGTCCTCCTTCTTATGCTTGAATCCAAGTCAAGAAGAATATATCATAGTAATATATGTCTCCATCCACTACTTCATCATTCTAACCTCCTCCTTGCCCACCAAGTGCATCAAATGTGAAGTGATCCTGGGGACACTCCATCCTTAAGTTCCATCTCCAAAGTGACAACGATGTTGGCCTATAAAAATAGGCTCCTACCAATACATAGCTCCATTCTTTGACATGCTCATTGTCAAAGACATCTCCCATAATGCTGCTACATACAAGAAGGTTCTTCCAAAGTGGAAGTAATTCTAGATTATCCAAGGCTAAGGAGTGGCCCCTTTGCGCTATGACAATGCCATCTCCTGCTCCTGCATCATCATGCAAAGTGTGAGATAAAATCTACCCTTGCTCTCCCAAGAACAACCAAAGAAACCAAAGTTTTTGCTACCTCCTTATATCTCCATCATACAAATCACATGGTGAACACATAATTATTGGTATGAAAAATGTCATATCAACATAATTCATGCACACTCCTTGCTGCTCCATGATGCAAGTATCCTGCCACACTTTCTCCACCCACATACCCTTACAAAGAGGATATGTCACATGATGGCCAAACTCTTTCAAGAGTAGCCAACGCAGCCAAGCCTCTTACTGCCCGATGTCATATATTTTCAAGTAGCCTTCCAGCTTCTTGCTTTCCATCCACATCCAGTCATCCAAATGTGGATGTCCCCTGCCATCCTCCCATATCAGATTTTTCTTCTTACATTTCATGGGATGTTGAAATGCAGTTCCTTGGAGATATTTTAGAAAATACCTCATTACCATAACCATCTTGAATCTATAAAGACCCAAGTGTGATGAGGGAAAAACCTTCTCAAACTGTTGAAGAACATTGCACTCCATGACATGTTGAAGTGCACCTCCAATGAGATCTCTCCATGAGACCTTCTCAGCAATGGCCCTCCAAAACCAATAAGGCTCTGGATCTGCTACAAGTAGAAGTTTCTCTTTGAGCTATGAGATGCTCATTGAGAAAGTGTCATCTAGAAAGGAGAAAATATTTCTCATTTCAATATGTCTACCAGCTATCATCTTTTCCTCCAAGTTTTCAAACCCCAACCTCAAGTGTGGTATGTAGCTCAAAAATGGTACACGAGGATGATTTTTCATCTCTTCCTTGGGCCATTTAAGTTTACACAGCGCAATGCAATCCTGCTCCTCCAGATCAGCAGTATGTGTTGACTCCTGGTCATGCAAAGGCATATTTCCACAATCCTCTAAAATATTTTCTATCAGAATAGAAAGTGGAAATTCAATCATACCTTGATGGGACTTGGCAACACCTTGTATGGCTACAAGAGTTCCTCCTTCTAATGTCTTGGCTCCCCCAACTGCTAATTTGAACGCTGCTCCTCCATGGTTGTGACAGCGCTGGTACAAGTCTCCTCAAGTGGTGGTGAGGGAGTATCCTCTTTTGATCTCTCTTCATCAAATATATTGATTACCCTCTGAGTGAAATATGCAAAAGAAGATACTCTTGCATGACTCATATGGCTGAACCACCAATTGCTTGCTTTACCCTCTAGGTGCAGCGCTGCAGTCTCCAATGCTTCTCTCTCTACCACTGGATGTAGTAGGAAGAATGCATCAAGTCTTTTTTCCCAAACCCTTGCTGTAGAGGACCCTTCAAAATTTGACAATAGAAACCTATTTCCTTTTATTCTCTTTGTGCTACAAGGCCTCCTCTCTTCCTCCAGCTGAATGAAATGTGGGAAAGATAGATTCTCCTTGAAGGCTCTAGGTTGAGATTTGTACTCAACAAGTTATCCACTTAGTATCTCATCCTCCAAGTTTCCTTCATGCCTCTTGTCTTATCTTCTTTGAGAATAGGAAGTGCATGGCTCTTTCTCTTCTTGAAATGCTCTAGGAGTTTCACTGCATCTCTTCTCCTTCATCTGCTTAACTTCCTTGGAGAGGTTCTTCCTGGATCTAAAAAGTGATGAGAGAAAGCTCATTATTTCCATCATTATGATATTTCTCTTCTCTTTGTCTTCTTATTCTTCTGATAGCATAATGGTTGTAACTCACAGGCCGAGCCAAGATTATGCTCTAATACCACTGTAATATCCCAAAATGGGTTTGCAGCAATACATCAACACAAAACTTGAAATAGTAGTGAAAAATCAGCTCATAAAATATGTTTTGAACACATAGCCATCATATTATGTTATAGCAGCAAAGTATGTTCCATTAAATTATTCCAAACCGCGAAAATGCAACAATATGGACCATAAAAACTTTATTCCCAAGAAATTATGCTATAAATGAGAGAAATAGCTATGAGATCCCTTAAATTATGTATTATGGGACTCACATCTAGAAGGGGATTAGAAAAAAATCCCTTTTGATGTGTTAAACAAATCTCTCGGTCCCAATATGGCTTAAAAACATTGAAATCCCATGACTTAGACTATACTGGATTTTCTGAAGCACGCAAAATGTGATTTTAAAAGGTTTTCTGATACAATAGGATATAAAAAAATGACCTGGAGTTTATTTACTCAAATCATGGAGAAAAATAGAGATCTAACCTCTTTTATACATTATGAAGATAACCCGGCAAGGGTTCCTTCAGAGAATGAGTATACAAGAGTAGATCTGCAGATCTAGATCTCAAATAATGCAGTATAGATGAATCTTTGTATATATATATATATATATATATATATATATATATATATAAAGAATACACAAATATATGAAAATCATTCTTACTGGTTTCCCGAGAGAAGGATTGGCCCTTTCCCTAAGAAACTAGCTCAAGAACAAGGGTTTTAACCCTTTCACTGCTACACTGCAAGGAATGACGTAATTCCTGCAAGGGACTATGCTATAGGAGATGTAAGATACATTGGCCACATGACAAGATCTAAAAATCAGCTCAAATTATTCCTCACTGATCTCCCAAAGGAAGGAAGCCTTCCTCCTCTAAAAGATAATCTCTGAAAGTAGTGTTGAGAATTCCCACTGCAACACCCTGCAACACAACATTATACTACTATAGAAATAACGTTGTAGCTGAAGGAGGATGCTTATCCTCAAGCCTGGATGTGGGAAAATTCAGTACAAGCTCTCTCAAGAGGCTGTAGAAATTAGCTGAATAAATCACTTATTCAATTAAGATTAACCCGATTATACATCAATTTCGAATTGCATGCATAACACATAACCTTCTTCTACAATTAATTGTCACATGCGGAAATAATAGAAGCAATCTCACATCAAATCAATCACACATTAACTCAGTATGTATGGGGAAAGCCTATAGCTGAAAACCCCGCACCTATTGTGTATATTATAATGGAGAAATCATGTAACAAAACAAGTACAATACTCCTCACAAGTACTCAGTACTTTCTCATAAAGTCACACACAATCTAGCTTAGTTTTGAACAGGTTACTGGTTCAAAAATCCCCGCCAATTGCCTTGCCTCTATTGCGCAATCATGGCCTGTATATGAAGAGATCCAAGGTTCGAATCCCCTTGGCTTGACTGCGCAATTGTCATGGAAAATTCCTCCAAGTGTAATGCAAATCCCATGCAAAACTGATCCTCCAACTGATAGCTTTACTCACACTTTCATCTACCTCTTCCACTGGTCTCCACTGAACTGATCATGCACTGTAGTGAACTGAAGTGTTCCTGAGTTGACTAATGAGTTAATAATTAGTGAATTAAATATTATTTAATTCACTCCACTCATATCTAGTTGATTAGCTAGTTAACTAATCTCAACTAGTTCAACTAAAACAAATAGAACACAACTCCACTATCTGTCCCGTTAACTCCTCCAAAACTTCTGCCACTGAAGTCTAACTGAAGTCAACCATGCAAGATGCCATCAAACCCTAGGAACCACGTGATTCCTGGTGTCAGTTGCATGAGCCACCTCCATGACTCAAACTGAAGTGCGCCAAGAGAGTAAACTGCTGTTTATAGTCAAAATATTATTAAGGGTAAATAATATTTGACTTCCATATTTTTAGGAGATCAGTCTAAAAATAGCCCGAGTCCTAAAAATAAGGGTCTCATCTATTTTTACCGACATGTCGCATACTTTAAGAATCTCCAAGTAGAATTCCCAAATTATGCTCCGTATGTCTAAAAATAGACATAGTCAAAAAATAGACTTTGCGCCAGAATTTGCCTGCGGGCCCACTTAGTGAAGGCGACTTCATTTCACTAAGCTCCATCATCTTGCTGCATTCTCAACACTCCCTCTTAGCAAGATATGGATTATCTGCAACCCCTATCCTGCCTCTGTGGAATTCGAACTTGCTCCTGGTGAGCGCCTTCGTCAGGATGTCGGCATCCTGATCCTCCGTGGGAACATATGAAAGCATCATGATCCTCCGCTGAACACAATCTCTGATGTGATGGTACCCGATGTCGATATGTTTGGACCTATCATGAAATACTGGATTAGCCGAGAGCTTGATGCAGCTCTGGTTATCACAGTAGATCACTGTAGGCTCCAAATGCAACCTGAACAAACCTGCGAGGATCTTCCTCATCCAAATAGCCTCGCATGCAGCCAAACTTGCTGCCATGTACTCGGCCTCTGCTGAACTGAGTGCCACGGATCTCTCCTTCCTGCTGTACCAGGAAACTGCTGTCGACCCAATGCTGAAAACTCCTCCAGAAGTGCTCTTCCGGTCTGTTGGGCTCCCTGCCCAATCTGCATCAGTGAAACCAGAAAGTTTCACTCCATCCTCCTGTCTGTACCATAGACCATATCCCGATGTGCTTCTGATATAGCGCAATACATGCTTGCCCGCCTTCCAAAAGAGCTTGGTAGGCTTAACCATAGCTTGCGAAAGCTGGTTAACTGCATAGCATATATCGGGTCGAGTATTGACCAGATACATCAACGACCCCACCAACTGTCGATAGACAGTGGCATCCACTACCTCCGCTGAAGTAGCATCTCCCTTCCTCCATCCTCCAGGAAGAGGGGTATCAATAGGCTTGCAGCCTTGCATGTTGAACCTCTCCAGAATCTCCCGGGCATACTTGCCCTGAGAAACAAACAGTCCTCCACTGCGCTGCCAAATCTCCAATCCCAAGAAATAATGAAGGATGCCCAGGTCCTTCATCTCAAAATCTCGTGCAAGATCATCCTTGCATGAAAGTATCAACTGCTCGTCGCCAGTCAAAATCAGATCATCTACATACAGTACGATGATCAACAGCTTCCCCTCCACCACAATCTGGTACAGGTTTGGATCCGCCTCACTCTTGGAGAATCCAAGCCCGGTGAAGTAGCTGCCTATCCGAGTGTACCAAGCACGAGGTGCTTGCTTCAGCCCGTACAGTGCTCTCTTGAGTCGGCACACATGCGACTCACTGCTGAAGATCTCAAAACCTTCAAGCTGCTCTATGTACACCTCCTCCTCAATAACTCCATTGAGGAACGCAGTCTTCACATCCATCTGATGAATGTGCCACCCCATCTGCGCTGAGAGAGCAAGGATCGTTCGTATGGAAGAGTACCTTGCGACAGGTGCAAAAGTCTCCTCATAGTCAATCCCCTCGATCTGTGAGAAGCCACGGGCGACAAATCTCGCCTCGTACTTCTCCACACTCCCGTCAGCCGCCTGCTTCACTTTGTAGATCCATCGCGAACCTACAACTGATTTCCCAACCGGTCTTGGGACAATCTCCCATGCACTGTTCCCGATGATCGAATCATATTCTTCGATCATGGCATCAACCCATGCGGGTTCCTCCACAGCTTCCTCAAAAGAGGATGGCTCTGTCACAACACATTGACTCATAAGAGCCATGTATCCAGTGTACCGATCCGGTGACTGTCTCTGTCTGCGCTGTGCTGTAGGTGGTCCCACAACCTTCTCTGCATCCCGAGCCAGTCGCTCAGCTTCTGTAGTGCGCATGCGCCCTCTGATGGTTGGCGCTGCCTGGGTGGTTTCTTCCACCTCCTGAACCTCCTCTTGTGGCTGATCCACATCCGGAAGCTCCTCCTTAGGAACTAACAGCTCCTCATTTGCATGCAAGTGTAGCTCCCTCTCAAGCGAACACTGCATGGCTTTCTCCTCCTGGAAGTTTATATCCCGTCGCACAACAGTCTTGCGACTGTCTGGCACATACACTCGATAGTTATGAGGTGTATCAGTGTACCCCACAAATACTCCAACTTCAGCAGTTGGATCCAGCTTCCTTCTTGCATCCTTCGTCACATGCATGTAGACAGGAGAACCAAAAATCCGCAAATGGGAAATATCAGGCCTCTTGCCAGAATAAGCCTCCTCTGGTGTACTCATGCCAAGAACCTTGTGAGGACAACGGTTCTGCACATACACTGCTGTATTGCATGCCTCAGCCCACAAGTGAAGGGGTAGGCCCCGATCATGCAACATCGCCCGTGCAGCACCCACGATCGTTCTGTTCTTCCGCTCAGCCACCCCGTTCTGCTGTGGGTTATGGGGTGCGATGAGCTCTCTCCGAATCCCTTCTGCGCTGCAGAACTCCTTGAATTCAGCCGAGATGAATTCACCACCGTTATCACTCCTTAGAGCAATCACCTTCTTCCCCCACTCCTTCTCGACCAGTGCTTTAAACTCACAGAACTTCGCGAATGTATCGCTCTTCTTCGGCATGAAGAAGATCCAGCACTTTCGAGAGAAATCATCAACAAAGATCACATAATACTTGTGCTTTGCTGTCGAAGCAACTGAGAAAGGACCACACACGTCTGTGTGAACTCTCTCAAGGATCGTCATGGCGCGACTATCCTTCTCGTGAAAGGTGGCTTTCACATACTTCCCTAAAGTACACCCCTTGCACTGATCTGACTGCGCAAGGGTGCCCTTAGGAAGTCCAGTAGAAATCTGCTACAGAATCTTCAAAGCTCCATGGTGAAGATGGCCCAATCTCCTGTGCCATAGTTCGCCCTCATCATCCCGGCTCACCACATCTCCAGCCTTGCATGCCATAGCTGCGCAGTCATCTACCTGCAACTGATAAAGGTTCTGAGTTCGAACCCCTATCTTCCGGGTCTCTCCAGTAGTCTTACTGCGCAGGAAGGCTTTTCCTTCGCCGAAGACCACATCATACCCCTTATCCTCCAACATCGCTACTGAAATCAGGTTCTTCTTCAATCCAGGTACATGCATGACATCCTTTAAGACAAAGGGTTTACCAGACTCCCTCTGAAAGGATACGGTACCGATACCAGTCGCACTGTATCTATCGTCATCGCCCATCTCGATGTGCATACCCAAATCCTTGTCCTCCAGATCTGAGAACAACTCCCGATCTCCCGTCATATGAAATGACGCACCGCTGTCCAAGAACCACACCGATCCCATCACACTTGAAACCAAGCATGCAATCAGTGAAAAGTCAAGCTCGAACTCTGAAGCCAAAGCTTCTCCATCTGCAGATCTTCCCTCTTGCTTGTTCTTCTTCTTCTTTGGACAATTGGTAGCATAATGTCCGTGATCATGGCAGTGAAAACACTTCACTTTTGCCATATCCTGCTTCTTGCCCTTAGCACCAGAATGAGAGGTTTTCTTACCCTTCCCCTTCTTCGCTTTGGACACCAAAGCGCAGTTCTCTTCATCAGCTCCCTTTGATGAAGATCCATCTCGAGTAGTCCTCCTTATCTCCTCCTGCATGAGATCCGCCCAAAGGCGCTCCCATCCCGGCAGCTTCTCCCGACCATTGACACTATCTTGATATGAGTGACAAGCCTTCGGAAGACCAAGGAGAGCCAGGTCGACCATGTCCTCTTCATCGACAGTAACCCCCACACTTCCCAGTTCATCTCTGCATTGAGTGAACTTCGTGAGGTATTTGGCGATACTGTCGCCCTTCTCCATTTTGATGTTCCTGAGCTTATCTTTGAGCGCCAGCTTCCTTTGGTCACTCTTACTCTGGAATATATCCGTCAAAGCTTTCCACATTAAATATGGAGTAGCCTTTCCATGCAGGCTGGATACAATATGATCCTTGACGCCCTCCAACAGGATCCTTCGACATTTCGCGATCTTCTTTTGCCATGCATCGACTAAAGCTGCATCAGTGGGCTTTGGGACATCCGCATCTACGAACTCCTTCAGACCATTATCTTCTAACACTGCTTCCATGCGATCCTTCCATGCAACATAATTCGAACTTCCTTCAAGAGCATATTCGAGTCGCAAACCGTTGAAAGAAGACATCTTCAACACCGGCACCAAGAAAACCAACTGCTGCAAAATTCGAATTCCAAACTCCAAGCTCTCTCACTTCCGATCTACACTTGAGAACAAATTATTTCCAAATCAGAGATTGACTGCAAGGGGCTTTTACCAGACCTTTCACTTTCCGAAGAAAGATGAATCCGGAGGCTTCCTGGCCCGTATGCAGACTCTGTCCGAGGAAATAAGTTTGCAATCACCGTAATAGATCTCGACAATTAATCTTGCTCCGATACCATGCAGAAATTAGCTGAATAAATCACTTATTCAATGGAGATTAACCCGATTACACATCAATTTCGAATTGCATGCATAACACATAATCTCATCTACAATTAATTGTCACATGCGGAAATAATAGAAGCAATCTCACATCAAATCAATCACACATTAACTCAGTATGTATGGGGAAAGCCTATAGCTGAAAAACCCGCAGCTATTGTGTATATTATAATGGAGAAATCATGTAACCAAACAAGTACAATACTCCTCACAAGTACTCAGTACTTTCTCATAAAGTCACACACAATCTAGCTTAGTTTTGAACAAGTCACTGGTTCAAAACTCCCTGCCAATTGCCTTGCCTCTATTGCGTAATCATGGCCTGTATATGAAGAGATCCAAGGTTCGAATCCCCTTGGCTTGACTGCGCAATTGTCATGGACAATTCCTCCAAGTGTAATGCAAATCCCATGCAAAACTGATCCTCCAACTGATAGCTTTACTCACCCTTTCATCTACCTCTTCCACTGGTCTCCACTGAACTGATCATGCACTATAGTGAACTGAAGTGTTCTTGAGTTGACTAATGAGTTAATATTTAGTAAATTAAATATTATTTAATTTACTCCACTCATATCTAATTGATTAGCTAGTTAACTAATCTCAACTAGTTCAACTGAAATAAATAGAACACAACTCCACTATTTGTCCCGTTAACTCCTCCAAAACTTCTGCCACCGAAGTCTAACTGAAGCCAACCATGCAAGATGCCATCAAACCCTAGGAACCACGTGATTCCTTGTGTCAGTTGCATGAGCCACCTCCATGACTCAAACTGAAGTGCGCCAAGAGAGTAAACTGCCGTTTATAGTCAAAATATTATTAAGGGTAAATAATATTTGACTTCCATATTTTTAGGAGATCAGTCTAAAAATAGCCTGGGTCCTAAAAATTAGGGTCTCATCTATTTTTACCGACATGTCACATACTTCAAGAATCTCCAAGTAGAATTCCCAAATTATGCTCCGTATGTCTAAAAATAGACATAGTCTAAAAATAGACTTTGCGCCAGAATTTGCCTGCGGGCCCACTTAGTGAAGGCGACTTCATTTCACTAAGCTCCATCATCTTGCTGCATTCTCAATAGAGGCCTCTCAGGAAAGGAGAAGGAATTCCTAAACAGGAATGCCTTATGCTAAGCAGTACAATGATCTCAACTAAACAGTTGGAGAAAGCAGAATAGTCCTGCAGACAAAATTCCAATTATCAAATCATAAACTATCTTTCTATGGATACCTTGCCATCCTTTTAAACATGTGTGTTCCTTCTTGCCTTGGGCCCCACTCATTAGGTTTTTTCCTTCACCAAGGAATCTTCCTCGCACTTGCATTTCGTTGTTTCTAATGACGACCTCTTCCTCTCATACCAACGCTGTTGACTTGGTCAAACTTGACCTTGTCCACATGCATTTGTCCCTATTCACACGTGAGAGTGTAAAATCCAGCTAGCATTATGATCCCTTTTCACACTATGAGGGATTTTATTCTTATTTCTAAAATGTATGGGCCTCCTTACCCATTTATTCATCTCCTAAGTGAAATCAGAAAAATTTAATATTCCAATTTGCTGCATGCAAATTTTGGAATATTACAAAATAATTTGCTAATTTCTCAACTAGGGATGGATGTTCCTCTGTCATCTCATCCTTTTGTTCCCAACAGTTTCCTCAGAGGTGAAGTGCATCCACCACACTTTTACCCCACTTACTTTTATACTTCGGAGCTTGATTTCTTCTTTCTTCTATATAAAAAGTACATCTAGAACAAATTTTCATTCCCGTTTCCACCTATTCACAAATCATATCAATTCACATGAGTAGAGTCACCTATATCCATTTATAATAATGAATCATGATAATGCTCTGAACCTTAATATGTCTCAGTAGAGTAACTTTGTAGCAAGACTCCTAATGGTTCATTGTAGTATAGTGTTATTTTAGCATAGCTACTAGCATATACTGTACTTTTGTGAGGCTTACTCAAGTACACATGGTCACCCACTTGGAATTCTCTGTGAATTCTTTTCCCCCTACACATATTCTCAATTGGGGCTCCATATAATAGACTTGTAGCATTTCTTGTTGCACAAGCTTCAAAAAATAAATTACATATTAATTAGAAGCTTACTAATTTGTATTAAAAGTAGCTCTTCCATATGCAGTTTTCCCACTTGAGATTTTTTCCCTTTGCTCATTACATACACACACAACATGTATTTAAAATTTGATTGATTCTTTCAATCTTTCCAGTTGTTGAAAAGTAGTACTAAAGTTCAACTTGGTATTCTTTTTCCTGCAACACTCTTTCCAATTGACATTAACCTTGTCAGCTTTGTCAGATATAATCAATCTTGAAACTTCATATCAGTTCACAATTTCTTTCTTGGACACATTGACTAGTTGGAGCTATGACAAAAGTAGCTTGAACTGGTAAAAAAAAAGTACTGATTTTCTTAGAGTTTTTCTAGGAAAATTAGTTATAAAATATATAGAAAATATTTCCCACTTCCATTCTTGGATAGGTAAAGGATTAAACAATCCTGTTGGATGCTGATTCTCTACCTTTCCCTATTGACTTTCCAAACATCTAGAGAAATAATTAACCACATCCTTTTTCATACCTGGGTAAAACATATTCTTTCTCAAGGCTGAAATCAATTTTTGATACCCTAGATGTCTTGCATAGGGTCATTTCTGATACTCATCTAAAATTTCACATTTTAATGAGCTCACATTTGGGATGTACAATCTTCTTTTATAAGAAATCAACCCTTTCTGGTTTTGAGTATATCCTAATATCTCATTACTCTACAATTTTCTTGGATTTTTTCATAGTTAAATCATGACTCATCACCTATTGTATCAATCCTTCAATGTCAAAATTTGCACTACTCCCAACACTATTCAAATTTTGAGGAGCAGTCCTACTCAAAGAATCTGCAACCTTATTTTATTTTCCTTTAATATGTTTTATTTCTATGTCAAATTGACTAAGGAAAGACAACCACCTATCTTGTCCAAAATTTAATCAGGTTGTGTGAAAAAGGATTTCAAACTTATGTGATTGATCATTTTGTTCATGTTTCCTTAATTCTCTTGACTCATATGCTATGATTGAGTTTTCTTGTAATAATACCCCTCTTAATCCTTCTGCGAAAGCATCTGTACATACTACAATTTCTTTGTTTAGATCAGAAACAATCAAAATAGGAGCAATTGCTAGTTTTAGTTTTACTGTTCAAAACTATGTTGACCTTTTTCTGTTCACTCAACTTCACTTTTTTCTTCTATAGAGATGTAATAGGATAAGCTAAAGCTGAAAATCCCTCTAAAAATCTTCTGTAGTATCACACAATTCCCATGAATGATCTTACGACTGACACATCAATAGGCACAGGCCAATCCATAACAGCTTGTATTTTTTTCCTGGGTCAACTGCACATCCTTTTTCTGACATTACATGACCCAATTACTGAATTTTATATTTATAAAATTCACATTTTCTAAGTTTGGCATATGAATTATGTCCTCTAAGTGTTTGTAAGGAAATTCTGAGATGTTCTTTATGCTCTGCTTCTCTCTTAGAATATACTAGAATGTCATCAATAACTACCAGAATAAATTTGTCTAGGTACTTACTTAAGACACTATTTATTAGACACATAAAGGTAGAAGGGCATTAGTCAACCCAAAATATATAACTGCAAACTTATAGGATTTGTATCTAGTTTTGAATGCAGTCGTATTTATGTCATCATCCTTAATTATCAGTTGATGATAGTCTGTCCTTAAATCAATGTTTGAAAAGATGATGGCTCTTCTCACTTGATCAATTACATTATCTATTCTAGGTAGAGGATATATATTCTTTTTACTCATTTTATTCAGTTATCTGCAGTTTACACACATTCTTAATGTCCCATATTTCTTTTTAATGAACAGCATTGGTGCTCCCCATGGAGACACACTTGGCCAGATATAACCTCTGTCCAGCAAATCTTGTAGTTGAAATTTTAAATTTATCAATGTTGGGGTACTCATTATGTATGGTGCTCTAGAAGCATGTGTAGCTCGAGCTATTAATTCAATTGTGAAAATCAATTTCTCTTATAGGGGGTAGTTGAGATATTTCATCTGGAAACACATATTTGAATTCTCTAATTACTGTTAACTTTTCTACAGTTTCTTTTTTAGTTTTTTGTCCCAATTCCTCCACTTGTACAACATGTACCTAAAAACATTTCCTTGTTGTCCTTTTTAACTATAGTGTTGAATTTTTCCTTATTGATATTGGTCTACGTTTTATTTTCACTATCACTAGTTTTTCGTCAACATTTATACATTGACTTGTTTTATCTAAGAAATTAACTATTTCTTTATGTTTTTCTAACATGTCCATTCCTACTAATACATCATAGGAACCTAAAGGTAGAATATTTAAATTTAATTCAGTTTCATACCCATTTAAATTTACAACAATATTTGGTAACTTATGGGTCACTTTTCTTTTTATTCTAGTAGCTAACTGAACTAAGCATGCTTGCTAAAATTTTACTGATCTTAATTTGTACTTTTCCACCATTGGTGTACTTATATAGTTTAATTTTTCTCTTGGATTTATAAAAAAAAGACATGTTTTTTAGCAATCAGACCTTCGATTTTCAATTTTTCCAACCTCTTCTTTCCTACTAACAGATTATATCATTTTACTGATAGAATGTTTTAATTTGAATATTGTTTCGTATTCCTCTAAATTTTTCTGCAGTTGCAAGATTTTTTTTTCATTTCTCTTTTCCTATGGCTAACTATACTAAACATATTGCCACATTTTGTTTTACAATTTACTAGTATTTGTAAACTCACTTAACAAAATTTTGTTGCTAGATTTATCAAATTAGCAACAACTTGTTTAGAATTCATAGCTTCAACCTTTTTATTACGATTTATTGGTATTTCAGTCAGTTGATTCACTAAGACAATGTTGATCCCCAACATATTCCTAACCTGGTTGTTTACTGTTACTTGAACCACTTAATTGTTCTGAATTTTCCTGTGTGAACCGTCTGGTAAGATTCCCCAACATCTCAACACTTGTAATGGTTCTTTTGTTTCCTTGTTTTATCATTATTACCTATATCACCCAGTATATAGACTTGAACTTTTATTGAGAGTCTTCTCACTTAGTGGTGTTTCCATTCCACTCTTGTATCACTCTAGTTTCTTCCTACCTCAGTTAGCTTTACCCTGCACTTGGTATATTTCTATTTTTTTTAATTTTTTTCCCGTTAATTTCATTTAGTAACCCGAAGGTGATTTTCTAAGTCCATGAGCTAGGATTCCTCATCCTTTTCCTTTTTCTTTTTGGGATCATACCTAGTGGCTTTACCATCCTCAGACCCTTCTAAGTTGTCTTAGCTTCTTTTCTCTTTCTTTAGGTCTTCACTTTCATGACTAGACCTTGAGGTTAATTCCTTAATCAAACTCCCTTTTTCTTTGTTGGCTTGTAGCAATCATTCATTACTGGTTCTCAAATGAATCATTTCTCTTTTCATCTGATGGAACATAGCCAGCAATGGAGCATTTGGATCTAGTGGATTTTCTACACCACCTAGATCTTCCTACAGCTCATCACCTTCATTCATAGTTTCAGCTATACTTTTCTGCACTAACTCACTGTACACAAAAATACAATTAGTGTAAATTTTAACAGAAAAAAACAATTTATAGCAACATAATTCTTGGATTTTTAATTTCTGGTGTGAGGAAACATATATGCCCAGTGTTTCAACATGGGCTCTGATACCATCTGTAACAACTCCACTAGACACCAATTTTTTTCTTCTAATTATAGTATAATTACTTATTTTGTGAACTCTATCTTCCTTCTTCATCACTTATTTGATGAATTCTATTCTTTTCCTTTCGTCACTATTTTGTCAATTTTCGATGAGCTTCCTTTTTACACTATCGTCATGCTTAGACGAATTCTGTGGTTATACGTTTTGTACTTTACAAATTACAAAATCACCACTTCT
This sequence comes from Pinus albicaulis, assembly GCA_034641835.2. Classification (NCBI taxonomy): domain Eukaryota; kingdom Viridiplantae; phylum Streptophyta; class Pinopsida; order Pinales; family Pinaceae; genus Pinus; species Pinus albicaulis. Next base: position 213,991,299 of record CM076571.1, read on the forward strand.
TCTTGATTACATTCTATCCTCCTTATCCTCTTTATAACCTTAATTGTGAATAATGGTTGTGATAGGAATTCCTCACTATTACATTACATTTATCTATCTTATATATTCAATCATTTCCCCCTCATGTATTTATTGATTAATACACTTAGTATCATAATTATAAAATCATTTGTAGTCTATCTAAAGGAATTATTTTCCTTATTATAATATTCTATACCCCTAGATATTTAAGAGCTTTATCAATTATAAAACATTATAACATTTGATAAGAATTCATTTGAATTCCTACCACTATAATTGAACTTACCATTTAATATTAAAGTTCTACGATTTTTAGTATTCCAGCACAACCTTATTTTGGGAAACTATTATGAGATTTCATTTGAAAGCTACTATATTCTTTGTATGCCATATGAAATAATTCAAAAGTTATACTCCTTGGTTATGCATACTATAGACGTATTTATGTGCATAGTGCCACATTAATGCTATCAACCCTATGTTTAAATAGTTCAATATTCGAATTATATCATAACGTTATGTTTGGGTTTGTGGGCTTATCACATAGAATTTCACAATGTAAATATATCTTTGTCATAACCTAATGAGGAAGGGATCGTACACAAAATTTGGGTTTGACATTGAAGTTTCTTATCTCTACTTGTACTTGCTATTAAAACCTTGATCAACATTAATCAACAAATACATCAGCTACTGGGCAATTTGGTGCCTGTTGTGTAACCAACTCCAAAAATAGAAGGAAAGAGATATCAATGCCTTAGAAATAAGCCACTTCGACAGGGAAACCTCCAATACATTACATAAATGAACAATTCTTGGATGATAAAAATGACCAAAACCTCCTTCTATATATAGGAGTCCATGGGGCCATAATGTAATCCTAGCCGACCTAAAAATAATAATTTAAGGGCACAATAATAACAATATTGGGGTTACAGGGGTACAAAAATAACAATAAGGGGGGCTACACTAACATAATAAGGGACTAAACTATTAATATAGGGATCTAACATGCCCCTCTCCTTCAAACAAGTGTTGTCCTCAACGCTTCAGTAGCTCCGAGTGCTTTTGTATAAAACTGTCATCCTCCCATGTAGAATATTCAATGGGTAAGTTGTTCCATTTGATGAGATACTCTGAAATTGATCGATTTCGTAGTTCTTGAGTTCTTGTTTCCGTGACTGCTTCTGGTTTGAATATGGTTTTTCCTTCCTCATCAAGTTCTGGAAATATTGTTTGAACTGGAAGTTTGTCCCCTATAACCTTTTTTAAGCATGAAACATGGAAAACTAGATGCACTCATGAAGAAGCAGGAAGCTCCAATTTGTATGCCATAGTACGAATATTTTGCAAAACCTTGTAAGGACCATAGTACTTTGGTGATAATTTATTATCCTTCTTAGCTTGCTTGAGGGACATTTTTTTGTATGGTTGTAGCCATAAAAATACCCAGTCTCCCACATCAAAACTTCTCTCACTGTGATGTTGATCTATCGGTTGTTTCATTTGATTTTGTGCCAAATTTAGGTTATCCTTTAAGAGTTGGAGAAATTCTTGTTGATGCTCGATGTGATCCTCAACTACTTGAACCCTAGAATTTTCCCTTAAAAAAGATGTGATGGATGGTGGATGATATCCATAAAGTGCCATAAATGGGGTCATTTTTGTTGTAGTATGGAAGGAAGTGTTATACCACCATTTAGCAAGAGGTAACCACTTGACCCATTGTGTTTTCTTATCAGATACAAAACAACGAAGATATCCTTCCAAAAATTTATTCACTATCTCTGTTTGACCATCGGATTGAGGATGATAAGAAGAGCTATGAGCTAGTTGAGTACCCAAACAAGAAAATAATTCCATCCAAAAATTTCCTGTAAAAATGGGATCTCTGTCACTTACAATAATCTTCGGGTTTCCATGAATCTTTTGAATTGTTTCCATAAATGCAGTAGCAACTGTACTCATTTTAAATGGATGAGATAATGCACAAAAGTGTGCATACTTGGTAATTCTATCAAATACCACCATGATGATGCTCCTTCCTTCAGACTTCGGTAAAACTGTGATAAAATCCACTGAAATCTCCTCCCAACGTTGACTTGGAACAATTAAAGGTTATAGAAGACCCAGGGTCTTATTTGTCTCAAATTTATTTTGCTGGCAAACCAAACATTCTGCCACAAAATTTTGAATATCATATTTAAAGCCATCCCAAAAAAATTCTTTCTTCACATTGTGGTAAGTTTTTAAAAATCCCGAGTGTCCTCCTAAAGGAGAAGTGTGCAATTCCAAAAGAATCTTTTGTTTTAGTTTGTAATTCTTGCAAATATATAAGCGATCTTTGTACCATAAGGTATCATTTTTCCAACTAAATGTATCAGATGTACTAGGATCTTGCTACAACTTTTGAATGAGAGTCCACACTTCTTTGTCCTTCTTCCATTCATCCCTTGCTTCGGTTATCCAATCTGGTTGGATAATAGAAATGGCACAAAGCAATGCTTCCACCTTTTCATCCTTTCTTGAGAGTGCATCTGCAACAACATTTAGCTTCCCTTTTTTGTAGACAATTTCAAAGTCATAACCCAACATCTTTGTGACCCATTTTTGTTGCTCTTCTGAAGATAATATTTGTTCCAAAAAGTGTTTAAGACTATCATGATCAGTTTTTACCTTGAAGTGTCTTCCCATTAGGTAAGGTCTCCATTTCTTTAGTGCATGTAGTATTTCCAAAATTTCCTTCTCATAAATAGCCTTTTGTAAATACTTTCCTTTGATTGAATGACTTTCAAAAGCAATGGGTCTTCCTTCTTGCATTAAAACGGCACCAATTCCATTTCCTGAGGCATCACATTCCACAATAAAGGTTTTTGTGAAGTCTGGCGTAGCTAAGACTAGTGCTAGGCACATTGCCTCTTTAAGATGTTCAAAGGCCTTAGTTGCTTCAGGAGTCCATGAAAATGCATCTTTCTTCAATAGTGTTGTTAGAGGTGCTGCTATTCTCCCATAATTCTTAACAAACTTGCGATAATACCCTGTTAACCCGAGAAATCCTCGCAACTGCTTTATGGTTGTGGGGGCTTTCCATTCCTTAATGGATTTAATTTTGTTAGGGTCTACCTTAACACCCTCGTGAGATACAATATGACCCAGATATTCCACCTCTTGTACTCCAAAGAAACATTTGGATGTTTTTGCATATAATTGTTTCTCCTGTAATAGTTTGAGCACCCTGTCAACATGTTGAACATGATCCTTCCAAGACCTGTTGTAGATTAGTATATCATCAAAAAATACTAGCACAAATTTTCTAAGGAAGGGTTTGAAAATTGAATTCATCAACCCTTGAAATGTAGAAGGTGCATTGGTAAGGCCAAAAGGCATGACTAAAAATTCATAATGACCCTCATGAGTTTGAAATGCTATTTTTGGAATATCTTCAGTCTTCATTCTAATTTGATGATATCCTAAATGAAGATCCAACTTGGTAAAATAAATTGCTCCATGAACTGGAGCAGAGAAGGAACTTTGACTAGGTTGAATTATACTAGCCTCTAACATTTCTGCAATCATATGTTCAATTTCGCTCTTTTGGACATAAGGATATCTGTAAGGCCTAATGTTTGGAGGAACAGTTCTTGGAATCAAATGAATAGCATGATCACGATCACGAATAGGTGGGATTCCTTTAGGAGTACCAAACACCTTGGAATGATTGTCCAAGACTTTCTAGATATCTGGAGAAATAGATGATTTTGATGTTGGAAATTCTAGTGAGCATAATTGTGCAATTATGCCCCGTTGTCCTTTCTTTAGAACCTTTTTCATGACATTAGAGCTTATTATCTTTCCTAGATTCCTTGTGATACCATGTAATTCGATGTAAAAGCAACCGTCCCTAAAGATTGTAACCATTGTACTCCTAGTACAACGTTAGCACCTCCCATTGGGATGGAAAGCATTGGACTATTCAATACATATTCCCCCATAGCTAGCTTGATATTATGGCATTTTCTAGAGAAACTTATAGTTCCTCCATTTGCAACCATCACTTGACATTCTGGTGCTGGGTATAGGAAACAATTCAATTCCTTGGCTACCTTATAGTGAATAAAATTATGGGTACTACCCGAATCAATCAAAACTATTACCTTTTTATTCTTGATATGTCCTTCTATCTTAAGAGTTTGAGGAGTGGTAATTCCTGCCAATGCATTACATGATATGGTCGGACTCATTTTTTCTTCTTCTAGGGTTGGTTCTTGGCGTATATCCTCTTCTTGTTCATTTTCTTCTTCCTCTTCACAATCTATGTAAAATAATTTCTTTTCAGCACACCTATGACCTTTAGTGTATTTGCTATCACAACTGTAGCAAAGCCCTTTTGCTCTTTTTTCTTCCAATTTTTGTGGTGTCAACCTTGTAGGTTGTGGAAATCTAGGTGTAGCAACACTTCCTTCTTTATAGAAGTGAGTGGTAGACTTCCTTGTTGCCATAATTTTACATTCAATTTTTCTTGCCAACCTGAATGCCTTCTCCAACGAATCAGGTTCCAATACGTGAACTTCATGTTGGATGTTATCCTTTAAAGTACCTATGAATAGATCAATATTTTATTCCTCTGGAATATCAGTTACCCTTATATTCAATTTTTGGAAGTCCTCAATGTGCTCCCCCACTAAACCCTTTTGTTTGAGATTTATCAATTTGCTAAAGAAGGTGTTGCTCTTTGTATCCTCATAATGTGCTATCATTTCCTCCGTAAAAATTGACCAAGTGACAATTATTTTACGGGAGCAAAGCCATCGATACCATACAAATGTATTTTGTTCTAAATGTAAAGTTGCAATGCGTACCTTTTGTGTGTTTTGCACATTATGGAGATAAAAATATTGCTCCATCTGTAGTATCCATGTTACAGGATCCTTTCCATCAAATTTCCTCATATCCATTTTTGGAATATGGTGGTTCTTCCCACCAACATTAGAGTTTATGAAATCACAATTAACATTTATTTTGTTCTCATCATGAGTTTCCTCTACTATCTTTTCACCATTAGGAAACATTTCTTGTATCAACTTTGTCAAACCTTCCATGTCTGCTTTTATATCATTCTTCATGTTTTCCATTTTAGCTTCCATGTCATCCATCTTAGATTCCTTGTTAGCTTCCATGCCATCTATCTTAGATTCCACACCTTTCTTCAAACCATCCATCTTCGCTTCCATTTCATTTTTTGCTACTCTTTGCCAGAGTGAAATTTGGTGCACTTGCTCTTGTATTTTTGATACATCATGTTGCAATTTTTCATCTTCATGAGTCATAGTAGAGCCTTCTGAAGGCTTAATAGGTGTTGAATTATTTTTACTGGGAATTTTTTACAACCCGATACTAATATCTATTCTACAATATTCCCTTCTAATCAATTAAAATTGATTCTTCAAGACTTATGCAATTCGGGAAAAAATACTCACCTTTTTTTTCTTTTGAGGAGCTTGATATTGAAATTGGATTATCTTTGTGATTGCGGCTCTTCAATATCTGAAATTTTCCACCAACGTATCCCTCTGAATTATCTTTCGAATGCCATAGGTCTGACCTGATTTGGATTCTCCAAGACAAATTTATATCTAATCTCCCACAATGACCTAATTATGGACTAGTTCAGTAGAACGAACTTGTAAAACTTTCCACGTGTCACTGTTTCATCCTTTGGCTCTAAAATTGATAGCCAAGATACTGCAGTCCATGTAATTGCGACCACCTTTTACAACACTCCAATACGATGCTCAGAGAGAGAGTTATGAATATTTTCCCACGATCACCTCTTTGATATGAAATTCGGGAGCCGGAAAAAGTACTACCTTCCACAAATCATATCTCCTAAAATATTGTGAACCAAGCCCTAAAATTTTTTGACGAGTTTCCTCAGGACATTGGCTTCGTACCCTAAAATTTTTAGATTTATAACCTTCGTAGAAAAAATGTTATAGAGAAAATTGCACGATGACCTGTTTAGAGCAGTGAAACGCTAGAATCCAAGCCTCTGATACCAAATGTTATGTAACCAGCTCCAGAAATAGAAGAAAAGAGATATCAATTCCTTAGAAATAAGCCACTTCAAGGGGGAAACCTCCAATACATTACATAAATGAACAATTCTTGGATGATAAAAATGAACAAAACCTCCTTCTATATATAGGAGTCCATGGGGCCATAATGTAATCCTAGCCGACCTAACAATAATAATTTAAGGGCACAATAATAACAATATTGGGGTTATAGGGGTACAAAAATAACAATAAGGGGCACTACACTAACATAATAAGGGACTACACTATTAATATAGGGACCTAACAGTGCTGGATCTACATCTTCAGAAATCGATTTTTGCATCTGAGAAAATTGATGGAAATTTTGCGCTCTCTACATTTGGGAAATTCGATTTGAAAAAGGAGAAATTCTGCTTCTAAAATGACGGACTCACACTCTGCGCTCTCTACATTTCATCTGCGCTCTATCTCTGCAGCTATCTCATTCTAATACGTAGTTTCCATTATAAGAGCAACTATCTCCTTCTAATACGCAACTTCATTCTTCTCCTAGGCCAACTGCTCTATCTCCCCATTCGATCTCATATAATGCGCAACTCTTACATTATACAGCTACTCCATCTATTATATCTATCGATTTCTTCTTCCCACAGCTACTCTCCTATTCCCTCGACTTCTGGAAATTTGTGCAACTACCATTCCAATGGATCGACTGCTTTATTCTTAATGCATCGCTCTCCTTCTCTTCACACAGCTACTACATATCTCTACATTACTATCCATCGATTCCAAAAACTTATATATACATTTTTAATTACCAAAATTGGAGGATCTCAACAGCTAATCAGAATATAGAAGATTAACAATTTTCCAGAAATGAGAATTAGCTTTGAACAGAATGCCAAATTAGATAAAACGTTCCTCTTTTTGTGGGTTGTTGTTGCTGGAAGATGTATTCATGGCTTCAGGAGGAGACCCTGTAAATTACTTTCCTCAATTTGATCATTCGACAAATTCATAGATGATATATCCTTCATTATGCTTGATCATCAACGTTGGATTGTTTTTCAATCTTGGAGAACATGGGTGAGAAGAATATGACCATTTCCTTTCATATTTATTTTTCTTGGAAAAAATCTAGTTATAAATGGTATCATATATTAACATTGTGTTGTCTTCGTTCCACAAATTTTGGCCTTCATATTTTTCTCTCCTACATAGTCGATGGCCTCCATTGCAGTCTTAGAAAACTCCAAGAATTGACTATTAATAGCTTTATCAGCATTTTATTTCCCTTTTTCGCCGATCAAAAGAATATACGCTTCGTGGTTCTAGGCATCCCTTGCTTAGTGGCCGGTGAGTATGTTTGCTTCACTATTCATTGAGGACTGGGTTACTCCGTTGCCCATGAAATTTCTCTCGATGGTTGTCTCGTTACATCTTATGCTCCTCGCGTGTAGCATGTCATTTCCTTCACCAATCAAAAACCCATCTAGGCTTCAGTGAGCAAGGACTAACAATGATATAACGAAAATTACACGTCCACCAGGGGCAGAAATGACTTTTGAACCATGTAAATTTTGAACCAATTTAAAGCAGACACTTGACAGATTACTTGTCATCCTTGTAAGGGTATTCTTTAGGAACTTGCTCTAGAATTTTCAATCTTTAATTCATATGCATCATCCCCACAAATAATATCCTAAACCCATATTACTTCAGTTTTCATAGAGACTATTTCAAGTGCTCCACGTATGACACCACATAATACATTACAATAATAAAGGCCTTGACAAGTCTCGGGTAACTCAGCAAAGTCTACAAGAGGATTATCCTCAAGGATAAGACTGCATTCAATCCCATCTGCATCCCAATTAGCTACACTTGTTGTCACCCCCAGGAACATTTTGAAGCCTACCTTTGCAATAACTTCTTCTTTCTCTTAAAATCAATACATCTCGTAATATTTGATTTCGCTAGAAATTCATCTATAAGCCAAATGCCAATGTTATAACCCATTTTATCAAGGTGTTTGTTAACTTCTTTGACCTCTTCAAAATCAGTTAGCAGTTGGCGCACAATAGCTTGAGAGTGAAGAGCTCCTCATTCATACATTCAACATTTGCAAAGACTGCATCACCTAATGATAACTCCTTCACAAAGCCAAATTTCGCCAAACGGTTTCTGGGTTACAGGAAAAATGGTCCTCTGAACACAACCCACATCTCGTAATTTAGAGATTATGCTCCATTTGGTCGCAAATTGGATATTATCACCTACAAAAATTCAACTACCCAATTGCTGCCTTTATGCATTTGGTGAATTTGCACTCAAATGCATTCCTACACCGAACCTTCCTGCAAACAAGAAGAAATTTATTAAAAACACTCGTAAAATTAACTAAAAACAAGAATTTATAATTTAATAGCTATTGTTTCTAAATTCCTCTAACTAACAACATAATGGATTAATAACGATTAAAAACACCAGGTACAAGTATGTATTTGCTTGATAAAAATCATAAAAATTTGGATAAAGATAGAGCTCAACATCCCCCCACGTTGAACTTCTTGCACGTCCTCATGCAAGAAAAAATATAAGATAGTGAAATAAGGTATGGAAAATTTCAGTGAAGATTTTAGCAAATAAGGATGGAGATGCCCGATAATGAAATGCCTTCATTAGCCTGCAACATAACTATTACAATGCCAGCCAAAACCATGTGAAATGATAAAACAAGATCAGGTACCGAAAGTAGACATGATGGAGAAAATAGTATCGCATATACCTGTTATCTTGTTCCAAATTTTGTTTTTTCCCAAAGTCTTATGATAAATTCAAGTTTTTTTGAAGAGGTGCAATTTTAGAAATACTACCATAGGTTGCATGCACCTACTATAGCAATCTTGTACCTAGTTCATTCAGCACATATGTAGAGGCAACTACAATCAATACAGATTGTTGGAAACCAACACCCTACGGGTAGTTATCATTAAGTAATTCATCACTCTGAATACCTTGAAAATTATAGTGAACAACCTCTTTATTTGAACACTCTAAATTTTGTTGTTATCCAGACTCAAAAATAGATTTCCTCTTAATCTAGCACAAAGGATTACCTTTACTAAGGGTACCACATCATTCAAAAATTCTTGATTTTTGAAATAAATAACTTAAAGCATCATGTTCAAATTGTGTTAAAAACATTTTCCAAGAAAAATGATGAGTCTTAAGGAAAGATAAGGATAGCCAAACAAATCGTAGTATGCGGTTAACTTTAATACCACAGACATGGCCCTGCTGCTCGTAGTTGTCCATAACCTCGACAGGGATGTCTTTTAACCTAGAAAAATGTCAGTATCCCACTTACTAGATAAACATTCAGAGTTTGTTTATTTGACTTTTTAGACGAAGGCCACTTCCTTGGCTTGGTAACTAGCTGATGGTAGTGCCACTCACAAGAAGTAACATGGATGAATAGGCTGGCTCGTGTTGAGACCTCCTGTCTTCCAACTTTTTGGTTGAAAGCCATTACTCTGGCTTGGTGACTAGTAGCAGTAATGTCATGCATGCTAGGTCTCATGATCGTGGTAGGTCAGCTCATCACGACACCTCCTATCCTTCCCTAAATATTTGTAAGCTCTGATTATGATTAACCTTAAGGTTACTTAATAAGTGGGGAGACAGATCTACTCCTTAAGAGTACAGGATGGCGTGATAATTTTTTAATGACTAATCATTGCTAGTGAATTCATCTACCCTAAATACTTGTTAAATATATCCCAGAAAATGACTGAATGATTCTTTGAGTTGAGAATGCTAGTGTTCTCCCGAATAGCTCATTATGATCTTTGCAAGAATGGTCCACCATAGGGGTTTTCTAATAGTACCTTCTAAGGTGTTAGACTCCTATACCAATAGGTGTCATATTTCATGATTGACTTGATGGACTATGTAATATGTTCATACCTTTTCTTGTTGTAAAGGTTTTCCATATTCTCAAAAAATAAAAAAATTTAAAAAATGTAAAGAGGGTATACCCTAAAAAGAAAAATCAAAGGGTGAAAAGAATAAAAATGGCCAAAAAAGTAAAGAAAATGAACCCCGCCAAAAGAAAGGCCAAGGAAAGTGTGCAAATCTAAATGCCACTACTTTTTGCTCTGATGTAATAATTAATTGTGTGCAACTTGTATCTTATGTAAAAATTTATGAATAGTCAAACAGTTTAAGCTTGGCTAGTTCATCTTTCAATTTTATGTTTTAGAAATAGAGAAGAAAATCAGACCAAACTGTTTAATCTTGGCAGATAAGAAGATAGGTAGAGTAAATAAAAGGATCTCAATAGTTTAATCTGAGCCCTTGGATGTAATAAGGTTAGAATTAGATAGATTTCCATATGTAAAAGAAAAAGTGTGATAAGGGTTTTCCAGTTTAAGTACACCCTAATAAACAAGAAAAAATGGTAGGGTAAAGTAGGTAGGCTAGGTAGATGTTGTTTCAGAATTACATGTGATGAATAATGACTTTAGATCTGTTAAATCTTTTACTTTCATCACAAGTGCAAAGGCAGACAATACACTGGAAGAATTTCAAGCAAAGAAAAGTCAGATTATTAACTTCCCCTTTCATTTTTCCCTAAAAAATTCACTAATTTCCCCTAAGTACTAAGGTATTTAAAGATTAGAGGGGCTCAAGGCATTTCCTTGACTTTTGGAGGGACCGGACACATGGCTCAATAATTGGAAAAACCTAAGTACTTAAAATCATTCATCATGACATTCATTCACCTCTAAGAAATCTTTTCCTAAGTAAAATCCCATTTTACTTAGGAAAATCATGCAATATTTCACAAAAACCCTATTTATGCAAGCATAAGTTAAATACATTACTTTAATGTTTTATACTTAGTGCTTTAGTTCATTTTTTCATATTAATTTCTAATTTTATTATTTAAATCCCCACATAAAATTCGCCCTTTTTCCCGTATTATTTTAATAAAATCCCCAATAATTAATATCCTGCCCCTTTGGTTGAAAAATAACCATATAATTGCGTTAATTGTAATTAATTGGTTGAATTACCGATTAATTAAAAAACCTGCTACCCCACCATATAAAAGGGATTAATTAACACTCCAGGTTAATTAATAACCCAATCCACCAATCAAATCACCCCCGATATGATTATTTAATATTTAATCACATTGGGCTCGCCAATTTAATTCTCTGCCATCTTCCTTTCCCGAGGACCATCCGATCGACTCATCTCAAATCTACGGTTATCATCCATATTGCTGGCCATCCTCGTCCAAATGATAACGCGCGATGGCAAAGTGGTTTTCTAAACAGTGCCGCGCCACGCATCGTTCATCGTATGGAATCGCTTGCCCTTTGCTGAAAACCGCCCTTCCTCAAAAGCGGTGTGATGGAAACCGCTTACTGCCTGCCTCCCCTAACGAAACCTCCGTACTTGCTGACGTCATCCATTAAAATAATAAAAAAGCTGCCAACCTTTGAGTTTGAAAATAAAAAAAATGTGCCCGCGTCATTTTCATTATTCTCTGTAACGGCCAGAGTCTCATGCAGAAAACTCCAAAACCAACTGTCGAACGCCATCAACTACCACTTTGCTGAGGAAAATTGCTGCCGAGCATTCAGAATTCATCTGCCATAGCTAATACCTGTTCCAATTACTGTTCATTTCCCAGGAAAACAGGTATTTACCTCAATTCCCATCAAACTCTGTAAAATCCTGGTTTTCGTTTTCAATTCCACACGAGAAACTAAAACAGAGTTCAAAATTGATCTTCATTTTATTCCTCAAATCCCCAGAACTGCAATTATATTCCTAAACCTGTGATTGTGCCTTTTTTTCATAAGAAACCCTGAATTCATTTCCAAATCCACAAGAACTAGATATGGAAGTTCCCGTGGCTCTGAATGTCGCACCCTTGAATGCCCCTCACAGAGAGTTAGATTATCTGCCTTTAGTAGACAGAGATTTCCAAATTAAAGACTTGGTTCTCAGTGAAAATCCCCTTCGAATCTTCTGTCACTGCAGAGATAATTACTTGAAAGGTTCTAACATTTTTGGATTATGGGAATCCAATCTTCACATGTATCTTCTCCCCTCAGTCCACATTTTTCCTGAGATAATCCATCACTTCCATACAAACTATGATCCTAATCAGCGAGCATATTTCCCCCCGAGTCAGACTGTCCTTTTTCCCATAACTGCTCAGTCTATAAATGAGATGTTGCAATTTGAACCTGGTCAAGCCCTCACTCCTCTGTTCATGGGAGAATTACTTGATAAATCTGCCAAGTTACCCCATGAAGAGTTAAATTGCCTCTTCCAAGCCTTCATGTTGCCAGAACATTAGCCCAAAAGCCCTCCCCCTTATGGTTACACCTTTTTACTGATGTGGGCAGGCTTATTCTGAATACGATATCCTCTATAATGGGTTTCAATACTAGTGAAAATGTTACCAATTAACCATAGTATTGTTATCTATTTTCACCCCTGGACAGCCCCCTACTGTCAAGTATGATTTTGCTTCCTATATTGCAGATAAAATCCATGATCAGTTCATGAAATTAGAGAACGAAAAAGTGTTCAAGTATTCTTCTGTTATTTATCATCTCATGCTCTATTACCAATCATAAATTTTCCCTTTTTATGTCAAAAAGCTTGATACCAAAGGTAATCCTAAGTTTGTAATCTTTTGATCTGCCATCACTCGTAATTCTCCGGATTGTCCTTATTCCTACAATGAGTTTATTGACCTTTTTGTACACCTGCAACCACCTTGTTGATAGGAGTCTCCCCTCCTAGGCTCAACAGTGAAATCAAGAAAATTATTTAGCTCTCAAAGCAATACTAGATAGGTGACTGGTACCTATACCGAAATCACAGAGAAATCATAATTTATGGGTGTGAGTTATGCCCATTCAAGTTACCAAAATATGTCCCAATGAGACTCTTTGCATTAGAGTATTTCAGGCAGATGATCAATTCAGATATAGTTTATTTCTGCAATGCGAAGAAAAAGGATCAACTCAGGATTAAATCCAATTAGGTCCCTTTGTTTTCAACTCTAGAGAAGCTGGAAAGGAAGCTGAAAGAATCTTAGAAGACTATCTAAAATTACAGAAAACTTTCTATTGGGTACCTTATGACCCAAATAGCTTCATTTGTGATAGAAGAATGAAAAACAAACTATCACCATACATTCGTCAAAGAATCCCAGAAATTGAACAGTATGTCAATATGGATGAATGGATGGAAGGGACATTGGTAGAACAAGATAGTGAGCAGGTCAATGTTGAAAATGTAATGAAATACCTTGAAAAAATACTTGACCTAGAATATTTTGGACATGTACAGATACCAGGTATTGGTTCTTCTTCTACTGGGACTTCTCAACCAAATTTACAGGAAATCCGTGCATTGGCTACAGTAGCATCTAAAGGAAAAGAGAAAGAGGCTGATATCCAAATTACAGAAAAATTTTCAATGACAGAACAGCCTCAAACTTCTAAAGGACAGGGTCAAGTACAGGTTTCTTTTACTCAGACCAATGTAGAAGAAATATCAATTTTACAAACTCCTCTTAATGTAGAAAAGGGTAAAAAGAGAGATGTTGAAGCAGCTACTCCTGTCAGTGGATCTTCTGAACAACATGATGTTAAAAGACAAAAATTGAATCCTCTTCCAGAAGTGGAATCTATTCATGAAATTCTTGATAGTCAAACACAAGAAGAATTGGGTAGTCAGAAAATAGGTAAAATCAGTGGGAAATCCACTAATTTACAGAGAAAAGAGCTGCAAATGCAGCAAAGTGCAGGAGTGTCATCTTTCAAACCATCAGTGAAAGATGCCTGAGACATTAAAAGAGAATTCATAAATATAAAGGCCAGAAATGATCCTCTTAGACTTCAAGTGTACAATCAATGTTTGAAGATGGCTCCTAAGAATCAACAGAGATTGATGTCAGCCTATGACAGTCAACAAGGTAAAATGATAATGAGTCACTTCAAACCCAAAGTGCAACAACCTCAAACAACTACAGATTATATCAGGACTAATTTTGAAGTCATAGCAAAGGATATTCATCCTTTGGATCAAATTGAGCTGCATAAACAGACAGGTGAGATGATTTATTCTACTTTGACGGATAAATCAATGATGACCCATAAATTGCAAGATTCTTTGGAAAATACTAATGCTCAATTAAGTCTTGAAAAAGCCTCTTCTCAGGCTAAGGACAACAGGATTAAGACTTTGGAGGAAATTATTATTGGTTTGGGTCATAATCCCAAGGATGTCAAAGGTATAGAAGCTTTGATTAAGAAAAAAATGATGATATTGCAGCTTTGAGAAAACAACTGAAGTTACCAGCCTCAAGACATCCACAGACTGAAGAAATCATAAAACAAAATTCTGAAGAAGAATTAATGGACTTGCTCTTAAAAATGAATGAGCAACTTAATGAAACAGAAAAAGAGCTTGAAAAGGCATTGAAAGACAAGCAGTCTAATACTCCAGCCTCTACAACTAAAATGATTGCACGTACTACAACAACAGGTTAGCCAACAGAATTGTCACAGGTACATACTTCCAATTTAAGTACAGAAGAGTTAATAAATTCAATGGAGGAATTGAAACTCCAAGTGACAGAGCTACAGAAAACAAAGGTGCAACTCACCACTTTGGAACAAAAATATGATCTCTCGAAGATGAATGTTGCAGATAAAACAAGAGAGGTCAATATATTAGAAAAATTGGTTATCAGATTGGAGAAGGATCTCACATTGGAGAAGCCTTTAAAAGAAATAAATGAAATTATTTGGGACAACATCATCTAGTCAATAAGATATGTCTAGCCCTCAATTCAAATAATGTATGAACAGAATGATTTAGTCAAATTGGCTATGGAAGAAGTCCTAAGAGCAAGAGAAGAATTGGGAAACGGGCCTGAAGAATCCAATGAACTTATCTGTTTTCCAAATACTTGAAATAGGCATCAACTTGAAGAACTTGGCATTCAAGACAGGACAGGAACCATTTTGGAAATAAAAAGAGTTTTTACCAAAAGAACTCTGATTGAGAATCTAGAACAAAGATGTTCTGATATGCAAGAAGAAATCACTTCCTTCCTGAAAAGATTTGATATTTTGTTGAATAAAGGATTTCTTAGTCCTTTAGTTTCAGAGGATAAATTGATGGACCTTGAAAGTTATGTTGAAAAATTGGGCAAGCATGCTGACAATCAGGCCAGTGCCTCGACTAGTTCATCAACAACAGCATTGCTTACAGGAAAAAGTCTTCATGATAGATTGGAAATTTTGTTTTATCTTGAGCATGAAGTAAAAAAATTATTCCCAATTCAACCTACTTTCTTTAGGTATACAGAGACTGATGAAACTCTCAGAAAGCTACAAAGAACCAGAATACCTGGAGATAAATGGTGGGAAGAAATGTTAGAACTTTGTAAAAACTATCCTTACTTGAATTTTTGATTATGTACTACAATAAGTCATGATAAAGAAGGATAAAAGAGTATCAGTGCAGTTAAAGAGTATTAGTTAAGTAGAACGGCCAGCATAGAATTACTGAAGAGGATAGCAACAAGCCAAATCATAGGGCCTGCCTCCAGCACATTCTCAAAAGAAGGAAACAACACAACATCAGTTATCATTTTTGCTCTCTACGAGACCATTTGTCTCTAGTTCATTGTAATATACTTATGAGTCATCCTAGATTATATCTCAAGTTGTTATGAGATATTTTTTTGTAACTTTTTGTATAAATACTCCCTCAATCGGAGTATTAAGGGTGGGTTTTTTAGACTTTACTGTAACATTGACTATTTTGGAATAAATTGCTATTGGAGAAATTTTGTGTGGCTAGCTGGATGAGGAATTGATGCGAAAGACTTTTTACAGGATTCCTGTGTCAGACTACGGATCAATAAGTCATCTATCTCTTATGTGTTGAAGTTTTTATATTTGTTTACTATATCATCTGTGTTTCATTTCTGAATGATTAACGTAAAGGAATAAATCAGAAAGAGCTTAAGTGTAATATTATTTTAAACGCTATTATTCTAAATGTTTTCTTCTAAACTGGTTTAAACAGTGAATTCTTAATTGCTCCTGTTTTTCTATTTTAAGCATTTTGATTATTTAGTGAATAATACTTAACTGATCTTTATTAATAATCACTCAATTTCCCTCTTTCAAACGTGTTGAAGGATTCTTAATTGCCCTTCATCCATTTGAGTTTCATCCCATTCCCTTTAAGATCTATAATTGTTCCTTGTTTGATTACCTTGCCTTGTGAAACCATATTTTGTGAAGAGACTTAATCCGGTTAAGCCATATTTTTTACTCCGTTAGCCTAATGGACTAAACTACTCAATCTTGCCCTCATATATTGAATTCCATCACCCAAACTCAATCAAAACCCCTGGATTTTATAACTAGCCTAATATCTTCTAAAACAAAGCTCAATTATACAGAGAAAGCCCTCTCTATGTACAGATTGGCTAGATTCTGTACCTAAAAGTTGGTTTGTGGTTACCTCGGACCCCTTTCCTCTTCCCAACAACTTCAAGGAAAATCTGAGTGATAACATAGTGGCGACCATACTGGGGATCTAAATAATTTTATTGTTACTATTGTTTACTTTATAAACTACAAACGGAGCCTGAAGTTAGCTAGGTAGATTTTGAACTGCTTTTGCTCTAAAATTGCATAGTAAATAGATGCTACTTCAGTCTATCTCCGGTCTAGTTTATGAACTGAACTTTGGTTTCAGACATTTGATAATTTCCTCTAGTTAAATAAATCTTTAAGAAAATTTAAATCCAATATTTGAAACTTTTTGAAGATATTGTTGAAGTTGTATTGTTCATTCCATTTAAACCAAAAAACCAAAAAATATCACTTAGAAAACTTGCTTCAGAAAGGACTCGTTACACTAGGGATAATCCTGATCCAAATCCACTGCCTGTGTTTGAAAATCCGAATTTGATCCCTAGAATTCGTAGGAGACGAGATAGTCAAGAAAGCTCTGGTAGCTCTCGACCTCTCTATAGATCAATATCTTGTCCTGTGAAGTGGATTTATCTTGAGGGTGAACCTTTTGACGAGCAGTTTGAAATGTCTTTATTTGTAAATTTCTCTGAATCTGAGTTGTCCAATTTGGTTCCAGACCCAGTATTTCTTGAAGATTTACAATTTGAATTTGTTACTTCACATCTTGATAAAAATTTTCGAAATTCCATACAATTTGAGTTTACCTCTGAAGGAACTTCAAATATTTCCGTGATCACTTCAACTTCTCCAAGTTCATCAACATTTCATCAAACATCTCAACCTCAAACTACCCCTTCTACTCCTCCACCCACCACCCATATACCAAACTCACCTGTTATTTCATCGTTACCTCCTGCAATGGCAAACATATATGCTCCTTTGGCATTACCTGCTAATCTAGGTGCTATGCCTCAAGATTACCAAAGTAAAATCACTCCTTTTGATGGTTCTGAAACCTATACTGCACAACAACATACTAAAAAGATGACTGATTATTTTGAAATTTATGAAATAGATGTTGATGATGTAAGAATGAGAATTTTTGTCCAAAGTTTTACTAGAGAAGTTAGAACATGGTTCAGAGCCCTTCCTGCAAACAATGTTTCTGAATTACCAGCTATTTATAGATCATTTTTAAACAGATGGGAAAAGAAGAAAGATCCTCTTCAAATCTTATCAGACTTTGGAAAACTAAAAAGAGGACCAAATGAGACTGTGCAATATTATGTTACCAGATTCAATGAGGCTTACAATGCTGTTCCCAAAAATCTTAGACCTCCTCCCGATTCATTATTAATCAAATTCCCTGATGGATTTGATTCTGATATAGCATATTAGCTTAGGGAAAGAGCTCCTCAAACTTTAGAAGAAATGCAAAGTATAGTTGTCAGTGTTGAAGCCAACCTGATAGAGAAACAAGTTAGAGCCAGAGATGAAAGGATAATGCCTATAAACGAAGAACCCACAGCTTTTGAAAAGAAACTAGATGTTATTATCAAAGGGGTGGAAAGGCTAGGAGATAGAGTAGAAACCATTGAAAATAATAAATCTCCTTGGGATGGTCAACCGAGAAATACTGTTAAAAATCCAAATTTAAGAAGGAACCAAAATCAAGATACTGGAAAAACTGGTCCTGACCAAAATATTAGGCCCCCATTCCAGGAAAATTATGTTGAAGGCTTAACTTCTGAAGAACCAATTGAAGATGTTCAAATAAAATATTTCACTGAACGTGAGAATGAACCAGAAATTTTCTTGACCCAAGAGGATCAAGAGGCTCATATTCTTAAGCAATTTCAAACCTAGTTAGGAGAATCATTTGACTTTAAGGAAGGTTATGATACAGCCATTTACGAAGTTCACAAGCAATATAATTTGAGGAGCATAAGAGTTGATGTTCCAGAAACGAGTAAACAGAAAATTGCAAAACAACCCTTCAAAGGTAAAATTAATACTACCCCTATAAATATTCTTTCTAGATCAAATCCTAATCTTGCCAACCCAATAATTCAAGATGTATCTGATACTCAACTAAATAATAGACAACTTTCCAATACTCTTCCTCCCGAAGGAAATGTAGAGGAACCTCCAGAAGTTGATTCGGAAACATCTTCAGCACACAACCCCACTCCTGAAAAGGAGAAAAATATTGAAAACATAGAAGAAAAAGACAATCCAACTGTTCAAAATACAAGGACTCAGATCGAGAAACCTTTTAATCTGGAAGATGAAGTAGGCAAATTAAAGATAGTTGTTCCATTGTCTGAATTAGCTAAACATGATGTCTACAGAAGCCAAATTAACAGATCACTCAATATTACTGGAAGTGATGATTCAGTAAATGTTTTTTATGATCAACCTAGATTATTATTTGGCCCTGAAGTAAATAGAAAACCAGAAAGTGGAGGAACACCTCCATTTTATGTGAGTTTGAATATACATGATAAAATACTTCATAATGCCATGCTTGATTCTTGGGCATCTCACAATCTAATGCCCAAGGATGTAATGGAAAGATTAAACTTAGACATCACCAGACCCTACAAAGATCTCTTTTATTTTGATTCAAGTCAGGTGAAATGTTTAGGACTAATCAAAGATTTGTGTGTTACATTGGTTCAATACCCTGCGAAAACAATTTTGATGGATATAGTAGTAGCAGATATTCCTAAAAAATATGGTATGCTATTGTCTAGATCCTGGGGTGCAAAACTCGGAGGATCTCTTGGATTAGACATGTCATATGCTACTATTTCAGTATTCAGCCAACCTACGAGACTATACAGAGAAACCTTGATGAAATATGTATTCAGTAGTCAGGAGAAACCTGAAAATTTCCCCATCTACTCAGTACACTTTGATATGGACTGATTTATTCTCTATAATGTTGAATCTAATCTTCCCACTAAAATAGAAGTACCAGCAACTGAACCAAAAGAAACTGCAAATAAATCTAGTGTTCAAATCCAAGAAATCTCTGAGGAAAAAGAAACATCAGAAACCCAAGAAAAACCAGAAGAAAGTAAAAAATTAGATCTCACTGTTAAGAAAGTTCCTGAAATGCCTGATACCAATTATGAACATGAAATTCTTTAGCATTTAGAATTTGATGGTTTAGTTAATAAGTTAGGAGTAGGAGCTAGAATTTGGATACATAACCTTGAAAATTATCATGCTGAAGGCCATGCTTACAAATTGAACTTTAAATGCACTAATAATATGGCAGAATATGAAGCTCTTTTGTTAGGGCTAAAACTTGTCAAAAGATTAGGGGAAATTAGAGTATCTGTCATAGGAGATTCTGATTTAATCATTCAACATATCAATGGTGACTTTCTGACAAAAGATCCCAGATTAAGATAATATAGAGGAACAGTTGTTGAGATTCTCAATACTTTTCTACAGGCTCAGCTTGCCAAAATACCAAGAAAACAAAATTTGCATGCTCATAGCATTGCGATGTTTTCTAGCACTTGTAAATTACCTTTCGAACCTAATCATCAGTTCATAGCTGAGATTAGACATAGACCTGCTATACCAGAAAATTTTAAGAATTGGCAAGTGTTTGTAAATGACTTTATAGAATGATTTTCTTAAAAATAACATAGATGAAGATACAATCATTGAATCTGATCAAATAAATGAACAAGAAACACACATTTCAGAAGAAAGTGCAACTCAAATGCTTCATCCAACGAAGTTCACCAAAAAAGAAATGCAGGACCTCAAACAAATGGAGGTTGATGAGATTATAGAAGATGAATCTGAAATCATTAATTTGAAAGATAATCATTTGCCTAAGGGATTAACTCCTTTGGAAGATCTTTTCAACTCTAATGATATTCCAAAGAAACCCAAAATGGAAAGCTGATATTGAGGAATATAATTTGGGAACTGAAGAAAATCCTAAAATAATAAAGTTATCTAAATATTTTCCTCTCGATAAAAAAATAAAATATGTTGAACTAATAAGATAATTCCAGGATGTCTTTTCCTAGAGTTATTAAGATTTGAAATCATATGATACCTCTATAATTCAACATACAATACCTCTGAAAGAAGATCAGAAACCATTTAAGAAGAAACTCAGAAGAATCAACCTTGTACTGTTACCTTCAATTGAAAAAGAAATTAAACGAATGTATGAAGCAGGGATAATTGCTCCTATTAGATTTTCAAAGTGGGTGTCTAACTTAGTCCCTACTAGGAAGAAAACCGAAGAGATCAAATTGTGTGTTGATTTAAGAAATGTAAATAAGGTTTCTTTGAAGGATAATTATCATTTGCCCAAAATGGATCACATTTTTCAAAGGGTAGTAGGTGCTTCAAGGATTTCTCTTTTATATAGGTTCTCAGGATATAATTAGATTCTGGTTCATCCTGATGACCAGGAAAAAACAACTTTTACAACACCATGGGGTACATTCAAGTATGTTAAAATGCCATTCGGACTTAAAAATGATGGAGCAACCTTCCAAAGAGAAATGGACATTGCATTTGCAAAAGAAATTCATGACTTTCTTGTTATATATCTGGATGATTTAACTGTTTTTTCTAAATCAGATCAACAACATTTGGACCATCTCAGACAAGTATTCATAAAATGCAGAAATTATGGTATCTCTTTGAATCCAAAAAAGTCCTTGTTTGGTCTTGAAGAAGGTAAAATTTTGGGCCATATCATTTCCAAAGATGGTATTAGAATTGATCCTGCTAGAATAGAAGCTATATTACAGATACCTCATCCCAGAAATATCAAAGAACTTCAAGCTTTCATAGGAAAAATCAATTTTTTGAGAAGATTCATTTCTGGTTTAGCTGAATTAATTAGATTTCTTACTAACATGTTAAGAAAGGATTCGAGTATTAAATGGATAGTAGAAGCCAAACAAGCATTTGAAGAAATTAAAATGGCTTTGACTAGAACACGAGTCCTTACCAGTCCACAATTTGATAGAGACTTCATAATATTTTCATTTGCATCATAACATACTGTAGCGGTTATTTTATTACAAAAGGATGATCAAGGATGTGAAAAACCTATAGCTTTTTTTTGTAAAGCATTAAGAGATGCATCATTAAAATACAACATCATGGAAAAACAAGCTTTTGCGCTTATAAAAGCCATCAAATATTTTAGAATCTATATATTGTATTCTCATGTGATAGCTTATGTACCAAATGTTGTTTTCAAGGACATCTTAACTCAAGATGGAATTGAGGGCAAAAGAGGTAAATGGATTGCTACCATATTAGAGTATGGTATTGAAATAAAACCTACGAAGCTTATAAAAGGACAGGGATTGGCTCAACTCATAACAGAAACAAATTGCCAAGCCCTGGATGTTAATGAACTGGATAACAAACAGGAGATGGCGACTCCACAAATCAGCTAGGCCTTCTTAGATTCACCTTGGTATGCTGATATAATTTATGTATTGTTAAACCTGCAAGCTCCTCCAGGGTTATCCAGAACAAAGAAGAGGTTTTTAAAGATGACATCTTTGAAGTATTGTATTTTATATAATGTTCTCTTTTGGAAAAATCATGATGGTATTCTATTGAATTGTTTGTTAAAAGATGAAGCTGACAAGGATCTCAATGAATTCCATGTAGGAGACTATGGTGGACACCTTTATTGGAAATCAACTGCAGATAAGACCCTAAGAGCTGGATTTTATTGGCCAACCTTGTTCTCTAATGTAAATAAATTTGTCACTGCTTGCCATAAATGTCAAATTTTTTAAGGCTAGAGAAAATTATCACCTTTACCCTTGAAACCAATTTCTACTGAAAAACCTTTCCAACAATGGGGCCTGGATTTCATTGGAGAAATCCATCCTCCTTCTTCTGGCCAACACAGATGGATCCTCACTGCCACAGACTATTTTACTAAATGGATTGAAGCAATTTCTTCCAGACAAGCCAATGACATTGTGATTATAGGATTCCTAGAAACCAATATATTATCAATATTTGGATGTCCTGAGAAAATTATAACTAATAATGTTGTTGCCTTCAAATCTAAGAAGATGATAAGTTTCTGTAATAAATATCATATCACCTTAGGCCATTCCACAGCCTATTACCCCCAGGGTAATGGACTGGCTGAATCTTCCAACAAGAGTCTCATAAATATTATCAAAAAATTATTGGAAGAAAATAAGAAAAATTGGCATAAGAAACTTACAAATGCACTATGGGCAGACAGACTCACCACCAAAAAATCTATTGGCACAAGTCCTTATGAGTTAGTTTATGGTATTGAGGCTATATTTCCTTCATCTTTAGGAGTTCTTGTAATGAAATTACTTCAAGAATCTCAAGTTGAACCTAATGATATTCAAAGGAGAATAAATCAGACCATCAATTTGCAGCAGACCAGAGGAAGTTTATCAAAGATCCCAAGTATTGCAGGAGAAACTAAAGAAGATATTTGACAAAAGGACCAAGACAGAAGATTTCTAATTGGGAAACAAAGTTTTAGGATGGGATTCTAGAGGAAAGGATAAGGGAAAACATGGAAAGTTTGATTTCCTGTGGAAAGTACCTTACATTATTCATGCTTTACAAGGAAATAATACATATTTTCTGAAAAACTTGGATGGTACAGAAACTAAAGAAGGACCAGTTAATGATTGAATGCTGAAACATTACTTTGATCCTATTTATTAGGATAAATCTGATTTTTAACATGTACATTCTATATCCTTTGTAATGTCACAGTTTTGAGTGGATAGTAATTTACTGGAGTTGAAGCCCGAAGAGAAGGCCTTAAGCTTCAGGAGTATTACTGTCATACATACAATAAAGCAACAAGCAGAAGAAGATTTCATGGTTCAGTCAAAATCATTCTGAGGACAACTGACCTGTTGTTCTTGACTTTTCACCAGGAAAAGCCATCCCCAAGTGGAGCCAGTGTTAGACTCCTATACCAATAGGTGTCATATTTCATGATTGACTTGACAGACTATGTAATATGTTCATACCTTTTCTTGTTGTAAAGGTTTTCCATATTCTCAAAAAATAAAAAAAAATAAAAAATGTAAAGAGGGTATACCCTAAAAAGAAAAATCAAAGGGTGAAAAGAATAAAAATGGCCAAAAAAGTAAAGAAAATGAACCCCACCAAAAGAAAGGCCAAGGAAAGTGTGAAAATCTAAATGCCACTACTTTTTTCTCTGATGTAATAAATAAATTGTGTGCAACTTGTATCTTATGCCACAATTTATGAATATTCAAACAGTTTAAGCTTGGCTAGTTCATCTTTCAATTTTATGTTTTAGAAATAGAGAATAAAATCTGACTAAACTGTTTAATCTTGGCAGATGAGTAGGTAGGTAGAGTAAATAAAAGGAGCTCAACAGTTTAATCTGAGCCCTTGGATGTAATAAGGTTAGAATTAGATAGATTTCCATATGTAAAAGAAAAAGTGTGATAAGGGTTTTCCAGTTTAAGTGCACCCTAATAAAGAAGAAAAAATGGTACGGTAAAGTAGGTAAGGTAGGTAGATGTTATTGCAGAATTACATGTGATGAATAATGGCTTTAGATGTGTTAAATATTTTACTTTCATCACAAGTGCAGAGGCAGACAATACATTGGAAGAATTTCAAGCAAAGCAAAGTCAGATTATTAATTTCCCCTTTCAGTTTTCCCTAAAAATTTCACTAATTTCCCCTAAGCACTAAGGTATTTAAAGATTAGAGGGGCTCAAGGCATTTTCTTGACTTTTGGAGGGACCGGACCCTCAGCAAAATAACTGGAAAAACCTAAGTACTTAAAATCATTCATCATGACATTAATTCACCTCTAAGAAATCTTTTCCTAAGTAGAATCCCATTTTACTTAGGAAAATCATGCAATATTTCACAAAAAACCTATTCATGTAAGCATAAGTTAAATACATTACTTTAATGTTTTATACTTAGTGCTTTAGTTCATTTTTTCATATTAATTTCTAATTTTATTATTTAAATCCCCACATAAAATTCACCCTTTTTCCCGTATTATTTTAATAAAATCCCCAATAATTAATATCCCGCCCCTTTGGTTGAAAAATAACCATATAATTGCGCTAATTGTAATTAATTGGTTGAATTACCGATTAATTAAAAAAACCCACTACCCCGCCATATAAAAGGGATTAATTAACCCTCCAGGTTAATTAATAACCTAATTCGCCAATCAAATCACCCCCGATATGATTATTTAATATTTAATCACATTGGGCTCGCCATTTTAATTCTCTGCCATCTTCCTTTCCCGAGGACCGTCCGATCAACTCATCTCAGATCTACGGTTATCATCCATATCGCTGGCCATCTTCATCCGAACGATAATGCACAATGGCCAAGCAGTTTTCTGAACAATGTCATGCCATGCGTCGTTCATCGTATGGAATCACTCGCCCTCCGCTGAAAACCGCCCTTCCTCAAAAGAGGTACGATGGAAACCGCTTACTGCCTGCCTCCCCTGACGAAAACTCCGTACTTTCTGACGTCATCCATTAAAATAATAAAAAACCCGCCAACCTTTGACTTTGCAAATAAAAGAAATGTGCCGGCGTCATTTTCATTATTCTGTGTAATGACCAGAGTCTCATGCAGAGAAATCCAAAACCAACTGTCCAATGCCATCAACTGCCACCTTGCTGAGGAAAATTGCAGCTGAGCATTCAGAATTCATCTGCCATAGCTAATACCTATTCCAATTACTGTTCATTTCCCAGGAAAACAGGTATTTACATCAATTCCCATCAAACTTTTTAAAATCCTGGTTTTTGTTTCAAATTCCACACGAGAAACTAAAATAGAGTTCAAAATTGATCTTCATTTTATTCCTCAAATCCCCGGAACTGCAATTATATTCCTAAACTTGTGATTGTGCCTGTTTTTCATAAAAAATCCCGAATTCATTTCTGAATCCATAAGAACTAGAAATGGAAGTTCCCGTGGCTCTGAATGTCACACTCTTGAATGCCCCTCACAGAGATTTATATTATCTGCCTTTAGTAGACAGAGATTTCCAAATTAAAGACTTAATTCCTAGTGAAAATCCCCTTCGAATATTCTGTCACTGCAGAGATAATTACTTGAAAGGTTCTCACATTTTTGAATTATGGGAATCCAATCTTCCCATGTATCTTCTCCCCTTAGTCCACATTTTTCCTGAGATAATCCATTACTTCTATACAAACTATGATCCCAATCAGCGAGAAGTTTTGTCCCCGAGTCAGATTGTCGTTTTTCCCATAACTGCTCAGTCTATCAATGAGATGTTGCAATTTCAACCTGGTCAAGCCCTCACTCCTCTGTCCATTGGAGAATTACTTGAGAAATCTGCCAAGTTATCCCATGAAGAGTTAAATCGCCTCTGCCAAACCTTCATGTTGCCAGAACATCAGCCCAAAGGCCCTCCCCCTTATGGTTACACCTTTTTTACTGATGTGGGCAGGCTTATTCTGAATATGATATCCTCTATAATGGGTTTCAATACTAGTGAATATGTTGACCAATTAACCCTAGTATTGTTATCTATTTTCACCCCTGGACAACCCCCTGCTGTCAAGTATGATTTTTCTTCCTACATTGCAGATAAAATCCATGATCAGTTCATGAGATTAGAGAATGAAAGAGTGTTCAAGTATTCTTCTATTATTTATCATCTCATGCTGTATTACCAATCAGAATTTTTCCCTTTTTATGTCAAAAATCTTGATACCAAAGGTAATCCTAGGTCTGCAATCTTTTGGTCTACCATCACTCATAAGTCCCTAGATTCTCCTTATTCCTACAATGAGTTTATTGACCTTTTTGTACACCCTGCAACCACCTTGTTGATAGGAGTCTCCCCTCCTAGGCTTAGTAGTGAAATCAAGAAAATTCTTCAGCTCTCAAAGCAATACCGGATAGGTGACTGGTACCTATACTAGAATCACACAGAAATCAGAATTTATGGGTGTGAGTTATGCCCATTCAAGTTACCAAAATATTTCCCAATGAGACTCTTTGTATTAGAGTATTTCAGGCAGATGATCAATTCAAATATAGTTCATTTCTGCAATGCAAAGGCTCAACTCAGGATTAAAAGCCAATTAGGTCCCTTTGTTTGCAACTGTAGAGAAGCTGGAAAGGAAGTTGAAAGAATCTTAGAAGACTATATTAAATTATAGAAAAGTTTCTATTGGGTATATTATGACCCAAATAGCTTCATTTGTTATAGAAGAATGAAAAACAAACTATCACCATACATTCATCAAAGAATCCCAGAAATTGAACAGTATGCCAATATGGATGAATGGATGGAAGGGACATTGGTAGAACAGGATAGTGAGCAGTTTAATGTTGAAAATGCAATGAAAGACCTTGAAAAAATACTTGACCTAGACTCTTTGGATAGGTACAGATACCAGATATTGGTTCTTCTTCTGTTGGGACTTCTCAACCAAATTTACAGGAAATCAGTGCATTGGCTACAGTAGCATCAAAAGGAATAGAGAAAGAGGCTGATATCCAAATTACAGAAAAATTTACAATGACAGAACAGCCTCAGACTTCTAAAGAACAGGGTCAAGTACAGGTTTCTCTTACTCAGACCAATGTAGCAGAAATATCAATTTTACAAACTCCTCTTAATGTAGAAAAGGTTAAAAAGAGAGATGTTGAAGCAGCTACTCCTGTCAGTGGATCTTCTGAACAACATGATGTTAAAAGAAAAAAATTGAATCCTCTTCTAGAAGTGGAATCTGTTCATGAAATTCCTGATAGTCACACACAAGAAGAATTGGGTAGTCAGCAAACAGGTACAATCGGTGGGACATCCACTACTTTACAGAGAAAAGAGCTGCAAAGGCAGCAAAGTGCAGAAGTGTCATATTTCAAACCACCAGTGAAAGATGCATGGGACATTAAAAGAACATTCATAAATATAAAGGCCAGAAATGATCCTCTTAGACTTCAAGTGTACAATCAATGTTTGAAGATGGCTCCTAAGAATCAACATAGATTGATGTCAGCCTATGACATTCAACAAGGTAAAATGATAATGAGTCACTTCAAACCCAAAGTGCAGCAACCTCAAACAGCTTTAGATTATATCAGGACTAATTTTGAAGTCATAGCAAAGGATATTCATCCTTTGGATCAAATTGAGCTGCATAAACAAACAGGTGAGATGATTTATTCTACTCTGACAGATAAATCAATGATGACCCAGAAATTGCATGATTCTTTGGAAAATACTAATGCACAATTAAGTCTTGCAAAAGCCTCTTCTCAGGCTAAGGACAACAGGATTAAGACTTTGGAGGATATTATTATTGGTTTGGGTCATAATCCCAAGGATTTCAAAGGTATAGAAGCTTTGAACAATAAAAAAATGATGATATTGTAGCTTTGAGAAAAAAACTGAAGTTACCAGCCTCAAGTCATCCACAGACTGCAGAAATCATAAAACAAAATTCTGAAGAAGAATTAATGGACTTTCCCTTAAAAATGAATGAGAAACTTAATGAAACAGAAAAAGAGCTTGAAAAGGCATTGAAAGACAAGCAGTCTAATACTCCAGCCTCTACAACTGAAATGATTGCAGGTACTACAGCAACAGGTCAGCCAACAGAATTGTCACAGGTACATACTTCCAATTTAAGTATAGAAGAGTTAATAAATTCAATGGAGGAATTAATACTCCAAGTGACAGAGTTACAGAAAATAAAGGTGCAACTCACTACTTTGGAACAAAAATATGATCTCTCGAAGATGAATGTTGCAGATAAAACAAGAGAGGTCAACAGATTAGAAAAATTGGTTAAGAGATTGGAGAAGGATCTGTTGGAATAAATACTGAGAGGGGGGGGGGGTGAATCATTATTTAGAGTTGACAGAGAACTTTTAATTTTTCTTTCTTAAAACCATATGCTACTTTACTAAATCCAACTTGTATATCTAGAGATCTTATTATGCCTTTACTTAGATCATTGCATCATCCATTCATCAGATGTTTAGTAAGAAGCATGAACAGAAATAATAGAACAAACCATCAAACATAAGAAACACATATGAACACCAGTATTTAAGGTGGAAACCCAATTCGGGAGAAAACCACCGCTGTTGTTATCTCAGTCTTCAATATTTATTATAAAGAAAACTTCTTACAATTTTGTATTAGAGTAGACTTATACCAGCACGCAGGCACCAACCTGTAGAAGGCTACAACCTTCTCTCGTTCTCCAGTCAATAATAGAAGGGAGCTCCAACCCCCTGATTTAACACCAGCTTCTACTGGCAGAAAACTTCCACTCTCATACTAAAGGCTTCAACCCTCAGATTCACCTAATTTCTTCAATTTGTATATCAGACTTGTAGCACGTCTTCATCATTTCTTTTGCAGATCTTCCTAGAGATTCATTGTTTCTAGACTGAGAGATCTTGAACCTTCATCATCTCCACAGGTGCATCATAGATTCTAATCTATCAGAGTTCAATCATGCAGATATCTCTTAAAGATATTTATTCGTTGTCAACCCCTCTGCATGCCCACCTCATACAATAATCCTCTTCTCCTTATATAGTTTTTGCCTTTATTAAAACCATGAGTCAAAACCACCAACTGCTGATGGTTTTCTTTCTTTTATTGGAATTTTATTTATCAAATTCGTGGAATTTGATAAATAAACATTATTCCCAACCTTTGGCAATTAAATATATAATAAAACTTTATATTAATAACCAGTGCTTTTATCAAATGGCTTTTAAATAGACCTTTATAAGTCAACCCCAGGTTTATTCATTCCACCAACTTTGGAATAACATTCAAAGATGATGGTCCAATCACTTTTCGTCATAACAAACCTTGGTTAAGCCTGCAAAACGTTAATTTGAAAAGTCCCAATCAGTATAATTTAAAACTGGGGCCCATTGCTAACAATTGTTTCCATCTGACGGCGGAGAGTACATCGCTCGGCTTCAGATGATCCGACGGATTCCGTTCATTGATGATGCATGGATGATAACGCGCGATAGCGTGCTGTACCTTGGGTAACTTTCACGCATCTATAGCAAATGAACACCGTCCGATGACCCCTTCCAAAATCAACGGTGTTCACTAATATCGCTCGGCTTCTTTGGTCGAACGTTAACGTGTAATGGCGCACTTTGATAGCGGTTTTCATGGGTCCACCTTTGCTACGTGTCAACGTTTCTATGGAATTTCTCCCCAACCAGGGAATACCACCTATCACCGAAAGGTGGTGCGATGAAACCCGGAAACTGCCTTCACTATTCACTCGGTCATGGTTCCGCTCTTCCACATAGGGTTCTGTTGCGCTTCCTTTTGTTACATTCTACCTCTTTCCTTCCAGGTTCCATTCATGATTCCAAGGGTTAGTCTGTGTTCCATCGAGAGTTCAATGCCAAATACTCTGTTTTAGTTATTTTGCATTATCACTGATTTGCACTCTCTCCTCATTCCTTTCTCAATGAAAGCCAGTCAGCTCCTTACTAATAGCGTAGACCCTTCCATGTGGAGCTTAAGACCATATCTTTGTTCATCACGAATATATAACTCCACTGTCTACCAGTTTGGATACATTGTCCACCGTATTAACATCGGTTCCTCGAACAACATACAGAGACCATTAATTATCACAGATTCCATCAGGATGCATATATTCACACATGAATTACCATTTACTAGAACATACACTTATTCTTTTCTATTTGATGGACTCTATCTCTGGACAATTCTGCTTGTTGCAGATGCTCCTTCTTTGCCAATTCCTTTGCCATCAATGACAACATTTCCAACAATCTCCCCCTTTGGCATTGATGGCAAAACTCTTTCTCTGTTTGTCTTTGAGAAGCCCTTTTATTTGATTTTCCTCCCCCTTTGACATCAATGGCAAAAGGGTTGATCAGATCTAATCGGAGTTCATATTAAAATCTGTGTGGTTAACGTTGATCTGGTATCAATGGTACTACGGGGGCACAATCAGTCCAATGATTAACCCAAGGGGGTGCCATACATATTGTGGGGCCAATACATTTTGTTGACATCAAGATCCTATGTATCAATAATACCATGCTCCCCTTGAGATCATGTTGCATCTTCTATCATAATTATAATGCCAACAATGCATTCTTTCCACAAGACCAATGCTCCCCCTTAGCATATGCATCCTGAATACCTTCAATAGGAGAATATCCAATTTAATATTCTAAATTTAAGTAGGTCTGATCTTGTGCATGAAAAAGACTACTCCCAGTTTCTGTCTGAGATCTTCAAACGCTTCCCTGGGTAGAGGTTTGGTAAATATATCAACAACTTGTTATTTGGAGGGAACATACTCCAATTTCACCTTTTTTTCAAGCACTTATTCATGTAAGAAGTGATATTTGATGGGAATGTGCTTGGTCTTGGAATGCATAACAGGATTATTTGAGATACTGATGGCAGTTGTATTATGACACATAATGGAGATAGGAGGTGAACATTTAATTTGAATGTCTTGTAAGGTTTGCATCATCCAAAGAAGTTGAGTGCAACATGATGCTGCAGCCACATATTCTGCTTCTGCTATAGATAAGGCAATAGAGCTTTGCTTCTTGCTGAACCAAGATACTAACCAGAGCCCCATATAGAATGCACCACTAGTGCTTTTCCGATCATCAACATTTCCAACCCAATCTGCATCAGTATAAACATGAAGAGTAAGATCAGCATTCTTTGGATACCATAGTCCAAAGTCTTGAGTTCCTTGTAGATATTTGAATATTCTTTTCACAGCCTGAAGGTGAGACTCTTTTGGATTAGCTTGGAATCGTCCAAAAATCCCAACTGCATGCATAATGTTTGGTCTTGTCCCAGTGAGATAAATCATAGATCTGTATTCTGGTTGATTCACCATGGGGGAATCATCATTAGAACTAAGATTACATCTGGTTATCATTGGTGTACTTAAAGGTTTGCAATCTTCCATGTCATACTTTTCAATATTTGCTTAAGATATTTTTCTTGTGATAAGAATATGCCATCTATTGTTTGTTGCACTTGCAAGCCAAGAAAGAATGTTAGTTCCCCAAGCAAAGACATTTCAAATTCTTGCTGCATATCAAAAGCAAATTTTTGACTCATAGACTCTTCATTACTTCCAAAAATGATATCATCAACATATATAACCACAATTAGTAGTTTATCATTTTCAGTTTTTATGTATAAGTTGCTATCAGCAGACTCTTTATAAAATCCTTGTTGATGGATATATTTGTCAAGACAATAGTATCATGCCCTTGGAGCTTGTTTGAGACCATATAGAGCCTTTTTAAGCCTACAAACAATATTTTCATCATTTCCCAGAATGAATCCTTCAGGTTGTTCTATATAAACTTCTTCTTCTAGATCACCATTGAGAAAAGAAGATTTAACATCCATTTGATAAACTTTGATTTGTTGGAAGCTTGAAAAAGCAAGAAACATTCTTATGGCTTCAAGTCTAGCTACAGGAGCAAAATTTTTTTCAAAGTCTATACCTTCTTGTTGAGCATACCCCTTGCAGACAAGTCTAGCTTTATTTCTTATAACATCCCCATTCTCATTTAACTTTTTTTGAATATCCATTTAGTTCCAATGACATTTTTGTCATGAGGTCTTGGTACTAATTCCCAAGTGTGATTCTTTTCAATTTGATCAAGTTCTTCATTCATGGCTTGAATCCAACATTCATCTTTGCTAGCTTGATTGACATTGTGTGGTTCAACAGTGGATAGAAATGCCAGATAGCTAGAAGATCCCACAAGAGTCCTTCTTGTTTGTACACATGATCCCTTTTCTCCCAAAATTTGAGATTCTGGATGATTCTTTTGAACATATCTGGATGGAGCTTTTTCAGATAAATCATCTTCGGGTTCTTCATTGGGTTCACTATCTATATCATTCCTATTTGATGTAGAAGGATATATGTCATCATCGTCTTCATCTGTTGTTTGTTTTTCTTCTTTTGGAGCTACAGGAGACTCATCAATAACAACATCAATACATTCAACAATCTTCCGAAGTCTTTTATTGTAACATTTATATGCTTTACTCCTAGAGGAGTAACCAAGAAGTATTCCTTCATCTGCTCTGGGTTCAAACTTGCGAAGCTTTTAATCATTATTTTTGACAAAGCATTTGCTTCCAAAAATTCTAAAATGCTTTACAGTGGGAGGATTACCATACCAGAGTTCATATGGATTTTTATCACTATTTACACGAACATGTGCCATGTTGAGAATGTTTACTGTTGTATGTACGGCTTCTCCCCAAAATGTGTCAAGTGTTTCGAAATCATCAAGAATAGCTCTAGCCATTTGTTGAACTGTTCTATTCATTCTTTCTGCTACACCATTTTGTTGTGGAGTGCCAGCTACAGAAAACTGTCTTTTTATGCCATGTTGTTCACAAAATTCAAGGAATTCATCTGATGTATATTCTCCTCCTCGATCAGATCTGAGACACTTGATTTTTAGATATAATTCATTCTCAACTAGTGCTTTGAAGATCTGAAATTTCTCAAATGCTTCATCTTTGTGTTTAAGCAGCCCAATCCAACACATTCTAGAGAAATCATCAATAAATAGGATATAGTATTGTTCACCACGTGGTGAATTTTTCTTCACAGGTCCACATATGTCAGTATGAATGAGTTCAAGAGGCTTACTTGATGATCCTTCCTTGGCATTAAATTGTACTCTGGTTTGCTTACCAAATTGGCAAGATTTGCATATGATATTTTCAGGTAGAGTAATATTGGGAAGATCACGAACAGCTTTAAATCTGCTTGATTTATTGATTTGAGAGAAGCTCAGATGTCCCAACCTTCTATGTCATAGCTAGTTTTCTAAAGATTTACTTAAGTAACATTGTTCTTTGCAGTTCTTCAATACATACAGGTTGCTTGGAGATCTTTTTCCTTTTATAATGGTTTTACCTGTATCAAGATCACGTACCACACATTCGTTTGAACTAAAGACAACTTCAGTTCCTTGATCACACATTTGACTTACACTTAACAGATTATGCTTTAATCCATCCACATACATGACATTATTAGCTTTCACCTTTTCTTTTAGAAAAACAAACCATTTTCCCTTAATGACAGCAGGAGTATCATTTCCAAATGTAACATTCTTTTCCTTTTCAAGAGAACTATATGCAATAAGTTTGTTTTTGTCACCTGTCATGTGTTTTGAGCATCCACTATCAATATACCATTGATTTTCTTCACCTTCTGCAAATAATGCTATGCCACAATTTTCAACATGTAATTCCTTCTTTTTCCACACTTTGGAGCTTGAAGGAATATACTCTTTTGGCTGAAATTTTCTCCTGCATTCAGATTCTTCATGACCAAAGTTATTGCAATAAGTACATTCAACTTCATTTTGAAGAGGAGAAAAGCTGTTGTATGTATTCTTCTTTGTTCTAATATCAATCCTTTTCTTTCTTGCTTCTCTTGTCATGATGGTTTTATATGCAACACAATGAACAACTTTATGACCAAAATTGTGACATGAGAAGCATTGTCCATTGAAGAAGAAATTTCCACGATCATAAAATCTTCTACTTGAATTTACCTGTTGGTTGGTGTTTCTTGGAAGGGTATTCCTATTAGTGTTTTTTGAATTGAGATGGTCATGCTTTACCTGCAGAGATTATTTATTCCCTTGCTGAGTGGCAGAATGTTGTATACTGGTTGTAGCTTCTTTTAGATAGTTTGGTGCTGAAGCCTGAGAAGATTCTCCGGTATATCCAAGACCTGTCTTTATAAGAGGAGAACGTTGTACCTTGATAATCTCATCTAAGGTTTCATATCCTTTAGCAAATCTAAGATTCAAAGTCTTTACTTTCTCAATTTCTTTTCTTAGACTTACTATTTCACATTCTAATTTCTCATTATGTTTCTCCTTTTCTTCAAGCTGATTTTTCAGAGTCTCTATGGATATTTTACTTTCTTCTAAGCATATTTTGAGTTGATTGATTTCATCAAGAAAATCATTGTTCTCTAAGGCATCCATAAAAGTATATTTTTCTTCTCTAGAATCTTTTTCAAATGCCATGAGAAGTCTAAGATCTTGTTCACATTCTTCCTCACTGTCTGATAAGCCATCACTGTCTTCATGAGTATAGTAATTTTTCTTAGTGCTAAACCGATTCTTATTCCTTCTTTCTACTTCCTTTCCTTTTTCATGTGTTTCTTTGTGAGGACACTTAGCAGCATAATGACCAACTCTTCCACAAGAAAAACATTTGAAAGGAAGCTTACCTCTGAACCTTCCTATGCCAAGTTGGAGTTTCTTTATAAAATTTACCTCATCTTCTTCTGAGGTATACCCTGATCCTTCTGTCTCTTGAACTTCTTACCCTTTTGTAGAAGCTCTAAAGACGACTTCTTTGACTTCAGATGGTCCTCCTCTTCTCATTTCATATGCAGTTAGTATGCCATGAAGTTGCACCACAGTAAGATTTTGAAGATCCTGCTTTTCTTCAAGAGCAGAAACTTTTGACTCAAATTTTGTCGTTAGTGATCTTAAAACTTTCTTGACCAAAGTAGATTCGGTTATTGTTTCTCCAGATTTCTCATACGATTTACAATATCATCAAGTCGTAAAAAGAAATTAGCAATGCTTTCCTCATTATGCATTTTTAGGTTCTCATATTGAATTCTGAGAGTTTGGAGTTTAGCACTTTTTACCTTTGCATCACCTTCATAGCTTAGAATGATTTTGTCCCATATTTCCTTTGCTGTATTCAACTGCGTGACTTTGACAAATTATGATTCAGTTAGACTTCCCAATAGAGCATTAACCGCCTTAGCATTTGTTTCATAATTCTTTCTTTTCGTTGGATCTGTTGGTACTGCGGCTGGATATTGACATCCTACTTCAAAAATAGCCCATACATCTACTCCTAGAGACTGTAGATAAGATCTCATCCTTGTTTTCCAGAAGATTAAATTACTTCCGTTGAAGAGCGGAGGCCTGATAGAAGCTGTTCCATCTTGATTGCTCATCTTGTTTGATCTTCCTTCTAGTAGTTAAGCCTTTTCAGAAGGACTTGCTCTGATACCAATTGTTGGAATAAATAATGAGAGGGGGGGGGGTGAATCAGTATTTAGAGCTGACAGAGAAATTTTAATTTTTCTTTCTTAAAACCATATGCTACTTTACTGAATCCAACTTGTATATCCAGAGATCTTATTATGCCTTTACTTATGTCATTGCATCATCCATTCATCAGATGTTTAGTAAGCAGCATGAATAAAAATAACAGAAAAAACCATCAAACATAAGCAACACATATGAACACCAGTATTTAAGGTGGAAACCCTATTCGGGAGAAAACCACTGCTGCTGTTATCTCAATCTTCAATATTTATTATAAAGAAAACTTCTTACAATTTTTTACTGGTGCAGACTTATACCAGCACGCAGGCACCAACCTGTAGAAGGCTACAACCTTCTCTTGTTCTCCAGTCAATACTGGAAGGGAGCTCCAACCCCCTGATTTAACACCAGCTTCTACTGGAAGAAAAATTCCACTCTCATACTAAAGGCTTCAACCCTCAGATTCACCTAGTTTCTTCAATTTGTATATCAGACTTGCAGCATGTCTTCATCATTTCTTTTGCAGATCTTCCGAGAGATTCGTCATTTCTAGACCGAGAGATCTTGAACCTTCATCATCTACACAGGTGCATCATAGATTCTGATCTATCAGAGTTCAATCATGCAGATATCTCTTAAAGAGATTTATTCGTTGTCAACCCCTCTGCATGCCCACCTCGTACAATAATCCTCTTCTCCTTATATAGTTTTTTCCTTTATTAAAACCATGAGTCAAAACCACCAACCGCTAATGGTTTTCTTTATTTTATTGGAATTTTATTTATCAAATTCATGGAATTTGATAAATAAACATTATTCCCAACCTTTGGCAATTAAATATATAATAGAACTTTATATCAATAACTAGTGGTTTTATCAAATGGCTTTTAAATAGACCTTTATAAGTCGACCCCAGGTTTATTCATTCCACCAAATTTGGAATAACATTCAAAGATGATGGTCCAATCACTTTTTGTCATAACAAACCTTGGTTAAGCCCACAAAACGTTAATTTGAAAAGTCCCAATCAATATAATTTAAAACTGGGGCCCATCGCTAACAATCGTTTCCATTCGACGGTGGAGAGTACATCGCTCAGCTTTAGATGATCTAATGGATATCGTTCGTTGATGATGCACGGATGATAATGCACGATGGCATGCCGTACCTTGGGTAAATTTCGTGCATCTATAGCAAATGAACAACGTTCGATGACCCCTTCCCAATTCAACGATGTTCAATAATATCGCTCGGCTTCTTTGGTCGAACGTTAACGTGTGATGGTGCACTTTGATAGCAGTTTTCATGGGTCCACCTTTGCTACGTGTCAACGTTTCTATGGAATCGCTCCCCAACCAGGGAATACCACCTATCGCCGAAAGGTGGTGCGATGAAACCCCGAAACCGCCTTCATTGTTCACTCGGTCATTGTTTCGCTCTTCCATGCAGGGTTCTGTCGCGCTTCCTCTTGTTACGTTGTACCTCTTTCCTTCCAGGTTCTGTTCATGATTCCAAAGGGTTAGTCCGTGTTCCATCGAGAGTTCAATGCCAAATACTATGTTTTAGTTCTTCCGTGTTATCACTGATTTGCCCTCGCTCCTCGTTCCTTTCTCCATGAAAGCTAGTCAGCTCCTTACTAATAGCATAGACCCTTCCATGTGGAGCTTAAAACCATATCTTTGTTCATCACGAATATATAACTCCACTGTCTACCAGTTTGGATACATTGTCGACCGTATTAACATCGGTTCCTCGAACAACATACAGAGCACCATTAATTATCACGGATTCCATCAAGATGCATATATTCACACATGAATTAGCATTTACTAGAACATACACTTATTCTTTTCTATTTGATGGACTCTGTCTCTGGATAATTCTTTTTTTTGCAGATGCTCCTTCTTTGCCAATTCCTTTGCCATCAATGACAAAATTTCCAACAGGATCTCACATTGGAGAAGCCTTTAAAAGAAATAAATGAAATTATTTGGGACAACATTATCCAGTCAATAAGAGATGTGTGGCCCTCAATTGAAATAATGTATGAACAGAATGATTTAGTCAAATTGGCTATGGAAGAAGTCCTAAGAGCAAGAGAAGAATTGGGAAACAGTCCTGAAGAAGCCAATGAACTTATCCATTTTCTAAATACTCAGAACAAGCATCAACTTGAAGAACTTGGCATTCAAGGCAGGACAGGAACCATTTTGGAAATAAAAATAGTTTTTACCAAAAGAACACTAATGCAGAATCTAGAATGAAGATGTTCTCATATGCAAGAAGAAATCACTGCCTTCTTGAAAAGATTTGATATTTTGTTGAATAAAGGATTGCCCAGTCCTTTAGTTTCAGAGGATAAATTGATGGACCTTGAAAGTTATGTTGAAAAATTGGACAAGCATGCTAACAATCAGGTCAGTGCCTCAACTAGTTCATCAACATCAGCATTGCCTACAGGAAAAAGTCTTCATGATAGATTGGAAAATTTGTTTTATCTTGAGCATGAAGTAAAACATTTATTCCCAATTCATCCTACTTTCTTTAGGTATACAGAGACTGATGAAACTCTCAGAAATCTGAAAGAACCAGAATACTTGAAGATAAATGGTGGGAAGAAATGTTAGAACTTTTGTAAAAACTATCCTTACATGAATTTTTGATTATGTACTACAATAAGTCATGATAAATAAGGATAAAAGAGTATCAGTGCAGTTAAAGAGTATCAGTTAAATGGAACAACCAACACATAATTACTGAAGAGGACAGCAAAAAGCCAAATCATAGGGCC
Organism: Pinus albicaulis; assembly: GCA_034641835.2. Classification (NCBI taxonomy): domain Eukaryota; kingdom Viridiplantae; phylum Streptophyta; class Pinopsida; order Pinales; family Pinaceae; genus Pinus; species Pinus albicaulis. The sequence goes on from CM076571.1 coordinate 214,029,908, forward strand.
TGCCTCCAGCACATTCTCAAAAGAAGGAAACATCACAACATCAGTTATCATTTTTCCTATCTACAAGACCATCTGTCTCTATTTGATTGTAATATACTTATGAGTCATCCTAGATTATATCTCAAGTAGTAATGAGATATTTTTTTGTAACAGTTTGTATAAATACTCCCTTAATTGAAGTATTAAGGGTGGATTTTTTAGAATTCGTTGTAACATTCACTATTTTGGAATAAAGTGCTATTGGAGAAATTTTGTGTGGCTAGCTGGATGAGGAATTGATGCAAAATACTTTTTACAGGATTCTTGTGTCAGACTACGGATCAATAAGTCATCTATATCTTATGTGTTGAAGTTTTTATATTTGTTTACTATATCATCTGTGTTTCATTTCTGAATGATTAACGTAAAGGAATAAATCATAAAGTGCTTAAGTGTAATCTGATTTTAAACATTATTATTCTAAATGTTTTCTTCTAAACTGGTTTAAACAGTGAATTCTTAATTGCTCCTGCTTTTCTAGTTTAAGCATTTTGATTATTTAGTGAAGAATACTTAACTTCTCTTTATTAATAATCACTCAATTTCCCTCTTTCAAAAGTGTTGAAGGATTCTTAATTTCCCTTCATTCATTTGAGTTTCATCCCATTCACTTTAAGATCTATAATTGTTCCCTGTTTGATTACCTTGCCCTGTGAAAATATCTTTTGTTAAGAGACTTAATCCGGTTAAGCCATCTTTTTGACTCCATTAGCCCAATGGGCTAAAGTACTCAATCTTGCCCTCAGATATTGAATTCCATCACCCAAACTCAATCAAAACCCTTGGATTTTATAACTAGCCTAATATCTTATAAAACAAAGCTAAATTATACAAAGAGAGCCCTCTCTTGGTACAAATTGGCTAGATTATGTATCTAAAAGTTGGTTTGTGGTTACCTCAGACCCCTTTCCTCTTCCCAAAAACTTCAAGGAAAATCTGAATGATAACATAAGGGAAACTGAAAATATATATCCGAGAAGACAACTTACGAGAGCGATTAATCATGGTTACTTTCGGAAAATCATGAGGTATTAGAGTGAATTGCCCTCAACAAGATTTGTCACAAATGTGTGTGTTCACAACTAATGTGGATCAAAAGCAGTTTTAACAGGAATTATTAAAATTAAAAACCCTAATAGCATTATAACTGCTTTATTCATTTATTCTCCTACCCTATTTTACCTTAAGAGGTGAAAGACTCATCTTCAAGTATATGAGTACTTCCAATGAAGCCATGTGAGTAACAAAATGCTAATTATACTGACACTTAGTTTTAAAGAATAGACTTCAAAACATATGAAAGCATGAGAAACCAGTTTCTTTAATTGATATGGTACCAAGAGTTTCCGAACGCTGAGGAAATAAGATGTCTTGATGACCGCTTGAAACCATGATTCAATGGAATCCACATATTTATGATTCTCCAACTGATGCAAATCTTCCACAGTTTGATATTCACTTTCTTGGAGGCAAAAAGGATCGGGTGAAAGACAAAAGATAAATCCCTCAAGCTTAGGTTCAAATATCTACTTTTCAAATTGAGAATAATGGTTGAGAGAGATTCTAGGGTTTTGAGTTTTAACAACATTTTCAGAACAAGTTCCAATGAAATATTTCTCCTCTGGTGTTCTTTGAATTATATCCTCCCAGAGTGAATGTTCTGCAGTAATGGGGGATGTTTCCAGATTCATTCCCTTTTCCAACATAGAAGGTGTGACATTTTGTTCAACATGGGAATTAACGGAAACAATAGGTGGCTCAAACTGTTGTGCAACTTACTGGTTTAGATTAGGCTTTAGGATGTGGTATGGGCTAGGGTTTTGGTTAATGTGTGGACTAAGGTTTGGATTTGGATTGGGATTAGGCTTTGGACTAGGGTTAGGTATAGTTTTTAAATTAGAATTAGGGTTAGGTCTAGGGTATGGATTAGGGTTTGGATAAGGACTAGGGTATGGATTAAGGTATGGACTATGGTTAGGGTATGGACTAAGGTAAGGATTAGGGTTAGGGTATGGATGAGGGTTAAGGTAAGGTTGCATATGCTGTTGGGACCATGGAGGAAGATAACTTAATGGTCCATTGGAAAGAAATTGTGGTTGTTATTGGTGCTCATAAGATTGAATTTGCATGGGAGATTTCCCTAGAGACAAGGATCCAAACGATTCTTGAGGCCATGGAGATATCTGGCTCAAGAATGAGGGCCAAGGAGAGGGCCACTATGGCCATGAAGTAGGGTATTCGATTGGAGGATGATTAAATGTTTTCCATGAAGCTGCAGGATTATACACATGTTGAGGAACCTGCTCAGTAAAATAATCATTATTCCAAGTATCAAATGGTGTTTGATTTTGAGTTATACCTGGAGGTTGATTCAATTCCTTACTTGATTCCTTGAGTACCTTTCATAATTGTGGCAGTGATGGGAAATGTTTGGTTGCATGATCATCCTCGCAAATTTTGCAAACTTCCAAACCACTAAGTGGGCACTTTCCAAGGCAATGTTTCTTTCGAAAGTTGGCACAAAGGATAAGCAGTGGTTCTCTATCCTTCTCTTGTTCCTGCAAATCATCTAATTTTGAAATCAAATATTTAAATTTATGTTCAAGCAAGATATTAAATTCAGCACTTGTGAATTCTTCATCGGATGAGTTGTTCGTCTCTAGAGCATCATAAAAAATCCTCATTGAATGATTGCTCAAAATTACATCTTCTGGTCTTCAATGAGAAAACTGGTACATTCTGTCATCACGTGGATCAGTACGCAAGGGTTCTTACAGTACCCCAAAAATGATATAACGTTGAAGATTGGACTCTAAAGATAAATGAATTTTTAAAAACAAATTTGACTGAAATACAACTCACCACACTTGCATGAAAGGGAAAATGTCGAATCAAAGCGTTATTTAACAAGGTAATTTAGAAATTAAATGTCTAAAGCTTGCTTCTACTTCTACACATAAGCAAGATAAGGAAATAAAAGTTCAAGAGATAAGCAAGGTGGCCAGACTTCGGAGCAACCCCACAATAGTGGATGTGTGGCACTTCACTCACGTCTTACCATACACTCTCTACCCTCTAACGTCTTGCAATACCATTGAAACTCTGTAAGAAAAAATTTACTTGAGCCAAAATACAACTCCCTAGTAACGACACCAAAATGTTGTGCAGATTAGTTGTCGGATTAAACCTCTCAATATTAATTATCAATCCAGGAGTTGTAAACACGAGTTGTAGTATGTATTGGGTCAGCTTAATGATCAGAGTATAAATATAGTCCTTATTAATGATAAACTAGGTGCTGAAATGAAACACACATTTGCTAGCAAACAAGATATCCTGAAAATGAAACCTACTTAACCAATTTCATTCACTACAAACCCCATAATGCAATTAAAATATAAGGAAATACGAAGAAATCCTCAATCACATAACATTATCGCACTCGAATCCTACTTTTAAATCTTCTATGATAACTTGAAAAACTAATCTATTAACTCTTCTCACTAGCTTGAAACTAACAATTGAAATTAATAAGCAGAAAGGAAACACATTATAAATTCACACCTTAAACTAACTACACAAATTCAAGCTTTAAATTAACAAATTACAATTATATATATTGCTAAAAGAAACCATTTCACTCTATAAAATAACACTTAAGAATCCCATTAAAAACTATTTAAATATTTTAATCTAAATGAAAATGAACTATTAAAAAGAAAGCCTACTTCAAATCAAACCATGTAACTCAATAGCTAAAACTAAATCACGCTACATGCATAATTAAATCTACACTTCTTGCACTTATAAATAAAATATCATACTACGAAAACACAAATGATTCTGACTAAAAATAAATCTAATTATTAACATTAAATCAATGAATAAACAAATTAAATGAACATTAAATCTGCAAATATTCAAACAAATTAATTAAGGCAAACCATGACTAAAACTCGAAGTATTAAAATATGTTCTAACTCCTGAATTAAACTCAAGAATTGAAAAACAAAATAATGATCTAAGTGCATAATTCTACAAATTCAACAATTTAAAACAACTTAAAACAAAAGATAATTCTATAAATTAAACAAATCCTAAATCTATGAAAAATGAGGACTCGACTCCAGGTTGTGGTGGATCCTTGCCACTCCCTGGAGCAAGTCCAAAACTAACCCAATGTTAAAAATAGAAATTACAATGCTTAAATAAAAACAAATAAATGCATAGCCAAAATTTATTAAATGAAATCAAAACCATTGCTTCAAACATTAATCAAAAAATACATCAGCTGCTGGGAAATTTGGTGTCAGATCTACATCTTCAGAAATCATTTTTTGCATCTGAGAAAATTGATGGAAATTCTACATTCTCTACATTTGGGAAATTCTATTTGACAATGGAGAAATTTTTCTTCTAAAATGACGGACTCACACTCTGCGCTCTCTACATTTCATCTGCGCTCTATCTCTGCAGCTATCTCATTTTAATACACAGTTTCCATTATAAGAGCAACTATCTCCTTCTAATACGCAACTTAATTCTTCTCCTGGGCCGATTGCTCTATCTCCCCATTCGATCTCATCTAATGCACAGCTATTACATTCCAAAGCTACTCCATCTATTCTATCTATGTACTTCTTCCTCCTACAGCTACTCTCTTATTCCCTCAACTTCCAGAAATCTGCACAGCTACCATTCCAATGGATCAGCTGCTTCATTCTTAATGTATCACTCTCCTTATCTGCACACAGCTACTATATATCTCTACATCCCCATCCATCGATTCCAACAACTTATATATACCTTGTTAATTACCAAACTTGAAGGATATCAACAGCTAATCAGAATCTAGAAGCTTAACAATTTGCTGGAAATGAGAATTAGCTTTGAACATAATGCCAAATTGGAGAAAATGTTCCTCTTTTTGTGGGTTGTTGTTGCTGGAATATGCGTTCTTGGCTTCTGGAGGAGACCCTGTAAATTTCCTGCCTCAATTTGATCATACGAAAAATTCATAGATGATATATCCTTCATTATGCTTGATCATCAACGTTGGATTGTTTTTCAATCTTGGAGAACATGGGTGAGAAGAACATGACCCTTTCCTTTCACATTGATTTTTCTTGGAATGAATCTAGTTATAAATGGTATCATATATTAACCCTGTGTTGTCTTTGTTCCACAACTTTTGGCCTTCATATTTTTCGCTCCTACATAGTCGATGGCCTTCATTGAAATCTTAGAAAACTCCAATAATTTACTGTTAATAACTTTATCGGCATTCTATTTCCCTTTGTTGCTGATCAAAAAAATATATCCTTCATGGTTCTAGGCATCCTTTGCTCGGTGCTCGGTGAATATGTTTTCTTCACTATTCGCTAAGGACTGGGTTACTCCATTACCCATGAAAATTCTCTCGATGGTTGTCTCGTTATGTCTTATGCTCCTCATGTGTAGCATGTCATTTCCTTCACCAATCAAAAACCCATATAGGCCTCGGTGAGAAAGGACTAACAATGATACAACCAAAACTACACGTCCACCAAGGGTAGAAATGCCTTTTGAACCATGAAAATTTTGAACCAATTTGAAGCAGACACATGACAGATTACTCATCATCCTTGTAAGGGTATTATTCAGGAACTTGCTCTAGAAGTTTCAATCTTAAGTCATATGCATCATCCCCACAAAGCATATCCAAAACCCATATTACTTCAGTTTTCATAGAGACCATTTCAAGTGCTTCACGTATGACACCCCATAAGACATTACAATAATAAAGGCCTTGAAAAGTCTCGGGTAACTCAGAAAAGTCTATAAGAGGATTATCCTCAAGGATAAGACTGCATTCAGTCCCATCTGCATCCCAATTAGCTACACTTTCTATCACCCCCAGGAACATTTTGAAGCCTACCTTTGCAATAGCTTCTGCTTTCTCTTAAAATCAACACATATCGTAATATTTGATTTCGCTAGAAATTCATCTATAAGCTGAATGCCAATGTTATAACCCATTTGATAAAGGTGTTTATTAACTTCTTTGACCTCTTCAAAATCAGTTAGCAGCTAGCATGCAATAGCTTGAGAGTGAAGAGCTCCTCATTCATACGTTCAACATTTGCAAAGACTGCATCCCCTAATGATAACTCCTTCACAAAGCCGAATTTCGCCAAATGGTTCCTGGGTTACATGAAACATGGTGCTCTAAACACAACCCATGTCTCAGAATTTAGAGATTCTGCTCCATTTGGTCGAAAATTTGATATTCTCACCTACAAAAATTCAACTACCCAACTGCTACCTTTATGCATTTGGTGAATTTTCACTTGAATGCATTCCTGCACCGAACCTTCCTACAACCAAGAAGCAATTTATTAAAAACACTCGTGAAATTAACTAAAACAAGAATTTATAATTTAATGGCTATTGTTTCTAAATTTCTCTAATTAACAACATAATGGATTAATAACGATTAAAAACACCTCGTACAAGTATGTATTTATTTGTTAAAAATTGTAAAAATTTGGACAAAGATGCAAATCAACAAGGACACATATATGCCCAACATTTCAACATGGGCTCTGATACCATCTGTAACAACTCCACTAGCCACCAATTTTTTTTCTTCTAATTATAGTATAGTTACTTACTTTGTGAACTCTATCTTCCTTCTTCATCACTTATTTGACGAATTATGTTCTTGTCCTTTCGACACTATTTGGTCAATTTTTGATGAACTTCCTTTTTATACTATTGTCATGCTTAGATGAATTCTGTGGTTATACATTTTGTACTTTATAAATTACAAAATCACCACTTCTTCTTTATTACATTCTATCCTCCTTATCCTCATATAATTTAGGTTCATCTTATCCTCTTTATAACCTTAATTATGAATAAAGGTTGTGATAGGAATTCCTCACTATTACTTTACATTTATCTATCTTATATATTCGATAATTTTCCCCTCATGTATTTATTGATTAATACACTTAGTATCATAATTATAAAATTATTTGTAGTCTATCTAAAGGAATTATTTTCCTTATTATAATATTATATACCCCTAGATATTTAAGAACTTTATGAATTGTAAAAAATTATAACATTTGATAAGAATTCATTTGAATTCCTACCACTATAATTGAACTTACCATTTAATATTAAAGTTCTACGACTTTTAGTATTCCAACACAACCTTATTTTGGGCAACTATTATGAGATTTCATTTGAAAGCTACCATATTCTTTGTATACCATATGAAATAATTCGAACGTTATACTCCTTGGTTACGCATACTATAGACGTATTTATGTATTCCATTTTGGTTTGCATAGTGCCACATTAATGCTATCAACCCTATGTTTAAATAGTTAAATATTCGAATTATATCATAACATTACATTTGGGTTTGTGGGCTTATCACATGGAATTTCACAATGTAAATATATCTCTGTCATAAGTTAATGAGGAAGGGATTGTACATATAATTTGGGTTTGACATTGAAGTTTCTTATCTCTACTTGTATTTTCTATTAAAACATCAAGATTTCACCAAATCTCCGATACGTTTATGTTATTTCATTCACGTGGCTTCTCGGCCTTCTACACTCCGATTCCATCCACATGAATGATGTGGATTGAATCATATTCTTTGGATGGTTTTACCACATTGCAACCCTAATTTGGTTCTACCAGTTTTCACTATTGGAAACGCAACCTGGTTTTAATTTTTTTCATTGTCGAGAATTACACCGAGGATATTATGACTCCTTGATCACGATTCTCGAGCCATGATCAAGATTTAAAGCCATTATACTTCGTGCCAAGAGGCTCGGTCTCAATAAGTTCAACGATTATCTGTGTTTGCTTTAGCCAACAACTTTTCGTAAACGATTTCGATTATAACTCCTTTACGTTTTTCATTTTGTGACTTTATTTCTATTTAATATTACTCTGCTATTAATGTAGTTATTATTGATACCTCTTGCAAGATTTATGGGATTCAATAGGGATCTCTGTCCACCAGTTCACCACCTTCTACAGGTAATAAATTTGGCTTATTAAACCACTACAATCCCAATTTATTTTGCAGGTTTGGTTTTTTGTATTCCCACCCTTATGAATTTAAGGTTTCATTGTAGGTTAATGAACGCTGAAGTGGGTTGTCCCGCCATTAACTGACCATGCTCCCCAGGCAAGATGTTTATGATTTCCAAATCATTTTTCATCTATGTTTCCTCACTGTTGGGATTTACGCTATCCACCTCTTCTGTTGTTTCTAACCTGCATTAATTGAATCAGGTATTACACTGGTCTTTGCATTTAATCTTATCTTGTCAAAAGATATTTAATTCCACTCCTTCCTGCATTAATTTTTTTTCAATTCACTATTATATTTTATGAGAGTTAATACGTCTCTGTGTTTTATAGAACCTTGCATTTCATCCCTTTTTCATTTTGTAATCATAGTATTATTGGTTGTTATATTCATTTACAGTTAAGATTACTACTCCTTGTGATCTTGTTTCATACTGACAAGAAATTCCTGTGATAGAGTATATAACGTACGGCATTTTCATTTCAATTTATTTCTTCACCTATTTTTATAATTTTGTTGTTTTCCAATGATTTCCTCTTGGAAATTCGAGTACGCTAATAGAGTTTACATTGTAACTCACTATAGCTACCCAGATAATATTAAATCCAAGTCTTTGGTATTTGACAGTAATCCATGAATATTCATCATACACCACTATATTTTGCACTTGTTCGGATATATTATAATACTCTATCCAACATAAGAATTTTCTCAGAGATGTATCAATTCTCCTGATTTCACTTTTCTCATTTAATTATTAAAATATATTTAATGAAATATTAAGAATTTATTTGAAATTATGCGCAATTTGAATTCCTCAGTTTTTCGTATACTCCAAATTAATGTCTGAAGATTACACAAGGTATTACAAAGAGGTAAAATTTGATTATTCTCTATTTAATAATAGGTATAATTTACACTTATTTTGTTAATTTCAATTTCTATATATTTCTTTCTCCAGAGTGAGATTCATGGAATTAGATTTACAAAAAATTTCCAAGTTCGTCCTTCAGGAAGTACTGAGCATTTTAATTATTTACCTCACTAATAAAATGATTATTTGGAAGGCTCTCCTTTTTATCTTCTAACACCAACCATGGAGTTTCATGCTTCTACTCTGTCCTAACACAAGTAATTACACTTCCATGCTTTTCCACATAGTTATTTATTTACAGTGTATTTACTTGTATGTTTCTGTCTTTAGATTTTGATTTGATTCCTTATTTAAATACATGAACTATCATGACTTTTCCCCTTGACTAGTAAGGTAATTTACTATTTAATTTCTTATGATTAATTTCTCAGATTTTACATAAGTTATTTAATTATCCTCATAATTAAATTATAATGAATTTTATTATTGTTTATTGTACAGGTATTGTACCTTACACAATTTATTTCTCATCAATCTGTGTATTCCTCCCACAAGCATTGATAGTCAGTTTTATTCCTTCTATGTACAAGTAGGTCGATAACCTGCAAGAATTCTATCCACTGAGTTATGGGACAATTATTCTTGTGTAAAATTCGTACTAAATATTCAGAATAATTTTATTCGGTTAATGTACTATGGAAAATTTATAATAGCACATTTTATCAGTACTTTCTACAACATTAGTCCTTACATTGGATAATAAGGATTCCTCTCTACATGAATTTTGTATACATGTTTTTCCAAATCTTCAAGTATTGAAACATATATTTGATAATTAAATTCTTGTTTATTAATAAGAATTAATAGATAGAAGCTATCTTTGAAATGGAAGTACATTAGAGATATTTAACTTTTATTGATACAATCATGTTTCTTCCAGATTGTTAATTATTTCTCAGTATACCTAGATTTTTGTTTCGAATTGATCTGCAGGATGATTATGTTAAACAATCCTATTAACATCTATTCAAATTAATATGATTTACTCTATGAATTGAACATCTAATTTCTTACAACCTAACAACAGATTCAAACCCTCATAATTGGGTTTATGTTTTCTATTTGTTGGTTCACTAACTCAATCTCTCTATGTAACTATACAGAATTCAATTATTCTAACAATGGTTATGTTCTGTTAAATACATCAGACTATATGTTGTAAAACTAATATAATTACTCAAAAATATAACCTTTCACATATATTTCTGCATAAACATCATTTATCCAATATATCATTCTAATCATAAAAACAAAATCATAATACAGAATTAAATTAACTATGCATACCACTTAAGGTAAGACTATTTTCCACCCAACCTTGAGCTTTATTTCCACAGCGCGCGCCCCCCCCCCTCAAGTAGAGATAAATTCCTCCAAGGAGTAGACAAACTCTTTTCTACCTAGGAATGGATTATTCAAGCCTGCTTTCCCAACAACTTATTTCCATAACTATGTCCAGTTAACCAAGATGTTGTTTTCCTTTTTTCCTGGGAGTTCCTTTTGTTTTTTCGACAAAATTACTTTAAAACTATCTTTTTCCTATTTCTAGTTTTATTCCACCTCTTCCTAGTAATTTTCCACTTTACTAGAGTATAGTTTTAGATTTTTATCTCCAATCTAATTTTTAAATTTAATTTATTTTCTCCAATTATTTTTGGAGAATCTGGGAAAGTTTTTGGAAATCTTATCCATCCTCATGGACTTGAACTCCCAATATCTAATTATACTCCAGTCTTTGCATAATAATTCAATTTCCATTTTTATTCAATATAAAATAATAAAGTGTGTCCACAATAATTTTTTTCCCTTGGGTCCACTTGACCCTTTAGGACTGTTCAATTTTCTAATAAAAGCAGTAAAGTTAGGGGTATTACATTTGAGCACCCCCCCCCATACTGCTTCGAGTGAGACATTAGTCTGCACAAGCAGATCATTGTCGAAAGGGCCAATAGTTGGAGGGTTTGTTGGTTTATCCATAAAATCTAAACCTAGGTGAGGACCCCTCAAGCCAATAAGGAGCATGTTCGAGTATCCAAGAAGGATTTCTAGTGATGCATTGGAGCTGCTAGCCAGTGTGGATGATCACATGTTCATGATGGTGTCGTGTCCTTACACGGGTTTGGATTGGGGAGGGTGTACCAACATCCTCTTCACATAGGATGAGCCACCAAATGTTAGAAGTAATATTAGTGTTTTCTTTAAATTAATATAGTTTCATTTCATTGTCTCAAATAATTAGAATAAAATTTATTCTAACACGTTCTTTAAATTATTTTAATAAATTGTTTAATGAAATTGTCTAATTATTGTTGTGTACTATATATTTTTTTGATATTGGCACATTTTTTGAGGAAATTATTCCACCCCCACCGGATTACCCTGTAGATGACAAGGAGATGGAGGGCGTGAATCAGGGTAATGGACCTACTCAGGTGCAGATACCTGCAGGCATGCGAGATAGGGCAGACATTGGATTCAAGATGGAGTTGCGCAACCAACTATGTAGACTCCTGGTTGATGAGGGAGTGTGCCCTGCAATGATTAGAGAGATATAGGTTTATCGTACACTCAAAGAGCTTTTGAGGGACATGCCCCATGATATGATGAGCCTTATGTGTCATATCGTCGGAGCTTCTAGGCTACTCGTTGCTAGGAGGGATAGGTGCCATGAAGATGTGTGACACAACAACTCATTAGATGATCATGATCATGAGGGGAGTGATCATTCTAGTACTCCACCTCCTCCTCATTCACCTCATGACAGAGTATATATATATATATATATATATATATATATATGGTGCATGTAATTTATGTTCATGTTGATCTTCTTAATTTACATGTTGGTGTTCATCGTGATGTGTATATTGTTAGGTCATGTTAGATATGTTCATTTGATGTTCTTGTAGATAGATGTGTATGTTATAGCAATTATTTGACATGAGATGTATATTTGATGTTTGTGTTGTGATGATGTTATATAGTGCTTGTGTTTTGTTAGATGATCATGATCATGATGATTAGATAACGTTAGTGAATTTGAATATGCATTTTAGAATATGATGTTTGTACAATGGTTATAATGATCATGATGTTTATTTTTAATATTAAATCATGATATTTATTAAAATTGTAATTAAAATTGTATGTATTGTCATGATTCAATTTTATTAAAATTGTAGGATTTGTAAATTTGTAAAATTGTAAAATTGTAATTGTAATTGTATGTATCGTGATTGTAATTGTAATTATATGTAAAATTGTAAAATCGTAATTGTAATTGTATGTAAAATTTTAAAATCGTAATTGTAATTTTATCGAGTAAAATTTTAAAATTGTAATTGTATTGTGAAATTGAAAAATTATAATTGTAATTGTATGTATTGTCATGATTAAATTTTATTAAAATTGTAAAATTTGTAATTTTGTAAAATTTTAAAATTGTAAATTAATTGTCAAATTTGAACCATAACTATCGTAAAATTGAATCACCATAAAATTGTAAAATGTATATCGTACATATTGTTAAATTACCATAATTGTAAAATTGTCAATTTGTAAAATTGTAAGAATATAAATAATTGTAAAATATTAAATCTAGAATAATATGAATTTTTGTAACATAATAAAGTTTAGAAAATAATGCAAATAAATTAATCTTTAGAATTATCATTATTTTATTATGATCTTACATACCAAAAATAGCAGTATACATTAACACATTTTTAAATTTTTTGAAGATATCATATATATATATATATATATATATATATATATATATATATGATATATATATATATATATATATATATATATATATATGTATATATATGTATATATTAAATTTCATTTATTGAACTAATGATATACTGAAAAACCATTTAAAAATGAAGTAGTTGTATTGTTTTAGGAATTGACATAAAAAAAAAGAGCTTGATACATTGCATTGCTTTCGAGATCAACATAATTGCAAATTATCAAGTGAAATGATTTTAACCTTAACACAATGCAGACCAATTAATTCAAAATACATATTATAATTTTTGGAAAAAAGAGTCTTTTTTATAAGTTTAAGTCCTCTACTTTATAAAAACTCATCTTAAATAGTATAAATGTTGAAATAACACATGTACCATATCACTCTCTATTCTCATCACCCTCATTATCTTCCAGATCGTTTTGCACAATAACGCTATTGTTCTTAAAAATATGTTTTGATCTAGGGTCATGTCTCAATACAAACCACCAATCCCTATCCAAAACACCTGGGTAAAAAAGCACATGGTTGTAGTGTTTGGGGAAAACATAAATCTCCTTAGCATCATCCCACATCTTTCTAGAGTTGATACATATCACGATATTCCTTTACATTATTTCGATCAAAGGTGTCCCACCACTTGCACCTAAAAATAACAAATTGGAAAGAAGAGAAGTCCACTTGAATGATATCTTATATCTTTTCGACGTAACCTAACGTCCCTCGTAATATGTTTTGATCATGGTGGTTAGCTTGAATAAATTGATCTAAAAAGATTTCCACTCCATAGTCTTGTGTCATGTGTCCATCATAGGAATTTTTCTGTGAGAAAATGGTGTCCATATGCCCACATATATGGGAATAAATGCACCTATAAAAAAGTTAAAAAATCATAATGTCATGTTTCCAATAACCCAACTATTAAAATATATAAAGTATATATGTTACATTTTAAAGGTGCATATTTAAGTTTAAAATGTACATAAATAGATTATTACTGAGTTGCTACACCCAATATCTACGTTTAGCGCATCCTCTTCAACACGCGGGTAATGACTGGTTGCACTGTATTTATCTCTGACTTAGTCAGCAACCCAAAGGTTTGGGCATATAATTGGCATATTTTCTTTTAAATGATCAGGATAAGGCACACTTCTACCATTCAACCATCTGAATTTTTTCCTATCACTATCCCATTTCATGCTCTTTCATTCGTACAACGTGACACACAATTGTGTCACTTCAAAATTGTAAAGAATGAATTTATTGATTGCTTCAATTTATTCATTCGATGATGAAATCAAACCGACATATAGTACACATGAGATCAAAATATACATTATATTGAAGTTTATTGTGAATATTTACTTTGTGTAAATTTGACAAATTATAAGTCACTTACTCTTTATCAAGCACATTTTCCCGTTTGTTTGGAGAAGCTCCCCTTCTCTTTTGTCTTCATCCCTTTCATTGTTCCAAATCACTGCACCTAGTGTGTTGTCAATCTACTTGATGTACTCATTGGCATAATAGAAAGAATCATATGATATGTACTCCTATGCCATAGACCCCTCAGATTTTTCCCTTTGTCGAACAAAACCTTTCAATTTCTTCATGTATCTCTCTAAGAATAACATCCAATGAAAAGAAACCCCCCCAACTAATTCAACCTCATCTACTAGGTGGATTAGAAGATGAATTTGCATGTCCATGAAACTCACTAGAAGTTCCTTCTCAAATATACAAACAATCTCAACTATCTCTTGACGACACCTCCATGGAATGCTAGCCACATGAATCTCCTTTGACGTTATCCAACGTACAAATGTTGATAATTTATATATGGCACATCATAGGTCTTGCAGGAAGTCATGTTTCACACACACACACACAAACAAAGGATAATGACACTACAAAGTTATAAGCACATGCAATATAAAAAATTAGTTGTGTTTTATGGTCGCATGGGATAAAAATTGTTAATATAAAAAATAATGAAATAATTCTTTTGAAATTATACGCACTCTTAGAAGATTCAAATAGTCATGCAATTTCAACCCCGAAAAATGGTCTTCAACGGTCAAGCAACGTCGTAGTGAATACCCAAATGAAGATGGCATCCTCACACCCATTATAACTTCCTTTGCCAAAGAATAGCCAATGTGTCAGTTTTTTTCGATGATATGTTCCTCCATAAGGAATATGAAACATTTTTAAATATATGAATGGGATCTAATAAGTGGGTAGTATTAAGATGCTCCCAATATGGGAGGTTATAAAATATAGATTTCCTTTTCATCCCAACAGGAAATTTCTCAACATAGGTTCCGAATAATTCTGAATCATCGAACATAGTCTCCCCTTTTGAATTGAACGTTTCTATCAACTCCTTCTCCTTCTCTCTCTCATATGCTCTAAGCCATTCAACTTGTGTCTTTATTGTAGGCCTTTTTGTTCTCTCCTATTTACCATTTAAAGTAGATGTTTCTCTTATGTAAGGGTGTTCTTCCGGGAGGAATACCCTGGAGTAGTCATAAAATGGCTTTCGTAGGTCGTTTGACCATCTAGCTCCAGAGAAGGTCCACAAAATTTACATCCATAATACCCTTTTGTTACAAGACCTGCCAAATTATTGTATACAATATGCATGACACATTAAAGAATATCATGAAGATCAAAGCAATTACAACGAATTACATTAATATCTGAAAGAATATTATTATGTATATAAACAAATCAATAAACATGTAATTTTCCAGAGCAAAATCCTAAGAATAGATAATCATGTGTCGTGTAAGTAGATATTCCTTACAATGTAAAATCCTCTTTGCGGCGATGGGTCTTGATATATCTTATACATTTATCCCATCCCATAATTCCTTCAATTCATATACAAGTGGTTGTAAGTAGACATCCATGTTTTTCACTTGTCTTCTACCATGGCCTATGAGAGCCAACATAAGATGTTCATTCTTCATAGAAAACCATGGGGGGATATTGTTATTGATCCCTACTATAGGCCAAATAGAATAGTTCATGTTATGGAGGGAATATGGGTTGACATCGTCCATGGCTATGTTGATTCATAGACTTCATACTTCATCCTCAAATTTTTCGGGCCATGTATCCTCTATATGCTTCATGGCTATTGAATATGTTGGGATTCACATAACTCCCAACTCACTTCTATGTGAGGCATGCCATCCTTACAACATAGCTAATTATTTACAATGAAAGAGACTTTGAACCTTTGGTATTATAGGAATGTGCCTCAATATCTTAAAAGGAGGACCACGTGATTTACCCTTATTTTTTTTTTATCATACCTGTTGTTAACATTGGAAAATAGTACAACAAAAGATGGCATTAATTAATGTCAAGCCAAAGGATTTACAGGGCAGGAATACGTTATGGAATCAAGAAAGTATTTAAAATCTCTAAGGTTTTGAGAAAATAAGATTTGAACTAGTCTTAAATGCAAAATTGTGCGCTTAATCCTTCGAGAAGAGCACCTTATACGCGCCTTTTTTTCCGAATAAGCGTGCATTTCTGAAAATGGAAAAATTTCACTTTTTGGGACCACAAAAAGAAAATGACAGTTACTCCTTATATGAAGCCACCTAAGGACAACCACCAGCCCCTCCTTAGACACTATGTGAGCACACAAAGGAATATTTGGAGCACACAATGGAATCATACCTCTCCCTTGGGTCATCATCCATCATGTACCAAGGAAGGGAAGGAGGATTTGAAATCCCCTATATAAAGCCACCAAGAGATGAAGAATGGGTGATCGCATTGTTATGCTAGCCAAAATTTCCCAAGCAACACCATCAGTGTGTGACTTGGAGTTGGAGATAGAGGGGACTCGATTGTTGGCTTCCCAAAAATCCTAGTCCACCATAGTGGAGATAGAGGGAGACTGCATTAGAGGCAGAGCTTGGAAAAACAACATCCTTGCATCAGGACCTAGAACCATTTTCTAGGGACCCTTTGGCAAGAGGGTAAAATTTCTTCTCCATATCAAACATTTAATAATAAGAGGCCTTGATCCATCGTTTGCATTATTATTGTTTGACTCTCTTCAATAGCTTCTATATATTTGTGTTTTAGTTTTTAGTTTACTTTGAGCATACATTTTCATATTTTTTTCCTCTAGATTATATGATTTTGAGCTCCACCACTTTCTACCTATTACCAATAGTTTATAGGGGTAGACCACACCCCTTAAACTAGTGCGATTTCGTATACCCGTGCATTAAATCCACCACAACATGATTGGTGACTCCACTGATGTTTTACATGTTTATGTGGTTGTGCCATCTCTTGCAGGAGACCTTTGTCTACGCTAGAGAGTGGAGCTAATAGTCCTCTGATCCATATTACAGTCCCTAGATTCACTTGGAGTGACAGAATGAAGAAGGAAAATCCTAATATTTTTACTTGCAGGGTTTCTGTGCACAGTTGTTTCTCATAGAAGTGTAGTGTGCGCATTCAGAATTGACCTGCGTGCAGGAAAGCGCACCTGCCAGAGCCTTTTCTACGCAAATTACAGAATGAGATTTCTCTCCCTATATTTTGCATTTTTCTTCTTGTAAGTGTGCCGGGAAGCCCCTAATGTATCTTCCAGCACTTGTGTTGATACCCCACAGTTTCTGAGAACTTACTTTAGCTACTTTCTATAGGCTTAGAGTTAGTTTCATTTTAAGTTGGTTTTTTGCAAAAGGCTTCACATAGTTTAAGTAGGGGGGAAATTAACCATTGAATTCCAAAAAATTTATGTTTTGCAAATTCTGGTATTCAAACTTAGATAAAATAGTCCAAGTAAGTGGCCCAAGACCACACATGCAAAAGCTAGTTTTATTTTATAGTGTATGAATTTTTTAGTTTAGTTCAATTTTTGCATTAGGAGTTGCGGGAATAGGATTGAATTTTCGATTAGAGCAAGTAATATCTACTACCTTTGCACCCTTTCGTGATCCTAGGTAAGCATATGAACACTCTATAATTATAATTCGCCATCTCCATTTAGTTAGTCACATAGATTAACTAGGAAAATTTGAAAGCGACCCTTTATCCACAAATGTTTTCCATTTGAGCCAGGAACAATATAACATAGTTTAACTAGGGGAATTTTGTAAAGGATCATTGATATCCATTTGTTCAAACTATGAGATTTTTCACCATATTCTCACACACACTCACCCAGTAAGAAAAGGAAGACACCTAAAACTAACTTAACCAAACTCACTAAACTCTCCCCACAGGGGCCACAAAAGAATTTATAGTTTAAGTAAGGATCAAGGGGGTAGGCATCCAAAAGCCACCTTGATCATACTTCATATTGAAAAATAGAAGTTGTGTATTTAAGGAGCTTCAAATCCACCTATCAGCCCATGACAAGGAAAACCCGAGCACGGCAGAGACCCGATTCAAAGTGGGTTAGGCTTAGGCGCAGTGCGTGCGGTATTAGTTGGGGCTAACTAACTTGGATGATACTCGATATTCCTAGCTGACTACCAAGAAGCCCAAGACATGAACGCTCACGTGGGATGGTTGTTCTTAGTGGCCAAAAACTAGGGCATCCTTTATCCTATAGGTGATGGTGCAGGCAAGTGCCAAACCCTCTACCCTTACCTTGGTGGATTTTCTTTGTCTAACTGGGGGCGTCGCTAGCTCTTATGGAACATTGTGCCAGCACTCGCTAGAAATATTCTCAAGGCCAAGTTACTTTTGAGTGTGTGAGGATGCATAGGTGTGCTATGATTTTGAGTATCACGTGCAAACAAACAAAAAACCAACTTTTTTGCTTGATTGATCACATAGATTAAGTTAAATGGAAAACACATTTCATTTTCACTTTGTTTTAGGTATGTAGCCATAAAATTTCTTTGATTATAGACTCTATCCTCTCAAAGTTTTCCAAAACCTAACCTGGTCGACACTTGAACGGTCCTAATGGAACCTCGTCAATCCAGGCGTCTTTTGGACCTCCCCCCATTACAGGGATGGGTTCCAGGTCTTTCGCCATTCAGGCGTCAAAGATGGAACACTGCCACCATAATTGGTTCGTCCTTCATTGGAGTAACCATAGTTGGGAACCCTAGTCGGTCTCCCAACACCACACCACACACCACTCCTCCCTCGACCCCTGGGGGGTGTTGGTGTCCCGTGTTTTGATAGTTTGGAAAATAAAAAGACAAGTCAACATCAGAACCAATATTTAGAGTTACAGAATCTAGTCCTCTTGTTCTCAGAGAGGGATCTCTCAAATGTTTGTTTGCAAAAGTTTATCTTGTGTGCTTTGAGTATTGATTTTAGACTAGTTATTAAGTGCAGGTGTTTATTTGTTTGATTGTTTGGTTGGAATGATACAACAAAACATGAAAGGCCTAGGAAAGATATATAGGACAGCGAAATATATATTTCATTGGGAAATGGAGTCAAGAAAAGGTCATAGAAAACTCATCAATGGATATTGGATATCAAAGGGAAAATCTAACTTGGCCACAGGATCCTTTTGTTTTTGGAATGGGATGAACATTAATGATTTAGAAAGAGAATTTTAATTCTCAACAAAGGGAATTTGAAAGCATAACTTGGACAATAAAGAGTTTTTTAATAGACAGGTCTAACCATGAAATCTACAAATCACACCTTTAAGAAAATAATGATTTCAAAACAACTTTTAAAATGAAATCTAAGATTCGGGGAACACCCTATTTCCTCAAAGATCTTATTTCAAATGACTTAGAAAACATAAAAGATTCACTGATAATTGCAGTCATAGAAGAGGGAACACCTAAAAACATCTATGATCATAATTATAATGACCTTTAAGCCAACTGCTTAAGTGAGGACAAAGGGAAAGATCAAAACATACCTCTTTGATTCACTATAAACAAAGAACTTCAAAGGGAGACTTCAGTAATAGTTTCTAAGTGGAAGCAGACAAGTAGGGAAAACCATAATCATGCTAAAGCCAACTATTCAAACTATTAGGGAAATAAACAAGCATGAAGACTAAAGAGAAAGATTAAAGCCCCTAAAATACTTCAGCAGAAGAAAACATTAAACAGTGAAGGGTGAACAGGTCTAAGGTGCTTCCAAGAGTTATTTCTTAGCCTAAAACTTTCAGCCTACTATAGTAAGAGATTATGGAACATAATGAAAACAGGGGAAAACATGAAACAGTTCAGAATACTTCACCAACAGCCAAGCTCACGGATCCAATGATAGAGCCTTCTCAGGAACAAGCATGCAACAACATCGTCAAGACTTCCAAGACTCCAACTTCTTCTTCAACTTCAACTGAATATGTATTTATTTCAGAGAGTTTCAATATTACAACTTGTGATCAAACAACAACCAATCAACCAACAACTTCTCATCTTCTATAGAAGTATTTATAGAAGAATGAGGAGGTGAGAATTAACAAAAAGATCTCATGGACCATTAATACATATTTAAATGACTTCTCGGCCTTTTGAGGGGCTCGATGGAGAAGTGTACAGGTGGATCACTATATTAATATTTTACAATTAATATCAAAGCTCGGTGGGAGCCTTATTTGACTTTGAGGCTCTGCGTAATGTTTGGAGTAACTCTGTAGATATTTGTTGCATTAGTTTCCTGTGGCAGAATTAACTTCTTGGCAGCGTTGGAGGAAGATATTTCTTTAAGCAATAACTTCGCCCTCTGTTTGAAAGGTTTGAGGCAACAGGTGGCTTTGTGGTAGTTGAGGAATCAATTTTCCTCAAATGCAGTGGTGGAGGTCTTTTCTACCTGTCAAACACTTATAGTTTCTCCTGAATGTGTTTTAACTCTTGGAATTAGGCTTTTGATAGTAATTTTTAGTCGTAATTCCCATATGTGTCTTCAATCTTCTATTCTTCTGTGATGTGTCTTCAAAACTGATACTCTTTTAAATTGCGTTTAAAATGTAGTGTCTTGTCAATGTGCAGAGCCGCGCAGGGCTTCTAAAGGCATCAATGCCCATGGAAAATTTAATAAAACATTGAATGAAACCCCACGAATGGTTCTCTTTAATAGCCTAAAGGCGCGGAAAACGTCTTTCCTGGTCTTCGGCCCTTCTTCATTATATAGTGAAAAACCATAATAAAACTCCTGCAAAACACAAAAATAGTTAAGAAATCCTGCAAAAATAGGTTAAACTGCTTCAAAAGGTGGGAGAGGAGCGTAGTCGTTGGATCGGGACACATGGATGTTCCAGATCTAATCGGGGAATCGCAATCGGCGGGAGGTGGAAAAAGGGTTCGATGAGAAATCTCCAATGTGATTGCGCGATCGGGAGGGCAGAAGCGATTAGATGATGACTGTTTGATCTGAGGATCTGATCAATGGTGGAGAATGCATCGGGATGTCGCAATCGGAGGGGCAAACAAAATTCATGTGATTTAAACTTTGCGATGCGATTGAAATCTCTTATGCGATGGAGCGTTGGCCGTTTGATCGGCTGTTGATCAAGAGCAGAGATGAACCGGGAGAAAACCTTTATAATATATGAAGAAACAAAGGTTTGAAACAAAACAAAGGTTTTTCAGCTTCAGGGGCGGAAAAAGTGCATAGAATAAAAATAGGCGCCCGACTGTGGGGCCTTTAATTATATGGAGGATAATATGCCCGGGGCGTATTTGAAACAAGGGCCAATCACAATTGGAGTTTTTGGAACATGGTTTAAGACTTGCGCACTTGTTTCTTTCCGATGCGATTAGCGCTCGGGGTCTTTCACACTTGGTTTTTCAAAAGAACCATGAGACCTGGAGTTATATCAAAAGGGAGCCGGTCATATTGGAGTTTATATGATGCAAAGCTAATCGCCTCAGAACTTTTGGTCTATGGCAAAAGACTTGCGTTGTTTGAAATTGTGCGATGCGATTAGCGTCGAAAGGCTTTGGAGTTTGGTTTTGATGCAGGGGCATGTGGGGGGAAGTGGTTGGGACTTAGCCCAAGGGGCTTAGGTCCATAGTAATAAAACTTGTTTTTAATGAAAAATTTTCAAGGTTTTAAATGGATTTGGTGGTTTCGGCACAGTTCAAAAAGAAGTTTTAAACCATGTAAGGAGGATTTTCATGAATGGAAGGAGAAACTTATGAAAAGTAGAGGAAATAATATGGAGAAAAGGGGAAGCAAATGAAGTTTATTTATGAGTGGAAGAAGGGGGGAAAATGATGGATTTTCAGTAGTTTCTTACATGAAATCAACAGAATTAATGGGAACAGCAACGAGGATTTTGGACAGAGGCATGAGGCCTATAAGGAGTCTCTAAGAGCCAACAATTTTTAGTGATAAAATTTGTTCCTTGGAGGCTCAAAAAAGTCTTATCCACCTTTTGGTATAACAAATATTATAGGTGGCTAACAGTGGCTCCACTTGGGGATGGTGCCTTCTTGAAGGCATCAAGAATTTCAAACCTGCATTCTCTGGGAGGCTGACCTGTGCCTGATCCATTGGGCTGCCTTTATTTGATTGAATGATCTTATTTTTCTCTGGAAATGCTAAGAGCCATGGAAAACAATGGATTTTTCATCAACAAGCTTTCTACCTACCCAATCCTACTGATCTAACATTTTTTCTTTCTAGAGTGCATTTGGATTGGCAAACTCTCTTTCAACATTTTATTCATTTTGAAAGCAAAAAATCTAATCTAGTTATACTTCTTATTTCTCCATGGATTCAGATTAAACAGTTGAATCCATATAATTCTCTACCTAATCTACTATATGTTTGGGATTAAACTGTCCAATCAGATTTCATTCTCTAATTTCTACAACAGAAATTTAAAAAACATCCAAGTCAAGATTAAGTTGTTTGACTTGCTGTGATCTATGGCATAAGAACAAGTTGCACATAGACATTATTTTGCAGAAAATTAAATCAAAATGCAAGGATTAAGATCTGGAAGTTTTACAGCACTTCCTTCATCTTTTACAGCTCTGTTTGTACTACTGTGTGAGCTGTTTTCTTCATCATCTGGTTCAGATTTTGAGCTGATTAGAACCAGTTCTGCATCTGTTTTGACTCAAAAAATAAAACATATTTGAGTCATCTTTCTTTTGGGAAACTTAGGTTCAGTTTTTTAGCTTGTTTGAACCTTTGATTTATATCCTAAACTATCTACTAATAAGCCAATATTAAACAGTTTGGAAAATCGAATTCACTATCCTATCAGCAAAAAAATTTAAAGCTAATTAGTCAAGATTGAATAGTTTGACTAACTAGAAGTGTGTTTTGAGGAGTGGCCTTTAAGCTTGCACACTTTCAGAATTCATTTTCCTTTTGGCATGGGGATGTGCCTTTCTTGTTTTCACAATCTTCCCTCTTTTCTTTTTTTTTCTTTTTCTTTTTTTGTATGTTTTTGTATTTTTGATTTTTCTAACTTTGAATGCAATGGTTAGACTATGATATTTACAATGAAAAATAAAAATTCTTTGAAACCTAGGATTCTTGGTAGAAGTAATGCTTGAGCATCCTGCCATTGACAGGACCTTCATATAGATCTTCTCCATTCAATTCTTTCAAGAAAAATGTATTGTGACCCCTCTCAACATGAATAATATAGGGCCCTTTCCACAAGTTCTCAAACTTGCCATGTTTTCCCTTCTCTTCTCTTCTTGAATCCCATTTAAGAATAACGTTTCCAACTTGGAAATTGTTTGCCTTAGTCCTTTTATCAAATTTCTTCTTCATATTCTCTTGGACTAACTGTGTTCTTTCATAGAATTCCTCCCTGGTTTACTGTAAATGGATTGTTTGGTTGATTCTTCTATGCATATCATTGTCTTCAATCTGTTAGGGTCCCGTGATTTGGCCGATTGGTGAGCCAAATGACGATGTAACATCAAGCCAAGCTTTGGAGCCCAAGGACCTAGCCTTCCTGGACTCAGAGAGGGCTCTCTCTATATGTGTAAAAGATGTCAGTGTGTTTGCTTATGGTGTTCTGATATTAGGCTAGTTATGAAGTGAGTTTTTTGATTTTTGGTTTTTTAAGTTTGTGAGGGATAAAACTAATCAAAGATATAAAATAGGTAACAAGAAGTCAGATCAACTGGGCTATGGGGTCAAAAAGGTCAAGGAAGCTATCATATGATGATATAAGGCTGTTGTAGGGCCGATTTGATTCAAGGTAGAAAGGATCTTTGGGAAAAATGGAGTAAATGGACATCAAGTTTGTGAATAACAAGGAGTTTCAAGCATCACTGGTTCAATAGATAACATAAACATGGTAAAGAAAATCCTTAATCATGCAGAATGTAACTATAAACTAATCAAACATCGAAACAAACATTCAAGCCATGCATAGAAGTATAAGACCCTCTAACTTTGGGAAATGGCTATCAGACTTTGGGGAAAACACATAAGACGAACTAACAACTCAAAATAATATGCCGGAATGCCTAAACACAGTCTTTAAGTTATTGGGCACTTTGACAAACAAGCTTTCATAGTTTTAGGCAAAGGGCTAGATCGGGACTAGGCCTCCTTGGTTCAACAAGATGATAATCTAATCAGTCAAAGAGATAGTTTCATGGACATAACTATGGACAGTCATAGGTAAGCAGGGCCAACCATACATCCTACTCAACATGCATAGAACTTATGAATAAAACTAGCAACAATATCCTTAAGTTACTAAAGAGCAGTTAAGAATTCTTTAGCGCAACTAAGGAAGAAGAAAACATAAAAGCTATGAAGATTCAGGAATTTTGAGGTGCCTCCATGGGCATATCTCAAACTTAATCTCTATTGATCTATAGCAAGAAAGAAGCATGTATCATGAATGAAAAATAGAAGACAACAACAAAGCAAGAAACACTATACCATTCTACCATGTCATGGAATCCATCAACAATCCTTCATCATTCATCAAAAGCATCCAAGAGGCAGTCCAAAATCATAACACAAGTATGTTCTTCAAAGCTCATATGACCAATATATTACTTCTTCTCTCAAGTTCAGCCTTGTTTTACAATGAAGCCTTGCGGAATAAATAGGCTCAAGTAAGGAAAACCTCATGGTGCAACTAGTTATCCCATTGGCCTGATCAAAATATCTAAACTTGTCCTTGAGGCTTTGCAAAGCCCAAGGCACAAAATATCCCATAAAATATCTAAAAAAATGATAAAAATGGAAATTATATTGAATTTGCATCATTTTCCAAGTGCAAAAATAGCTAAACGCACATTTGGAAAAAGCAGATTTTTGAGGTTCAAAAATTACAAAAATACTTCAAATTTATATCAGAAAAAGGTCCTCTGACTTGCTGGAAACATTTGGCAGCCTTCCCGGGGTTGAAATGAGGCTCATGATGGCCCGTTGGAAAGATCCCTGTGTCTACTTTTTGGCGCAACTGAAATCACCTCAATCTGATGCCTGGAAGTCTTCCAAATCTGTACTTATGTGTAAAAAGCCAGGAAATTGCAGACCGCTAATATGCTGGGAAGAATGTGCAAAAAGTGAGCATTTTTCGCCATTTTGAGGGGGCGAATGATCTCCAAATGCTCTGAAAATCGCTGAGGACCTGATCATGAAATTATGGCATCAACTGGTGTCATCCTCCTCCCTTGAAAAATCCTCAAACTGAAATGGCGAAATTATGAGTTTTCGACCAAAAACTCAAAAAATGCCAAAAAACAAAAAGTTGTCGGAATAGGCCCAAAATTGGCACGCATGACCCTCAAGGGTCCCTAGCAACATGATCTGAAGCTGAGGCAAAAAATGTCAAGTGCTGACATGCCTTTCTCCTCTTTCCGTGCTGGGCGCTTCCCCTTTGCCTTCTTCAGTTTCTCTTGGGCTGCCTTTAGTTTGCGCCTGACAAACTGATTCAACTTTTGAAAGTGATGTGTCCTCTTCCTTTGCAGCTCCAGATCTCTGTTTTCTCTTTCAAGCTTCATCTCCAAGTGTTTGTTGGCCCTTTCTAACCATGCCTCTTTGTTTTCTTCAATTTCCTGCTCAAGTAGGGCGATGAGGGGAAAAGCTTGAAGGTGGGCCTGTTCTTCTTCTTTCTGCTTTTCCAAGGCTCTTTTAAGCCCTATGGTTCTAGGCCTCTTCTGCCTAGGCTGGTCTCCCTCTTCTTCTTCCTCATCAAACTCACCGATGAGCTCCTGTATCCTCATTTGCACCTTAGCTACTTCATTTTTGTATTTGATTTCCCGTGCTTCATGAACAGTTGTGTGAACACTCATCTGTTTGTTTTGGGTTTCCAAGAAATAGTTGAAGTTCCTTGCCCATTGAATATCATTTTCCAATGTCTCAATTTGCCCCTCTTTATGGATTAGGAGGTTTTCAAGAAGGCGGGCTTCATTATCGCTGTCATCACTTTGGATTGGAATGACAGCTGATGCACCTTCATGTTCTTGACTTTTTCCAACCTTTCTTTTCCCTTTGAAGGCCAATCTTGCACTTTTCCTTCTTGGCATGCTAGTGGGAGACCTCTTGGGCAATTTTCTTTTGCTAGGGACAACTTTTGTCACTTTTGGAGTGGCAGCCTTAGACCCTTTCTTCCTTTTTGTGCTGAGCTTTGTTCTTTTGGGAGGAGGAGACACAACTGCTTTACCTTTGAAATATTCTTGAAACTGCTGCTCTCCTTGAGGCTACTGGGTGTCTTCTTCTTGCTTTTCAATTTTCTGTCCTACTTCAATGCCTTGTTCAATTTGTGTTTCAACCTGCTGCCCTTTTTCACTAAAATCAAGCTGCTGCTGTGCTTGGATTTCCTGCTCATTTTGTGGCTCAAGTTGTTTCTCAACTTCTTGCCCAAGCTGTTGTTCCTGTCCTCCAATATCAAGCTGTTGTTCTTCATCTTGTACCTGCTGTTCATCACCTTCTGTTTGTTGCTGACTTTCACCACTGTCCTGCTGTTGTTCCTCATCTGTTGTTTGCTGCTCTACATCCTTTTCCTCTTGCTCATGACCCTTCTCTTCTTGCTGTCTACTCCCCTCTCCTTCTTCCTGTTGTCCTGGCTATTCTGTAGTCATTTTGAGCCTCCTAGGAGTGGGCCTGCTGGACAAAGGCACAGGGCGATGAACAGGCTGAGTGGGAGATATATGGACAGGAGGAACAGTAGAGAAATCTAGGTGACTGATGAATACATCCCATGGAACCTCTTTCTTCTCTAGCTGGTGTAGGAAGATAATCTTGATAAGAGAATGATGGAAAAGGGAAGGTATTTGCAGAGATGGAGCCTTCTTCTGGACTGTGGATGCCATCTTCTCGATGCTTTTGCATAAAAAGTAAGGGAGATTGAGCCGCCTAGTTCTAGTGAAATGCATCAATAGTCTGACATGATAGGAATAAACTCAAGAAAATCTCCCTTCACAAGTAAAATACTTCATTATGACTTTCATTAGAGGGGCATAGCTGTCAAGAAGATAGGAGAAAGGAAAAATGGCAGTGCATGTATCTCTGTACTCGGGCTTGATGAAAGGCTTATAGTCACTCAAATCTAGATGGGCCTACTTGAACCATTTCTCGCCATGATATGGAATTTTAGTTGCCTTGGACACATACCTTGGAGAGATCTTGAAATCAAGACTTGCCACTTGGAAATGTTTTTCTTTCAATCTCAGCGCGCATAGGTGTGTTAATGGTGAAAAACTTTTGACCTCCTGTAACTTCTGGCAGAAATCTAGGCAACCTACTTCATGGAAGTTGAAAAGGATGGATGGATGAGCATTAACCTCTTCTGTAGAGATTGGCTCATATCTTTTATGCGGACCACTTCTATTGTCTTGCCTTGGAGGCATTTTGACCTAAATGTGCTTTTGAAGAAACAAACTGCCTCACTATGTGTAAACTGCCTTCTTGGAGTCAAACTGTGTCAATTCACTGTCTTGATAGAGAAACAATGTAATTTGGATGATTGCAACAAGTTTCCTTACAATACAAAAACCCCTGCTTTTTCAGAAAGTGGCTAGACTTTGCAATCATTACAAACTTGCCTTTCCTATTGTGCCAATTTCTCAACAAATTTATGTCTTATGCAATCAACCCTTAGTGTAATCAGATAGTCACTGTCACAGTCCTGGAACAAAGATAACAGAGTTTAAAAAAGCTCCAAAAGTTTTAAGTAGAGGCTGTAGGAGTTTTCTCTTTTCAAAATAATCAAGGCCCCTTATCAATGTAAACGTTGCCTTTGTAGAAAAAACCTTTACTCTATATGAACATCCACTTATCAAGTAAGCTCGAGGAATAAACAACAGCCAAGCCAAAACACAGTGAAAACTGTGTCTTTCTGTGAGATATAGGAGTCACTTTTGCCCTGTAGCTTTCAACCAACAAACTGTTTTTTAACAAAAACCATTTTTCTTATTACACTTCACTATTCTCTATTGGCATGTCATCTCATCAAACAAAATCATACCACATACATAGTCAACCTCCAGTGTGGGCATACAGTCAAACTCACTGTTATGGAACAAGGTGGCAGAGTTTTTGAAGAATTTTTTACAAGTTCAACCAAGCCTGTAGGAGTTTATCTTGTCAAACAGTTAAAGCACTTTATCAATGTGAAACCTTTTCCTTTGTAGGAGAAACCTTTTCTCTTATATGAATATCCACTTATCAAAATAAACTCGAAGAACAAAAGACAGTCAAACAAATACACAGTGAGAAATGTCCTTTTCTGTGAGAAATAGGAGTCACTTTTGCCCTTTGATGCTTTGAAGGTATAGGATCTCTTGTCCTCTGATTAATAAAGGTGGAAACACACAGCTCCTAGTTCAACAAAAATTTCTTTCCTGTAGGTGCCTTTAATAACACATTCAGCATTTTACCACAGTTTTACACCTCGGATCACCATACAGCAAAAACACTATTTTTTCAGATGTGTTGACCAAGTTTGAAAGCTTTGTATGCTGTGGTATGGAAAATTTGTAGCAGTTCAACACACTGTTTTCTTTATACTAATCTGATCCTAAACAAACTCCAACTGTATATGGACAGCCTCAACTTTGCTTCACCACGGTAGTGAGTGTGTTTTGATGATCTTTTAATAAAAATACAGCTCACAGGTGTTTTGATATTTCAACAGTCAATCAGAAAAAACATTATTTTTCCCTCACACCACAGCTTGAAAACAGAGCTTCTTAACCCTTCATATCACTTAGCACTTTGTTTCAAAAACTGAGAGGGTTCATGGAAATACCTCGAGAATATGATGAAAAACCTTATTGATGCATTTATGCCAGCTCCGGAGGTGTTTTGAATAACTTAAGAGGGTCATACAGATGCGCGACGTGCTGGGCTTTCAGAGTGCTGCGCCAAATCAAACTGTTGGGTGGCTCTGTCGGGTCGGCCGGGCGCCGTGTAGAGGCGCGTCGCGCACACGTACAGGCGTGTCGCGCGGCTGTTATCGGCCTGTGCAAATCTTCTGCTGAGCACGTCGCGCAAAACTCCAGGCAGGTCGCGCTGTTACAAACATCCAGAAACTCCTTCAAACCACTCGAAACCTCCTTGTTTGATCTTTGAGGGTAGCAAAGAGGCTTTGCTAGGGATCGGTGAATTTCAAAATGGATGACAACGGCTTTGATATTTGTTTGAAGTAATGAAAACCAACGGTCCCCTTTGATTTTTGACTTGAGAGGGTTCTTTTCAAAGTTTTGAAAAAGGTTTATTTTCTTTTTACATTCATATTGGAAACCTCACTATTCGCAAATGAACTAAACTTCTTTGTTTAATCAAAACCTAAAGGTGATGATTTCCCTCTTTCGAAGCTCATTTTCCCTTCTTGAAATGACATAATCTTTTGGAGAAATATGTCCTTTAGACTTTTGACTGTTCCTTATTTGAAGAAATTCCTCCTCCTGCAGCAGTGGTATGTGGATTCTGTCTTTGATGACTTTCAAGGCCTGAAGAACTAAACCAAAGTATTCTTGTATTTGCTGAGCTTGTAAACTTGTAGGAACCTTTGCTTTTAAACTTGGTTTGACAGATTTCTGTATCTAATTTCTTCATTGACTCTCTCCCTAACTGTAGGTATTAACAACTTTCTGCATTTTTTTTGGACTTTGTTTATGGTCTATTTACTTAAGAAGAGCACCTTTTCACTACATTCCTCTGCTCAAAACATATCATGTAATATCTCTGTTCATTGAACAATGAAAACTTATTTTTGCCTTGAACTTTCTAAAACACTGACAGTCTATCAAAATAACTCCTTTGCCTATGATGAACAATAGTTCCAATGGTGATGTCTCTTGGTGATAAAACTCAAATTGCCCTTGCCAGCTGATTTTCTTTCCATGCTTTTCAAAGTTTTCAAAACTCAGATCATAACTTGTGGATAAGATGTCCTTTGACACTTTGACTGTTCTTACTTAGAAGAGGAAATGTCTCTTTTTGGAGCAGTGGCATTTAGATTTTGCCTTTGATGATTTCCAAAACCTGAAACACTGTGCCAAAGCTCTTTTTGTACTTGATGAGCTTGTATACTTGTTTGTAAGAGACAAACTAGATCAAATACATTTTTGCTCTGGGTATTATGCCATAACCTTGCCTGCAATGTAAATCTAATTAGGTGACAGGTTTGCTTGATTGTAGATGCAACTGTCAGGTGTCTTTGAGCTTTCTTCTTTGACTGTGGGTAGAAGATAAAACAGGGGATGATGCATCAGAGTTAGAAAGTGAAACAAGGATAGCTGCCCTTTATGTTTCCTGTGAAGGAGCTCTTCACTGTCTCATTGCACTGCTCTTTGCTGAGGGGAACTAAAATATCACCATTTTCCTTGGTCAACTTATGAAAATTCATTTGAAAGATAATCTCTGTGAGTAGGGAGGTTAGCATCCTTGAAAAACAACCACCTTTTCTTCTGCCTGTGTAATGACATGACTTGTCAATTTTTCTTCAATTTGGTCTTGTTGAAATAGCAGGCTGCTTATGATTAGAATTGTTTTCACTAATGATATGTCTCTCCAAGGTTTTAAAAATTCATATGATTTGAAAACTTCAAATGACTTCCTTTACAATACCAAAACTTTGTTTTCCCTTTTCTTGCACACTTCAGATCCTAGCCCTATTATGATCATCACTGTAGGTTTTAACCCTGAAAAGAAATTATCTACACACGAATCTTATAACATAAAATAAACAATAGCGAGAGCATAAAACATAAAACAGATCAACACAGAGATTTTCCCCTGGATCCCAAATCGGGACGACCAGCTTGATTTTTCATTATATTCCTTTGAGTGTTACAACACATATATATACATGCCGAAGCATACATAAACCCCAATCCATTAACCCTGGATTAGAACATAACCGTAGTTCCCTTGACTGGATCTACAAAATACCAGGGGCCGAAAACCATCGAACCCCAAAACCATGTGAAAAACCATGCACAAAACCATGGGCGGATCCGCCTATGAGTGGGTCCGCACATAAAACAAATTTTCCCCCCGGACCCCAACGGTGGGGACTGCTTCGCCCCTCGTGACCCCGCAGCTACGCCCGACGCAACATACAGCGCGTGGGGCTAATCGTGGAAAGAATATAACACATACCCAACATTCTCCCACTTGTTGTTTTCTTTCCACAGGGGGCCACAGGAGAGCTTAGTCATTGGGCCAATTCTTCAACACCCATTGTTTCTCTACACCAAGAGAACTTCTGAGTGCTCACGGACTTCGTCAATGCATCTGCAACATTCTTCAAAGTGTCCACCTTTACCAGCAACACCCTTTTAGCCTCAACCATATCTCTAACAAAGTGATATTGAACATCAATGTGCTTGGTCTTTGAATGATAAGCAGGGTTCTTAGCCAAGAAAATTGCACTTTGGCTATCACAGTCTATCCTTATAGCTTGCTGTACCAACCCCATACTTGAACACAATCTCTGCAACTAAACTGCTTCCTTGCTTGCATGAGTGGCTGCTATGTATTCTGCCTCTGTAGTTGAAAGAGCCACTACAGACTGTCTTTTACTCATCCAACTGACTGCGCCTCCAAATAGGCTAAACACATACCCACTTGTAGATCTTCTTTGGTCCAGATATCCAGCCCAGTCTGCATCAACAAAACCACGAATGTCCAATATTCTTTCCAATCCTGGTCTTCCCTGGTAGCACAATCCATAATCACTAGTGCCACGTAAATATCTGAAAACCCGCTTCACTGCTGTCCAATGCTCCTTCCCTGGGTTTGACATAAACCTGCTCAATACTCCCACTGCATGTGCAATGTCTGGTCTAGTACAGACCATTGCATACATCAAGCTACCCACTGCACTTGCATATGGAACACGGGACATATACTCCTCTTCTTATTGTGTCTTGGGACACTGTTCAGCAGACAGCTTTACACCTACAGGAATAGGAACATTCACCGGTTTACTATCCTGCATATTGAACCTCTGCAATATAGTCTCGACATACTTCCTATGGTTTAACCAGAGCTTCCTCTTTGCCTGATCTCTCTTAATTTCCATGCCCAAAATATAGTTTGCAGCACCAAGATCCTTCATGTCGAATTTGGAGAACAGTTGGGTCTTGAAATCTTGGATAATTTCTTTGTCATTTCCAATCAACAACATATCATCCACATACGAGACCAAATAAATAACACGGTCACCAATTAATTTAAAATAAACACAGTGATCCTCCTTGCTTCTGGTGAAGCCAAGTCCCCATATGTAGGTATCAAATTTCTGATACCACATCCTTGGTGATTGTTTTAACCCATACAGAGACTTCTTCAACCTGCATACCAGTTCTTTCTTACCCTTCACCATAAAGCCTTCAGGTTGCTTCATGTAGATCTCTTCTTCTAGATCCCCATGAAGAAATGCTGTCTTCACATCCATCTGTTCTATCTCAAAATCAAATGCAGCAGCAACAGATAAAAGTAATCTAATAGAAGTAACTTTGGCAACAGGAGAAAAAATATCACCAAAATCAATTCACAGCACCTGGGAATAACCTTTTGCTACCAACCGAGCTTTGTATTTCTCCACCTTGCCTTCTACATTCATCTTCTTCTTAAACACCCATTTGCTCCCAATGGGCTTCCTTCCAGTCGGCAACTCCACCAGATCCCATGCATCGTTTTTGTGCAAGGATGCCATTTCATCAACCATGGCCTCCTTCCAGAGTTTTCCATCCTCTGAATCTACTGCCTCCCTGACAGTTCTGGGTTCATCATCAATTATAGTTAAGGCAAAACCTGAACAGAAAGCAGATGGACTATACCTTTCTGGTTGCCTTCTTTCCCGAACTGATCTTCTTAAAGCTGGAGTTTGTGGCTCATCATCTTCTGAGTCTTCTTCTGTTGTAGAGTCCGATTCATCCTCCTTTAGCTCAAACTCTATCTTCTCAGGTTCCTTTGGTAGGACTTCATGTTTAACAACATCTTTCACTTCTCTAAACACCACATCTCATCTGTACACAACCTTCCTTGTTTCTGGGTTCCAAAGCTTGTAACCCTTTAAACCATCCTTATACCCAATAAAGATGCACCTTTCAGATTTATTATCCAACTTAGTCCTTTTCTCCTTTGGAACATGTACATATGCATCACATCCAAATACCCTTAGATGTGAAAGAGAGGGTTTCTTACCAGTCCATACCTCATGTAGGGTCTTATCCTCCAACGCTGATGAAGGTGATCTGTTAACTAAGTAACATGCAGTCT
This sequence comes from Pinus albicaulis, assembly GCA_034641835.2. Taxonomy (NCBI): domain Eukaryota; kingdom Viridiplantae; phylum Streptophyta; class Pinopsida; order Pinales; family Pinaceae; genus Pinus; species Pinus albicaulis. The sequence continues at coordinate 214,063,388 of CM076571.1, forward strand.
CCACTGCCTCTGCCCAGAATTCTTGTCCTAACCCGGTACCACTGAGCATGCTTCTTGCCTTTTCCATCAGTGTTCTGTTCATTCTTTCTGCAACTCCATTTTGCTACGGTGTGTATGGAGTAGTCTTCTGTCGTGCTATACCACACTTCTTACAGAACTCTTCAAATTCCTTCTTGCAGAACTCCCCACCATTATCTGTCCTCAACGCCTTTATCTTCTTCTCTGTCTGATTTTCCACCAGAGCCTTAAATTCTTTAAATTTGTCAAAGACTTCAGATTTCTTCCTCAAGAAATATATCCATGTGTTCCTTGAGAAGTCATCTATGAATGAAACATAGTACACAGATTTTCCTAGTGACGGAACTGACACAAGTCCAAACACATCATTGTGCACAAGTTCTAATATTTTGTTTGCCCTCTTAGCACCAGAGGGAAAACTCACTCTATTCTGCTTCCCATATACACAATGTTCACAGAAATTGAAATCCAGAGAGCAATTAGACATACCTTCTACCATACCATTTCTGTGCAGTATCTGAAGGCCCTTCTCTCCAATATGTCCAAGCCTTTGATGCCATAGCATGGTCTTTTCTCCAGAGACAGCTAGGATTTCCGCTCCACTTTCAGGAACCATAGAACTATTACACCCATCAATAACAGTGCTACCTTGTAGCTTGTACAGAGTTCCAGTCCGAACTCCCCGCATTAATACCAGTGCTCCCCGAACCATCTTGCAGGCATCTTTCTCGAACACTGTTTTTACACCTGCATCATCCATCTTGCTTACAGAAATCAGATTTCTGGCCAATGCAGGAATATGCAGAACACCAGGAAATGTTCTAATCCTTCCACCTTGCAGCTTCAGCTTGACCTTTCCACGTCCGACGATTCTGGCCTTCCTATCATCCCCTAGGAAGACATCACCACCATCATATTTCTCATACTCGCAGAACCACTCCCTATGGGGAGTGAAGTGAAAGGATGCACCTGAGTCAATCAACCATGACTCATGATCTACATGTGTGTTTGAAGAAGAAGCCAAATACACATCCCCACCTTCATCCGAGGTGGTTTTTGCCTCTGCAGAAGGAGCTTCATCAGATCCCTTTCCTTTCTCAGGAGCTTTAGATCTGCATTCCTTTTTGTAGTGCCCTTCCTTTCCGCATTTCCAGCACACCTTTACAAACTTTCCGGGAGATTTAGATCTCCCTCTAGATTTAGATCTCCCACTTGAAACCTTATTCTTGTTTCTATTCTGGGACCTTCCTCGTACAGATAAGGCATCTCCATTTTGACCCTCCATATTTCTCCGTCTCATTTCCTCCGACAGCAAGGCTGAGACAATGTCATCAAAATTCAAGGTAGTTGTGTTGCTACCTATTGCAATAACCAGACTGTCCCACGAGTCTGGTAGAGAACACAACAAACTAATGCACTTATCTTCATCTGAGATTTTAATATGTGGGAACGACAAGCCCCGACTTCCACGATGTTGTGAAGGGCGTTCGGATGCTCATCATAGGGTCTCCATCCTTCATCCTCGGGTTATACGACTTTTCCCGCGAGAACAACTTGTCACCAGAGACTTAGATTGGTACAAAGTCCCAAGTTTTTCCCACAAATTCTTCGATGTAGCTTCCCCAGATACATTCAACAATACTGAATCTGAGACACACAACCGTATTGTGCTCTTAGCCTCCCGATCCAGTTTCTTCCAGTCTTCATCTGACATTGCCGTTGGTTTAGTACCTGGATCTACCGCGATCCACTGATCTTTATCCACCAGCAGATCCTCCATCTTGAGCTTCCACAACTCAAAACTCTGACCATTAAATTTCTCGATCTCTATCTTTCCGCCGCTCGCCATATTATTTCACCACAAGAATCGATCTCGCATATCTCCCACTGAACAGTGTCTACCACAGGCCCGAGCAAAAAACCCTCAGCAGCAAAGGTGTCCCCTTGAAGCCGAAACAACTCTGATACCAAATGTAGGTTTTAACCCTGAACATAAATTATCTACACACGAATCTTATAACAGAAAATAAACAATAGCGAGAGCATAAAACATGAAACAGATCAACACAGAGATTTTCCCCTGGATCCCAAATCGGGACGACCAGCTTGATTTTTCATTATATTCCTTTGAGTGTTACAACACATATATATATACATGCCGAAGCATACATAAACCCCAATCCATTAACCCTGGATTAGAACATAACCGTAGTTCCCTTGATCGGATCTACAAAATACCAGGGGCCGAAAACCATCGAACCCCAAAACCATGTGCAAAACCATGCACAAAACCATGGGCGGATCCGCCTATGAGTGGGTCCGCACAAAAACCAATTTTGGCCGGGGCGCTGCCCCGGACCCCAACAGTGGGGACTGCTTCACCCCTCGTGACCCCCCAGCTACGCCCGACGCAACATACAGCGCGTGGGGCTAATCGTGGAAAGAATATAACACATACCCAACAATCACTTACACTTAGAAAACCTAGAGTCACTGTTTTAATGTCTAGTAAAAAGAAAACCTGGGCTTTTGCAATCCTTAAAGTCAATATTGGCCAGCGCCCTCTGCTTGTAGATGAAGGAGGCACCTTAACCCTCTGCTTGTAGATGAAGGAGGTTCTTGGCCATGACAAATTACCAATTTTCTTGACAGTGGTGTTTTTATTTTTACTGTGATTTCATGTTGAAAGGAAGCTGCAATGTCTTGATGAGTAACTCTCTGTCTTGCAGATATATCTCAGGCTCATGTTTACATTGAGAAGCAGCTGTTCTTCTAAATGTAGATTCAAGAATTTTCTCCTGAGATGAAGTTATATTTCCTGTCTTTGTTGAATCCATAAAACATTGTGAAACACCTAATAATTAGCTTGAGACTGTGATTTATGCAGTGCTGAGACCTAGGGGTGTGTAAGTGGCACGACTTAGAGCTGTGATCAACTTGATTTGCAGAGTGGGAGGCCTGTCATGATTGGTTTGTATCAGATGGAGGTTTTTTGGCCTTTTTATGGTTGCCAAGCGTAAAATGCCTTAAAGCGCCACTTCCTAACTTAGGGGGGGCTTTTGAAACAGAATTGTATTTGCCTTTTAGAGCTGATGGGCAGACCAGTAGGGCTGAAGCTAGATAGGATAGTGCTAATGAGTTTTGACTTTGACATGGGCGGATTGAAAAGTAGGAGGGCGAAAAAAATTTTTATGAGGGTTTTCTAGATGACAAATTGACATATGGAGATCAGCCTCTAGAAAACTCAGCTATGTATCTAGTCATCACTAACAAGTGAAAAATACTGATGACTAATAGTGGCTCCATTTGGGGAGGGCAGCTCCTCGTCAGGAGGTGTCCAGATTTCAGATCTTTGGCTTATGAAGAACAGTGCCTTATCCATTGGTGCAAAATTTCACCTTCTTTTGATGCTATTTCTGAAAAGTGACAGCATGGTTAACATCAATGATACTTCTACCTACCCCACTATCTTTCCTAACATTTTTTCTTCTCTTTGGCGCATTTGAACTAGCAGCCTTTTGAAAATGTATATTTTTCTTTTTGCAAAATGAACCTATCTATTTCTACTCTTATATCTGCCGGGAGTTTAGATTAAACTGATGAACTCCTTCATTACTCTACCTATGCTAGATCAACTGTCAAGATTAAGCAGTTTGACAGGATTTTGTTCTCTAATCTAAAACAGGAAATTTAAAAGATGATCAAATCAGGATTAGGCAGTCTGATTTGTCATGCATTTGCAGCATAAAATACAAGCTTCACACAAATATTATTTTTCATAAAGGAAATTTAGACAAGCGGGGCTAAGATGTACAATGTATTTTTCATCCCTCGCTTCTCTCTTTGGTTCTGTTTTAGGCATGTGGAACCAGAATCTCTCCCTAATCTAAACTCTGTGATAAGTCAATCTTACACAATGTTGACCATATTTTTCACTCACTAACTTATCAGCAAAAATTTAAACATGCTCAGCTATGATTAGGCTAGATAGCTGAACAAGACATTGAAGTACTAGTAGCGGCATTTAGACTTGCTCGCTTTCCGAAAGACTATTTTTTGGACTTGAGGCTTTGTTCTATCTTCACTCGCCCTCTTTTCTGTCTTTTACTATTTTTGACTTTTCTATTTTTCAAACAGTGGTATGTACAATGAATGAAAGTATTTCAAACTCAGAAATCTTGGAAGTGATGGAATTTAAGCATCTTATCCTCGTAAGGATCTCCTCTCACCCTTGGCCCACTCAACTCCTGAAAAGAAAAATTTGGGAAGTTTTCTCTCTCGACACAGGGATTCATGCAAGAATCTCTGAACAGCCCAGTATCTTCTCGCTGTACCTCTTTGAATATCTGATTTCCACTCCTTTTCTTACTGCACATTTTCCTCAAGTAATGCATGTACTCTTGGTCATTCTTGAAATAGATAATAACATCATCAAGGTATGCAAAAATGCAGAAATTTAAAACTGGGAACATGGCCTTCATGAACAGATTTCTGATATTGGGTGGTTTTGCAATTTGGATTTTGAAATTAGATCTACCTCCCGCAAATTTGAAAAAATCTTTAAGCTGTCTACTTTGTAAGGGAATCTTTTGAACATGACCTGAAACATCATCTTGCGAAAACACATGATTAAAAGCACTTTTAATTGGTATATCATGGTTTTGGGTAGGAAAAATAGAATTTCTGTTATAAGGATATGTAGTAGTATTTCTAAAATCGACACAGAACCTACGACCAGCTGTTTTATCCCTGATTATTTCAGTTTGTTTCAGATTGTTATGTTTTCTTTTGTCAAAGTCATTCTTTGAGGGAAAAGAAGTGTCACAGCATTTTTCTTTGTTTTTTCTATAGAAATTGGTATTCTGCATGAGATTTCTGATTTTAGCATTTCTAAGTTCTTCATGAAAAGACAGAAAATGAACCAATTTTAGTAGCTCAGGTATGCTGGGATTGCAACTATCATTCTTGCTCATAAGAAGTTTATCAGGCATTTTCTCTAGATTTTGAGATGCTGGGGCTATAGTCAAAGTTTCATTTGCAGTGGATGATCCATATGATGGTAAATATTTGAGGTATGGTAGAAACATTAAACTCCCTTTCTCCTGGGTTCCGAACAGGTTTATGATGTGTAAGTCTTCTAAAGCTTTTACCTGGAAAAAATTTCCGCAGGTTATTGCTGGTGTTTGACTAGGGTTAGAGTAGTTTGCTTGATAGTACATAAGGGTTTGCGCTTCTTTCTTTAATCCCACCTTAGAAGGGACATACTTACTTTCTTCATGACACCGTTGTTTATGATCATGGTAGTTTTGAGTGTCTAGTTCATCATAAGGCACCAGGGACAACTGATGTGGTGGATCAAAGTTTATTTTAGTTTCTTCTGACTCTTCCTCCATGTTTTCATCAATATGCATAATGAAATAGTTCAGGTCAGAACGCAAGGAGCACATTGGAATGTTGTCTGGCCTATCTTGACTGCTAATCATGTATTTCATATGTGATTCTCGGTAGAGTATTCTGGTCTGGCCAAACACAGGAATGGTGGCGTATGACATGTCCAGTTGAATATTCCCTTGGAGTTTGGCTCCCCAAGATCTGGATAGAAGCATCCCGTACTTGGGAGGGATGTCTGCCACTACTATATCCATGATTAGATGTTTCATAGGTATTTGGGCCAGACTAAAACAAAGGTCTTTGATCAAACCTAGGCATTTGAGTCTACTCGAATCAAATGAATACAAGTCTTTGTATGGTCTTGTGATTTCTAGGCCTAGTCTTTCCATTACTACCTTCGGCATAAGATTATGCGAGGCGCTGGAGTCTAGCATGGCATTGTGGAGGATTTGGTCGTGGATGTTTAGGCTAATGTAAAATGGAAGAGTAGTTCCTTCTTGGAATTTTCCCTCTATCCTCGGACCAAACAACACTTCAGGAGTGTCATCAGCCAGATTAACAGTGTTTGCATCATTCCCTAGATTTAGGACTTTTAGTACTTGGGATTTATAAGAGCTTTGGGCAATGAGTTCAGTAAGAGGCATGGTGATCTTGATCTTGGCGATTTCGCCTTCAAAACTGAAAGGCAGCTGAAGTTTAGATATATGTGTTTCAGTGTTTTCAGCCACGACCTTCTCTATGTTCTGAGTTTGCTGGCTTTGTTTTGGGATTTTGTTTGCCATAGTTGCGTCGGAAACTTTTGTGGAAGTACTCGGAATAGCTGAGTTAGGACTAGTTTGGGTAACTTTAGCTTTGTTTTGGTCATTTTTCTCTACCTTGATTTTGTCACTGCTTACTGCTTTTTTGAGGATGGTATCAGGGGTCTTAGCAGTATCTGAGTTACCTCTCTTGGAATTATCTTGGTTTCTTTTGCTTCTAAGGTCATATTTCCTGTGAGCTTCTATAATGGCATTCTGAAAATCTATAGCAGGGTCGTCGAGATCTTCATAGTTGCTCTCATCCTTATTAGGAGAAAATAACGCTTGTTCTTCTTCTGTGAGGTACACCTCACTCTCATTATTAGATCCTATGAGGTTTAAATGATGTTCATTAAGAGGTTCTGTGTCCCTGTCATCTTCTTCCACATAGTTTTCATTGAATGGTGGCCTAATTTGTTGGTCATTTTCCCATGGTCTGTTTTGGGGTTGTTCCCTCCTAAAGTTTTGGTTTCGGTTTTTGTTTGGAGGGTTTGGCTGGTTGTCCCTAACAGGAGCCCTTTCATTTATCCTTTCCCACATTTTGGCCATTGTTTTGACTGAGTCATCTATTCTAGGATCTACGGAAGGTGATGAAGTGGAGACCTCGTCTTTATATGTGACCTTTCTTTCTGATCTAGTCCTAGCCCTTTTTTCTGCTAAGTTGGCATCTGATTTTATGGCTATCTGTTGCATTTCCTCTAAGGTAGGGGGATCCTTGTCTCTCAGATGATATGTCATGTCCGGATCGAAACCCTCGGGGAAGTTTGCCAAGGCTGAATCAAGTGGGGGTTTGAAATGAGGTGGGAGGGAGTTATATACACTGTTGAACCTAGTGCAGTAAGCCTGGACACTTTCCCCATTTTCTCGTTTTAGGTTGTTATATTCTGACAAGATTTGAATGGGGTTTCTTCGGATTTCCCACCTATTTCTGAAGACTTGATGTGGTTCTGGGATATTGTGGATGCTGTTTGGAGTTAAGCTTTTGAACCATGTTTTGGGTTCTCCACCAAGACTTTGGGCAAATATTCTCATTCTGACGGTCTTGTCTTGTACTTCCAGGTATTCATAAGGATCAATCATCCTACTTATATGCTGTTGAGGTGTGGTGGTGTCCTCTCCAGTAAAGTGTGGGATTTTGTCTTGATATTTATTTGGGAGAGGAGCCAAAGGCGGTGGTAACACCAAAGGTGCATACCAGGCTGCCATGACAGGAGCTAATGGATGATGTACAAGATGAGGACTAGTAGGCTGAGATGAGGTGGTTTGAACAGTGGTGGTTTGACCAGGTGTGGCGGATGAACTTGGGCTAGTGATATGGTTTTGAGCAGATCTGGGATGATAGGAGCCAAACTGATAGAGAAGCTGGAAGTCAGGAGGAGTGGTTGGTGAAGCTTCTCTACTAGGACTGTGTGGTGGGTCTAGGGGTTCAAGATCGTCAAAGTTTATCTTACTATATGATTTGCTTCTGGGAAGAGTTTTTGATGACTCTAATTCAAAAGGTGAATCTGGTAGGATAGTGAGATGTTTAGGTACTGATCTTGTTTTACGGATGGATCTACCAGTAGCTAGATGATCAGTTTCAGAAGCTTGCCATAGAATCTTCTCTGGGTCATCTACTATGATAGGGGGATTTGGGTCTGGATGGGATCTGGTGTTGATTCTTCGTGAAGCCAGATTTTGGATCTAGAGTTTTAGAGAGAATGGTATTGGTGAATGTTCTGGATGAGTGGTCTCTCTAAAGTTCTACTAAGGTGAAGGATGGTCAAAAAGTAAAAGGGATGGACTAGTGGAGTCGCCGGGTGGAACTGGGTTGTTTTTGTGGAGATAGCTATGGTCCACCACCGGTAACTAATCTGGAAATGTTTTGGATTTTCTGAGTTTTATGTGCAGCCTATGGTTTAAAGTATCCTAGACTTGTTCAACACTTCGCTAGGGTGGATGAGAACAAAAAGAGTTTACTCTAAATGGGTCAATGGACTGCTTGCTTGTTTATGGTATCTAAAGGACTCAAAAGTGTACAAGAGTTTGCTATACTATTGTGTACTTAGTGCCCTATTATCTCCCGCTATGTTAGTGAGCGATGGGATAGGTCTATCGGATAGTAACCTAGAGTTCGGTAAAATAGTAAGGCCTACTAGAGGTTAGTGGAGTCGCCAGGTGGAATGTTAGTTGTTTTGAGGTATACTTGTATGGTCCACCACCAGTAATGTCAAAAGCCAATCTAAGGGAGTGTTTTGGGGTTTTTTGAGTTTCATGTGCCTACAAGGTTTGGAAGAGTTTTCTATAACTGACTCATCATTTTGCTAAGATGGTGAAAAAGCTATTTTCTACTCTTCAGACAATATCTAATTTTACTAAGCTTGATTGAGACTATAGAGTTCTAAGGTGTCCTTAGATTGTCACTAACTCAAGGTCCCACCGTGATCGCCATTATGTTAGGGTGGAGATGAGGTGGCTAAATTGGATGGTATTCTAAAATTTAGCAAAGTAGTAAGGCCTACTGGAGGCTAGTGGAGTCGCTAGGTGGATTTTTAGTTTTTTTGAGGTATATGTGTATGGTCCACCACCAATACTGTCAAAAACCAATCTAAGGGAGTGTTTTGGGGTTTTTTGAGTTTTATGTAGTCCTGAGGTTTGGAAGAGTTTCCTATAACTGACTCATAATTTTCCTAGGATGGTGAGACAACCAGATTCTACTCTTCTAAGTTTGACTGAGATTTTGAGAGTTCCTAAGGGATACCTAGGATGTTTTGACTCAAAGTCCCACCGTGATCGCCATTATGTTAGGGTCCCGTGATTTGGCCGATTGGCGAGCCAAATGACAATGTAACATCAAACCAAGCTTTGGAGCCCAAGGACCTAGCCTTCCTGGACTCAGAGAGGGCTCTCTCTATTAGATGTAAAAGATATCGGTGTGTTTGCTTATGGTGTTCTGATATTAGGCTAGTTATGAAGTGAGTTTTTTGATTTTTGGTTTTTAAGTTTGTGAGGGATAAACTGATCAAAGATATAAAACAGGTAACAAGAAGTCAGATCAACTGGGCTATGGGGTCAAAAAGGTCAAGGAAGCTATCAGATGATGATATAAGGCTGCTGTAGGGCCGATTTGATTCAAGGTAGAAAGGATCTTTGGGCAAAATGGAGTAAATGGACATCAAGTTTGTGAATAACAAGGAGTTTCAAGCATCACTGGTTCGATAGATAACATAAACATGGTAAAGAAAACCCTTAATCATGCAAAATGTAACTATAAACTAATCAACACATCGAAACAAACATTCAAGCCATGCATAGAAGTATACGACCCTCTAACTTTGGGAAATGGCTATCAGACTTTGGGGAAAACACATAAGACGGACTAACAACTCAAATTACTATGCCGGAACCCCTAAACACAGTCTTTAAGTTATTGGGCACTTTGACAAACAAGGTTTCATAGTTTTAGGCAAAGGGCTAGATCGGGACTAGGCCTCCTTGGTTCAACAAGATGATAATCTAATCAGTCAAAGAGATAGTTTCATGGACATAACTATGGACAGCTTATAGGTAAGCAGGGCACACCATACATCCTACTCAACATGCATAGAACTTATGAATAAAACTAGCAAACAGTATCCTTAAGTTACCAAAGAGCAGTTAAGAATTCTTTAGTATCACTAAGGAAGAAGAAAACGTAAAGCTATGAAGATTCAGGAATTTTGAGGTGCCTCCATGGGCATATCTCAAAATTAATCTCTACTGATCTATAGCAAGCAAGAAGTATGTATCATGAATGAAAAATAGAAGACAGCAACAAAGCAAGAAACACTATACCATTCTACCATGTCATGGAATCCATCAACAATCCTTCATCATTCATCAAAAGCATCCAAGAGGCAGTCCAAAATCATAACACAAGTATGTTCTTCAAAGCTCATAGGACCAATATATTACTTCTTCTCTCAAGTTCAGCCTTGTTTACAATGAGAGCCGTGTGGAATAAATAGGCCCAAGTGAGGAAAACCTCATGGTGCAACTAGCTATCCCATTGGCCTAATCAAAATATCTAAACTTGTCCTTGAGCCTTTGCAAAGCCCAAGGCACAAAATATCCCATAAAATATCTAAAAAAATGCTAAAAACGGAAATTATATTGACTTTGCATCATTTTACAAGTGTAAAAATAGCTAAACACGCATTTGGAAAAAGCAGATTTTTGAGGTTCAAAAATTGCAAAAATACTTCAAATTTATATCAGAAAAAGGTCCCCTGACTTGCTGGAGACATTTGGAAACCTTCCCGGTGTCAAAACGAGGCTCATGATAGCTCGTTGGCAATATTTCTATGTCTACTTTCCAGCGCAACTGAAATCACCTCAATCTGATGCCTGGAAGTCCTCCAAATCTATACATGTGTGTAAAAAGCCAGGAAATAGCAGACTGCTGATATGATGGGCAGAATGTGCAAAAAGTGAGCATTTTTCGCCATTTTGAGGGGGTGAATGATCTCCAAATGCTCTGAAAATCGCTGAGGACCTGATCATGAAATTATGGCATCAAATGGTGTCATCCTCCTCCCTTGACAAAACCTCAAACTAAAATGGCGAAATAATGAGTTTTCGACCAAAAACTCAAAAAATGCCAAAAAACAAAAAGTTGTCGAAATAGGCCCAAAATTGGCACGCATGACCCTCAAGGGTCCCTAGCAACATGCTCCGAAGCTGAGGCCAAAATGTCAAGATCTGATGTGCCTTTCTCCTCTTTCCGTGCCGGGTGCTTCTCCTTTGCTTTCTTCAATTTCTCTTGGGCTGCCTTTAATTTGTGCCGGGCAAACTGATTCAACTTTTGAAAGTGATGTGTCCTCTTCCTTTGTAGCTCCAGATCTTTGTTTGCTCTTTCAAGCTTCATCTCCAAGTGTTTTTTGGCTCTTTCAAGCCATGCCTCTTTGTTTTCTTCAATTTCCCGCTCAAGGAGTGTAGCGAGAGGAAAGGCTTGGAGATGGGCTTGTTCTTCTTCTTTCTGATTTTCCAAGGCTCTTTTAAGTCCCATGGTCCTAGGTCTCTTCTGCCTAGGCTGGTCTCCCTCTTCTTCCTCATCAAAATCACCAATGAGTTCTTCTATCCTTGCTTGCGCCTTAGCTGCTTCATTTTTGTATTTGATCGCCCGTGCTTCATGAACAGCTGTGTGAACACTCATCTGTTTGTTTTGGGTTTCCAAGAAATAGTTGAAGTTCCTTTCCCATTGAAGATCATTCTCCAATGCCTCAATTTTCCCCTCTTTATGGATTAGGAGGTTTTCAAGAAGGCGGGCCTCATTATTGCTGTCATCGCTTTGGATTGGGATGACAACTGATGCACCTTCATGTTCTTGACTTTTTCTAATCTTGTTTTTCCCTTTGAAGGCCAATCTTGCACTTTTCCTCCTTGGCATGCTAATGGGAGACCTCTTGGGCAATTTTCTTTTGCTAGGGACAACTTTGTCACTTTTGGAGTGGCAGCCTTAGACCCTTTCTTCCTTGCTGTGCTGAGCTTTGTTCTTTTGGGAGGAGGAGACACAACTGTTTTTCCCTTGACATCCTCTTGAGACTGCTGCTCTCCTTGAGGCTGCTGTGTGTCTTCTTCTTGCTGTTCACTTTGCTGCCCCTGTTCGCCAACATCAATTTGCTGTTCTGCTTCAATGCCTTGTTCAATTTGTGTTTCAACTTGCTGCCCTTTTTCACCAAAATCAAGCTGCTGCTGTGCTTGGATTTCCTGCTCATTTTGTGGCCCAATTTGTTGCTCAACTTCCTGCCCAAGCTGCTGTTCCTGTCCTCCAATATCAAGCTTCTGTTCTTCATCTTGTACCTGCTGTTCATCACCTTTTGTTTGCTGCTGACTTTCACCACTGTCCTGCTGCTATTCCTCATCTGCTGTTTGCTGCTCTACATCCTTTTCCTCGTGCTCATGACCTTTCTCTTCTTGCTGTTTGCTCCCCTCTCCTTCTTCCTGCTGTCCTGGCTGTTCTGTAGTCATTTTGAGCCTCCTAGGAGTGGGCCTGCTGGACAAAGGCACAGGGCGATGAACAGGCTGAGTGGGAGATATATGGACAGGAGGAACAGTAGAGAAATCTGGGTGACTGATGAATACATCCCATGGAACCTCTTTCTTCTCTAGCTGGTGTAGGAAGATAATCTTGATCAGAGAATGATGGAAAAGGGAAGGTATTTGCAGAGATGGAGCCTTCTTCCGGACTGTGGATGCCATCTTCTCGATACTTTTGCATAAAAAGTAAGGGAGATTTAGTTGCCTGGTTCTAGTGAAATGCATCAATAGTCTAACATGATAGGCATAAACTCGAGCAAATCTCCCTTCACAAGTAAAATACTTCATTATGACTTTCATAAGAGGAGCATAGCTGTCAAGAAGATAAGAGAAAGGAAAAATGGCAGTGCATGTATCTCTGTACTCGGGCTTGATGAAAGGCTTATAGTCACTCAAATCTAGATGATCCTGCTTGAACCACTTCTCGCCATGATATGGCATTTTAGTTGCCTTGGACACATACCTTGGAGAGATCTTGAAATCAAGACCTGCCACTTGGAAATGTTTTTCTTTGAATCTCAGGGCGCATAGGTGTGTTAATGGCGAAAAACTTTTGACCTCCTATATCTTCTGGCAGAAATATAGGCAACCTACTTCATGGAAGTTGAAAAGGATGGATGGATGAGCATTAACCTCTTCTGTAGAGATTGGCTCATATCTTTTATGCGGACCACTTCTGCTGTCTTGCCTTGGAGGCATTTTGACCTAAATGTGCTTTTGAAGAAACAAACTGCCTCACTGTGTGTAAACTGCCTTCTTGGAGTCAAACTGTGTCAATTCACTGTCTTGATAGAGAAACAATGTAATTTGGATGATTGCAACAAGTTTCCTTACAATACAAAAACCCCTGCTTTTTCAGAAAGTGGCTAGACTTTGCAATCATTACAAACCTGCCTTTCCTATTGTGCCAATTTCTCAACAAATTTATGTCTTATGCAATCAAACCTTAGTGTAATCAGACAGTCACTGTCACAGTCCTGGAACAATGATAACAGAGTTTAAAAAAGCTCCAAAAGTTTTAAGTAGAGGCTGTAGGAGTTTTCTCTTTTCAAAATAATCAAGGCCCCTTATCAAAGTAACCTTTGCCTTTGTAGAAAAAACCTTTACTCTATATGAACATCCACTTATCAAGTAAGCTCGAGGAATAAACAACAACCAGGCCAAAACACAGTGAAAACTGTCTCTTTCTGTGAGAAATAGGAGTCACTTTTTCCCTATAGCTTTCAACCAACAAACTGTTTTTTAACAAAAACCCTTTTTCTTATTACACTTCACTATTCTCTATTGGCATGTCATCTCATCAAACAAAATCATACCACATACATAGTCATCCTCCAGTGTGGGCATACAGTCAAACTCACTGTTATGGAACAAGGTGGCTGAGTTGTTGAAGAATGTTTTACAAGTTCAACCAAGCCTGTAGGAGTTTATCTTGTCAAATAGTTAAAGCACTTTATCAATGTGAAACCTTTACCTTTGTAGGAGAAACCTTTTCTCTTATATGAATATCCACTTATCAAAATAAACTCGAAGAACAAAAGACAGTCAAACAAATACACAGTGAGAAATGTCCTTTTCTGTGAGAAATAGGAGTCACTTTTTCCCTTTGATGCTTTGAAGGTATAGGATCTCTTGTCCTCTGATTAATAAAGGTGAAAACACACAGCTCCTAGTTCAACAAAAATTTCTTTCCTGTAGGTGCCTTTAATAACACATTCAACATTTTACCTCAGTTTTACACCTCGGATCACCATACAGCAAAAACACTGTTTTTTCAGATGTGTTGAACAAGTTTGAAAGCTTTGTATGCTGTGGTATGGAAAATTTGTAGCAGTTCAACACACTGTTTTCTTTATACTAATCTGATCCTAAACAAATTCCAACTGTATATGGATAGCCTCAACTTTGCTTCACCACGGTAGTGACTGTGTTTTGATGATCTTTTAATAAAAATACAGCTCACAGGTGTTTTGATATTTCAACAGTCAATCAGAAAAACACTATTTTTCCCTCACACCACAGCTTGAAAACAGAGCTTCTTAACCCTTCATATCACTTAGCACTTTGTTTCAAAAACTAAGAGGGTTCATGGAAATACCTCGAGAATATGATGAAAAACCTTATTGATGCATTTAGGCTAGCTCCGGAGGTGTTTTGAATAACTTAAGAGGGTCATACAGATGCGCGACGTGCTGGGCTTTCAGAGTGCCGCGCCGAATCAAACTGTTGGGTGACTCTGTCGGGTCGGCCGGGCGTCGTGTACAGGCGCGTCGCGTACACATACAGGCGTGTCGTGCGGCTGTTATCGGCATGTGAAAATCTTCTCCTGAGCGCATCACACAAAACTCCAGGCGTGTCGCGCTGTTACAAACAGCCAGAAACTCCTTCAAACCACTCGAAACCTCCTTGTTTGATCTTTGAGGGTAGCATAGAGGCTTTTCTCGGGATCGATAAATTTCAAAATGGATGACAACGGCTTTGATCTTTGTTTGAAGTAATGAAAACCAACGGTCCCCTTTGATTTTTGACTTGAGAGGGTTCTTTTCAAAGTTTTGAAAAAGGTTTATTTTCTTTTTACATTCATATTGGAAACCTCACTATTCGCAAATGAACTAAACTTCTTTGTTTAATCAAAACCTAAAGGTGATGATTTCCCTCTTTCGAAGCTCATTTTCCCTTCTTGAAATGACATAATCTTTTGGAGAAATATGTCCTTTAGACTTCTGACTGTTCTTTATTTGAAGAAATGCCTCCTCCTGCAACAGTGGTATGTGGATTCTGTCTTTCATGACTTTCAAAGCCTGAAGAACTAAACCAAAGTATTCTTGTATTTGCTGAGCTTGTAAACTTGTAGGAACCTTTGCTTTTTAAACTTGGTTTGACAGACTTCTGTATCTAATTTCTTCATTGACTCTCTCCCTAACTGTAGGTATTAACAACTTTCTGC
Organism: Pinus albicaulis; assembly: GCA_034641835.2. Classification (NCBI taxonomy): domain Eukaryota; kingdom Viridiplantae; phylum Streptophyta; class Pinopsida; order Pinales; family Pinaceae; genus Pinus; species Pinus albicaulis. The sequence goes on from CM076571.1 coordinate 214,078,598, forward strand.
ATTTTTTTTGGACTTTGTTTATGGTCTATTTACTTAAGAAGGGCACCTTTTCACTACATTCCTCTGCTCAAAACATATCATGTAATATCTCTGTTCATTGAATAATGAAAACTTATTTTTTCCTTGAACTTTCTAAAACACTGACAGTCTATCAAAATAACTCCTTTTCCTATGATGAACAATAGTTCCAATGGTGATGTCTCTTGGTGATAAAACTCAAATTGCCCTTGCCAGCTGATTTTCTTTCCATTCTTTTCAAAGTTTTCAAAACTCATATCATAACTTGTGGATAAGATGTCCTTTGAAACTTTGATTGTTCTTACTTAGAGGAGGAAATGTATCTTTTTGGTGCAATGGCATTTAGATTTTGCCTTTGATGATTTCCAGAACCTGAAACACTGTGCCAAAGCTCTTTTTGTACTTGATGAGCTTGTATACCTGTTTGTAAGAGACAAACTAGATCAAATACATTTTTGCTCTGGGTATTATGCCATAACCTTGCCTGCAATGTAAATCTAATTAGGTGACAGGTTTGCTTGACTGTAGATGCAACTGTCAGGTGTCTTTGAGCTTTCTTCTTTGACTGTGGGTAGAAGATAAAACAGGGGATGATGCATCAGAGTTAGAAAGTGAAACAAGGATAGCTGCCCTTTATGTTTCCTGTGAAGGAGCTCTTCACTGTCTCATTGCACTGCTCTTTGCTGAGGGGAACTGAAATATCACCATTTGCCTTGGTCAACTTATGACAAGTCATTTGAAAGATAATCTCTATGAGTAGGGAGGTTAGCATCCTTGAAAAACAACCACCTTTTCTTCTGCCTGTGTAATGGCATGACTTGTCAATTTTTCTTCAATTTGGTCTTGTTGAAACAGCAGGCTGCTTATGATTAGAATTTTTTTCACTAATGATATGTCTCTCCAAGGTTTTAACAATTCATATGATTTGAAAACTTCAAATGACGTCCTTTACAAGACAAAAACTCTGTTTTCCCTTTTCTTGCACACTTCAGATCCTAGCCCTGTTATGATCATCACTTACACTCAGAAAACCTAGAGTCATTGTTTTACTGTCTAGTAAAAAGCAAACCTGGGCTTTTGCAATCCTTAAAGTCAATATTGGGCAGCGCCCTCTGCTTGTAGATGAAGGAGACGCCTTAAACCTCTGCTTGTAGATGAAGGAGGTTCTTGGCCATGACAAATTACCAGTTTGCTTGACAGTGGTGTTTTTCTTTTTACTGTGATTTCATGTTGAAAGGAAGCTGCAATGTCTTGATGAGTAACTCTCTGTCTTGCAGATATATCTCAGGCTGATGTTTACATTGAGAAGCAGCTATTCTTCTAAATGTAGATTCAAGAATTTTCTCCTGAGATGAAGTTATATTTCCTGTCTTTGTTGAATCCTTAAAACATTGTGAAACACCTAATAATCAGCTTGAGACTGTGATTTATGTAGTGCTGAGACCTAGGGGTGTGTAAGTGGCGTGACTTAGAGTTGTGATCAACTTGATTTGCAGAGTGGGAGGCCTGTCATGACTGGTTTGTATCAGATGGAGGTTTTTTGGCCTTTTGATGGTTGCCAAGGGTAAAATGCCTTAAAGCGCCACTTCCTAACTTAGGGGGGGCTTTTGAAACAGACTTGGATTTTCCTTTTAGAGCTGATGGGCAGACCAGTAGGGATGAAGCTAGATAGGATAGTGCTAATGAGTTTTGACTTTGACATGGGCGGACTTAAAATTAGGAGGGCGAAAAAAAGTTTTATGAGGGTTTTCTAGATGACAAATTGACATATGGAGATCAGCTTCTAGAAAACTCAGCTATGTATCTAGTCATCAATAACAAGTGAAAAATACTGATGACTAACACAATCTGCACTTCTTGAAGGAGTTTCATGATTGGAACTCCCAATGAGGTTGGAAAGACTGCATCCATGCCATAAACTAACTGATAGGGGGACATGTTTATTGATTTCTTTGTGGTCAACCTATCAGCCCATAAGGCATGAACCAGTTTATTGTGCCATGATTTCTGATTTTGCTCCAACATCTTTTTAATGATATTGATGAGGTTTTTGTTGGAGGATTCAGCTAATCCATTCCCTTGGGGATAGTAAGCAGTGGAATGGCCCAAGGTTATGTGGTATTTGTGACAGAAATCAACCATATTATTAGATTTAAAATCAGCAGCATTGTTTGTTATGATTTTTCTGGGACAACCAAATCTGGATAGGATGTTTGTTTCAAGAAACTTGATAATGATAAAGTCATTAGCATTCCTGGATGGTATATCTTCTATCCATTTGGTAAATAAGTCAGTAGCTATGAGGATCCATTTATGCTGAGCTGAGGAGGATGGGTGAATTTCCCTAATGAAGTCTAAACCCCATTGTTGAAAAGGTGCCTCAACTTTGATGGGATGTAAGGGTAAGGGAAGGAATTTTCTTCTGCCATCAAAGATTTGACACTTCTGGCAAGACATGACCAGATTTTGAGTGTTTGGGAAAAGGGTAGCCCAATAGTAACCAGATCTAAGAATTTTGTTTGTTGTGGCCTTCGAGTAGAGGTGTCCTCCACATTCTCCGTCATGCATTTCATGCATGATTTTTCCTGCATCATCTTCAAGTAAACATTTAAGCAAAATTCCAACAGCATTTTTCCAATATAATACTCCATCTAATATGCAAAAACTCAAAGCTTTTTGTTTTATAAATCTAACTTTAGTTTTAGACAAAGAAGGAGGGGAATTTAAATACAAAAGCACATAAATAATGTCAGCATACCAAGGAGAATTTAGAAATGTTTCTTCAATAAAAGGAGCATCAGATTCTTCTATTTCTTCCAACACGTCTACCATATTCATGTCTAGTGCTTGGAAGTTATACTCGGCCATAAGTTTTGCTAATCATTCTCCTTTAACTAGTTTGGTGGGCCTAATTTCTAAGTCATATTCAAGAATAGTTGCAATCCATTTTCCCCTTTTACCATTAGGGTCTTGACTTAGAATGTCCTTGACGACAGTATGTGGAACAAAATAAATTATGTGAGAGTGTAAAATATAGACCCTAAAGTATTTTAATGCTTTCACTAATGCTAAGGCTTGCTTCTCCATGATGTTATATTTGAGAGGAGCATCTCTTAAGGCCCTACTAAAGAAAGATATTGGTTTTTCTTGCCCATAATCATTCTTTTGAAGTAAAACTGCAGCTATTATATGTTCAGATGCAAAGGAAAAGATGTAAAAATCTTTGGTAAAATATGGACTAATTAGGATTGGTGCTTGAGTAAGAGATTTTTTGACCAGTTCGAATGATTATTTAGCTGGTAAAGTCCATTTTACACCGACATATTTCTTAAGCATGTTTGTAATGTTTTTTAATAGCTCAGCAAGATTAGGGATGAACCTCCTCAGAAAATTAATCTTTCCGATGAAAGATTGCAATTCTTTGAGGGTCCTCGGATGATTGATCTGCAATATGCCATCTATCCTAGTAGGGTCTATTTTGATTCTTTCTTCCGAGATTATGTGGCCAAGAAGTTTACCTTCTTGGAGACCTAAGAGTGTTTTCTTGGGATTCAATGACAAGCCAAATTTCCTACACTTCTCAAAAACTTTTCTCAAGTGAATCAGATGTTCTTCGTTAGTTTTTGAAAAGACAGTGATGTCATCAAGGTAAATAATTATGAAATAGCCAATATCTTCAGAAAAAGCTATGTCCATGGCCCTTTGGAAGGTGGCCCCTGCATTCATTAACCCGAAAGGCATTTTGACATACATAAAGGTGCCCCAAGGTGTGGTAAAAGCAGTTTTGATTTGACCACTTGGGAGCACGAACACCTGGTTGTAACCTGAGAACCCATCTAAGAGCGATAACCTTTTAGACCCAACTACCTTCTGAAGTATATGGTCCATCTTAGGCAAAGGGTAGTTGTCTTTTAGGGATGCTTTGTTTAAGTTTCTGAAGTCAATACAGAGCCTGATTTCCCCTGTTTTCTTTCTAACAGAAACTAAATTTGATACCCATTCTGAAAATCTAATGGGTACTATGATTCCAGCAGCATGCATCTTTTTGATATCTGCCTTAACTAAAGGTAATAAAAGGGGGTTTATCCTCCTCAGTTTTTGTTTAAAAGGCTTTTGATTTTCCTTCAGGGGGATCTTGTGCTGAATGATGCTGGTATCATAAGACTTCAGATCTGTGTATGCCCAGGAAAAAAAATCTTTAAACTCTTTGAACAACTCTATATATTGTGATATTATGTGAGTTGGAAGAGTGCTGGACAATTTAATCATCTTGGGTTCTGTTAGGGAGCCTATGTTGTGTTCTTCTACGTTTTTTTCTACAGACTCCATCCTTGGTTCTTTGGCTACATCATTAAAGTCGAAAAGGTGTTCTAAAGGTGAGAGACCTCTTAGGATTGAACTGTTCTTATATTCTAAAACTTCCAGGTATTTTTGGTCCACGTCGTCAATTAACTCTACTTCAAACGGACTCTCGTAATGATTTATATCAGCAGAGTGTGTTATTTCAACTTCTGGGATTTCTTCGATATATAAACAGTTTTCCTTATGGCTAGTTTCTGATATTGGTATACTAAAATCATTTTATGATTTCAAGAAATCATCTATGTGTTTGTCAGAGTCAAACACCTGCCAGTGATCTTCGTTATCAGGTATAGCAGGCCTTTGTTTTACTCTTACGGTAAGCTGTTCATTTATTTCAGGTGCTTGACAGTTACTGGCATTGAAAGCGAGTTCATTTTCCAAATGATTAAACGCTCTAGGAATGAAAATAAGTTTGTATTTTTCAAAGGTTTTCAATAAATCAAGGGCAGCATTCCGATATTCCCTAAGCCTCGGATTTCTGGCTGAGTATTCTCCTTTGATTTGTTTTATGATAAGTTCATAATATCCTAAGATTGATATCTTCTGGGCTTGTAGTTGTTTAAGTAATTGTAAGCCTAGGAGAAGTGCTTCATACTCGGCGATATTATTAGTTCATGGGAAATCCAATTTATATGAAAAACTCTGATTTGTATTTTGAATCCACACACCTACCCCTGCACTTGTCTTATTACAAGATCCGTCAAAGTTTATCATCCAAAGTATGTCATTCCTATTCTCATTTTCTTGTTGTTGTTGATTGGTAGTGTTTCGAATTTGATTTAGGGGAAGATTGGATTGTTCTGGTGAACTGATTGGATGTATGTTCTCTTTATCTTGTTGAGTAATTTCATCTTCGTTACATAAGATAAAGGAATCTAAACTTGACTTAATGGAGTAGATTGGAGAGTTGTTTGGTTTGTCTATGTTGCTCACCATGTACTTCATGTGATATTCCCTGTATAGCCTCCTGTTTTGGTTAAAAATAGGGATGGTGGCATAAGACATGTCCATTTGAAGGCCTCCCTGAAGTTTGTCTCCCCAAGATCTTGATAAGAGCATGCCATACTTAGGGGGAATGTCAGCTACAAATAGAATCTTAGCAGAAATTTGAGCTAAAGTAACACACAAATCTTTGATTAAACCCAAGAATTTGACTCGGCTTGAGTCGAAAGAATACAAGCCTAAGCTCTCCATTACCACCACCTACAAGCCTTAGTAATATCTAAGCCTAAGCTCTCCATTACCACCTTGGGCATCAGATTGTGTGAAGCTCCCGAATCTAACATGGCATTGTGTAAAATTTTCTCATGTATGTTCAAGCTAACATAGAAGGGAGGGACGGACCCTTCTTGGTATTTTCCTTCTACTTCAGGACCAAATAACAACTCAAGTTTTTCGTCTGTTAAGTTCAAGGTATCAGTATCACTTCCTAAGTTCAAAGCTTTTAAAACCTGGTTTTTGAACATGTCTTGGGTTACTAGTTCAACTAGGGGAATGGTAATTTTTATCTTAGCAGTCTTTCCCTCAAGGCTGAAAGGAATAATTGACTTGTTGATATTTACATCAGCCCTCTCAATTGAATTCTTTTCAGTAACCTTGATTTGTTGAATCTTGTTGGGACTGGTAATTGGGACAGTTTTATTAGGACCACTAGTTGAGGTACTAGGGGTACTCTGTTCATCATTTGGCTGGACACCTTTGTCTTTGTTCAATTCTGGTTTTTTAGCCAAAATGTTGGTTTTTTCTGCTGTCCTTTTGGGCTAGTTTTTTGTGTTTTTCCTGACAGCAGTGCTAGTGTTTTTATCTTTCAAATTATCTATACTTCCCTTGCTCCTAAGGTCATACTATTTATGTACCTCCATGATTGCATTTTCAAAACCCAATCTATAGTCATCGAAATATTCATAGGTGTTTGTATTTTGATCATAAGAGAAGAAAACTTGTTCTTCCTCAGTGAGGAAAACCTCATCCCCACTGCCTGATCCAATCAAGTTTACACGATCTTCTTCCATCCTTTCCAACTCCCTATCTTCCTCATATTGATCCACATAGTTTTGTTGGAAGGGAGGTCTAATCTGTTGGTCATTCTCATTCTATTTGTCTTGATTGTTTTCTCTTCTATAATTCTGATTTCTATTTCGAGGAGTAGCTTGGTTTTGATTTGCTTGTGCTTTCTTAATTATACTCATCTCTTTCATCATTTCTTCCAACATCTTCTCCATTTTTGTGCTTGAAGTAGAAGGAGTGGACTCTTCTCTGAAAGACACTCTCTTCTCAGTTTTCATTCTTGCTCTCTTCTCCATTAAGTTGACTTCCACAGAAAGAGCACCGCTTTGCATATCTTCAAGAGTTGCAAAATATCTCTCTCTTAGTGAATAGGTCATGTCAGAGTCAAACCCTTCAGGAAACTTTTTTAAATCTGAGCCTTGTGGAGGTTTTAGTTCTGGGGAAAGGGCATTATACACACTATTAAATCTAGTGCAATAAGCTTGCACACTTTCCCCAAGGTTTCTATGGAGATTTTTGTAATCAGAAAGGACTTGGAGAGGATTCTTCTTCACTTCCCATTTGTTTAAGAACATTTGATGGAAGCCTTGGAGATCATTAATACTATGGGGGGCTAAACCTTTAAACCATTTTCTTACATCTCCCCCCAAGCTCCGAGAAAATAACCTAAGCTTGATAGAATCATCATCAATTTCATTTCTGTCAAAGTAGTCATTCATTTTGTCTACATGTTGTGATGCAGTTGTAGCATTGTTAGCATCATATAATGGAATTTTGGACTGATAGTCCTGTGGGAGATTTTCTAACGGTACAGGAAGGACTAGGGGAGCATACCATGCTGCCATGATATGTGGTTGGGGTGGATTCAAAAGAGGGGGAGTGGGTTGAAGTAGAGTGGTTTGGACAGTGGATGTTGGATGGACAGATGTGGATGTACCAGGGATAGATTGTTGAGCTGACCTTGGATGAGAGACACCTAAATTTAGAAGGAAATGTAAATAAGGTGGCGTGGTTTCTCTAATACCAGGTTGTTCACTTTGTTCTGGGGATGAAAGTGAAGACTTAGAGTCTATCTGAATTATATCATCAAGCGACCTAGCTCTAAAATGATTTCTTAAGTTGACTTGTGATTGGTGTAGGGCTGCGAGATTTTTAGGGACTGAATTAGATCTCAAGGGTGATCTGAAAATAGTTGAAAATTTTATCTTAGAAGACTTCCTAAGTAAACTTTCATGGTTTTCAAATTCTTCCAGTGGATTTGGGTCAGGGTAGGCTCTAGTATGAATCTTTCTAGGAGCCACTATGCTATGTTTTTCAGACCCAGTTTGAAAAAGAAAATTTTTAACCAAATATGACAATCTTTAAGAGGCTAACTGATCTTTTCAGAAGAAGGAAAATTTTAATCTTAAAGCCTTCTAGCTGAGTTTGTATGATGCTGTTAAGACTTGGGGTCTTCCCAATGGAGTCTTAAGGTCTATTTTTTAGGGTAGTGGAGTCGCCAGGTGGAGATTTTTAGCTCTTTTGGAGGTAAAGGTTTTATGCTCCACCACCAAGTTTATTATGAAGCCAAACTGAAATGTTTTCAAGTTTTCTGAGTTATTTTGGTCTTATAGGTTATGAGAATGTCCTAAATCTGTCTTAACACTTAGCTATGGTGTCAAAACACACATATTTCACTCTTATGGCTTGGTAACTGAATCCTTCAAGGTTTGATAAAGCTTTATAAGAATCCTAAGGGTTACTTAGTTTTTCACTGATTCAAAAGGTCCTATCATGATTACCATTACTTGGTAGTGCTTGAAGAAGGTCAATTCTGTTACATTAGACAGTGAGTGTTTTGTTTTGCAGATTTTACTCAGAGTCCCACCGTGATCGCCATTATGTTGGTGTCCCGTGTTTTGATAGTTTGGCAAATCAAAAAACAAGGCAACATCAGAACCAATCTTTAGAGTTACAAGATCTAGTCCTCCTGTTCTCAGAGAGGGATCTCTCAAATGTTTTTTTGCAAAAGTTTATCTTGTGTTCTTTGAGTATTGATTTTAGAATAGTTATTAAGTGCAGGTGTTTATTTGTTTGATTGTTTGGTTGGAATGATACAGCAGAACATGAAAGGCCTAGGAAATATATATAGGACAAAAAAATATTTGTTTCATTGGGCAATGGAGTCAAGAAAAGGTCATAGCAAACTCATCAATGGATATGGGATATCAAAGGGAAAATCTAACTTGGCCACAGGATCCTTTTGTTTTTGGAATGAGATGAAAATTAATGATTTAGAAAGAAAAGTTTAATTATCAACAAAGGGAATTCAAAAGCATAACTTGGACAATAAAGAGATTTTTAATAGATAGGGCTAACCATGAAATCTACAAATCACACCTTTAAGCAAATAATGATTTCAAAACAAATTTTAAAATGAAATCTAAGATTCGGGGAACACCCTATTTCCTTAAAGATCTTATTTCAAATGACTTAGAAAACATAAAAGATTCACTGATAATTGCAATCATAGAAGAGGAAACACCTAAAAAAATATATGAACATAATTATAATGACCTTTAAGCCAACTGCTTAAGTGAGGACAAAGGGTAAGATCAAAACAGACCTCTCTGATTCACTGTAAACAAGGAACTTCAAAGGGAGACTTCAATAATAGTTTCTAAGTGGCAGCAGACAAGCAGGGAAAACCATAATCATGCTGAAACCAACTATTCAAAATATTAAGAAAATAAACAAGCATGAAGACTAAAGTGACAGATTAAAGCCCCTAAAATACTTCAGCATCAGAAAACATTAAACAGTGAAGGGTGAACAGGTCTAAGGTGCTTCCAAGAGTCATTTCTTAGCCTAAAAATTTCAGCCTACTGTAGTAAGAGATTATGGAACATAATGAAAACAGGGGAAAACATAAAACAGTTCAGAATACTTCACCAACAGCCAAGCTCATGGATCCAATGATAGAGACTTCTCAGGAACAAGCATGCAACAACATCCTCAAGACTTCCAAGACTCCAACTTCTTCTTCAACTTCAACTGACTATGTATTTATTTTAGAGAGTTTCAGTATTACAACTTGTGATCAAACAACAACCAATCAACCAACAACTTCTCATCTTCTATAGAAGTATTTATAAAAGAATGAGGAGGTGAGAATTAACAAAAAGATCTCACGGACCATTAATACAGATTTAAATGACTTCTCGGCCTTTTGAGGGGCTCGATGGAGAAGTGTATAGGTGGATCACTGTATTAATGTTTTACAATTAATATCAAAGCTTGGTGGGAGCCTTATTTGACTTTGAGGCTCTATGTAATGTTTGGATTAACTCTGCAGATATTTGTTGCATTAGTTTCCTGTGGCAGAATTAACTTCTTGGTAGCACTGGAGGCAGATATTTCTTTAAGCAATAACTTCATCCTCTGTTTGAAAGGTTTGAGGCAACAGGTGGCTTTGTGGTAGTTGAGGAATCAATTTGCCTCAAATGAAGTGGTGGAGGTCTTCTCTGCCTGTCAAACACTTGTAATTTCTCTTGACTATGTTTTAACTCAGGGAATTAGGCTTTTGATAATCATTTTTAGCCGTAATTCCCATATCTGTCTTCAATCTTCTATTCTTCTGTGTTGTGTCTTCAAAACTGATACTCTTTTAAATTGCGTTTAAAATGCAGTGTCTTGTCAATGTGCAGAGCCGCGCAGGGATTTTAAAGGCATAAATGCCCATGGAAAATTTGATAAAACATTGAATGAAACCCCGCAAATGGTTCTCTTTAATAGCCTAAAGGCGCAAAAAACGTCTTTCCCATTCTTCAGCCCTTCTTCATTATACAGTGGAAAACCATAAAAAAACTCCTGCAAAACACAAAAATAGTTAAGAAATCCTGCGAAAATAGGTTAAACTGCTTCAAAAGGCGGGAGAGGAGTGTAGCCATTGGATCGGGACACGTGGATGGTCCAGATCTAATCGAGGAATTGCAATCGGCGGGAGGTGGAAAAAGGGTGCGATGAGAAATCTCCGATGGGATTGCGCGATCGGGAGGGCATAAGTGATTAGATGATGACTGTTGGATTTGAGGATCAGATCAACGGTGGAGAATGCATCGAGGAGTCGCAATCGAAGGGGCAAAAAAAACGCATGCTATTTAAACTTTGCAATGCGATTGAAATCGCCGATGCGATGGAGCGCTAGCCGTTTGATCGACTGTTGATCAACAATGGAGATGAACCGGGAGAAAACCTTTATAATATATGAAAAACCAAAGGTTTGAAACATAACAAAGGTTTTTTTACTTCGGGGGCAGAAAAAGTGCATAGAATAAAAATAGGTGCCCGACTGCGGGGCCTTTAATTATATGGAGGATAATATGCCCGAGGCGTATTTGAAATAAGGGCCAATCGCAATCGGAGTTTTTGGAACATGGTTTAAGACTTGCGCACTTGTTTCTTTCCAATGCGATTAGCGCTCAAGGTCTTTCACACTTGGTTTTTCAAAAGAAACATGAGACCTGGAGTTATATCAAAAGGGAGCCAGTCGTATTGGAGTTTATATGATGCAAAGCTAATCACATCGGAACTTTTGGTCTATGGCAAAAGACTTGCGCTGTTTGAAATTGTGCGATGCGATTAGCGCCGAAAGGCTTTGGCGTTTGGTTTTGACGCAAGGGCATGTGGGGGGAAGTGGTTGGGGCTTAACCCAAGGGGCTTAGGTCCATAGTAATAAAACTTGTTTTTTATGAAAAATTTTCAAGGTTTTAAATGGATTTGGGGCTTTCGGCACAGTTCAAAAAGAAGTTTTAAACCATGTAAGGAGGATTTTCATGAATGGAAGGAGAAATTTATGAAAAGTAGAGGAAATAATATGGAGAAAAGGGGAAGAAAATGAAGGTTATTTATGAGTGGAAGAAGGGGGAAAAATGATGGTTTTTCAGTAGTTTCTTACATGAAATCAACAGAATTAATGGGAACAGCAATGAGGATTTTGGACAGAGGCATGAGGCTTCTAAGGAGTCTCTAAGAGCCAACAATTTTTAGTGATAAATTTTGTTCCTTGGAGGCTCAAAAAAGTCTTAGCCACCTTTTGGTATAACAAATATTATAGGTGGCTAACAGGGGGCAGAGGAGTGTGTCTCATTCAGGAAGCCAGCTGAAAACACGTCAAGGTACGTCACAAACTAACCCTCATTCTAACTAGAACTTTGTTTCTTCACACATTGCAATGGTGTCAAAATCCCAGTCACCTTTCTTAGCTGCATTGAATCTACCCGATTTAACCAAGCTAATGAATGACCCCATCGCACATGATCCATCACGGCCTCCTATGCCCACAAAACTCCCTTCGGATATACCAAAGTTCAAAGGCAAGCAAGAGAAAGACCCGAGTAATCATGTAATGATCGTTCAGTTGTGGTGCTCATAGAATAGTATCATCGACGACACTATTCGATTGAGGCTATTTCAACGCACTCTTAAAGGAGTAGCTGCAGAGTGGTGCGTGGAGAAACCTCATGCTTCACATGGAACCTTTAACGCCCTCTCTACCACGTTCCTCACATATTTTCAGTTATGCATCCAACATGATTCGACGATGGAGTTACTGACTCATTTTAGACAAACCCCCGTCATCCATATCTCTGACCATCTTCATGAATGGAGGCAGCGTTGCAGTTTATGTAAAGCTAAACTCGACAATCGGGTCCTGTTAGATTTATTCTTGAAAACTATGATAGCAGATATTTCAAAGGATGTGGAGCAACAATACCCCACATCCGAAGAGGATGTAATCAGTAAATCCCAGAAGTTTGAACTGATTTATACGCAGTCAGGATACATTTACAACATCATGCCTAATGCCCTGCACCTGCAAACTTATGAAGAATTTCTAGGCACATCGAACTTTGACCCAATGTTACCTAGGTAGCAGTAGTTAATGACCCAAGGTTACCTAGGCAACAGTAGTCAAAATCCGGGTTACACATATAATTCTACTCAGAACATGTCTCAACCTGGATTTCAAAGTAATCATATGCCTCAACAAGATTTGACTAATAGGGCACAATCGTATCACCAAGAAGGACCCTATCCTCCGGATGAGGGGACGTAGTACGCAGAAAGAAACACTAACAGAAGAGCTCCCCTCCAACGACCAGGTGCAAACAAGGGAAAATGTTATGGTCAATCCTAAGCACATGACCCACCTATGCAAACCAATGCACATGTGAACTTTGTGCAGTTGTCCCAAAATCAACCACACCAATATAATTAGGAGAACTACCCTCCTAACGTGGTTATAAAAAGTCAAAAAACAAGCCAAAATAGAACCCTAGATAGGGGAGCAGCAACTAATAGTGCCCACCACGATCCCAAGTTGGAGGTAACTCCAACAGGAATCAGAACTAGGAGCCAAGCAATGCCCAACAGCAAGGAAAGATGCCACCTCTGCGAACAAACCATTCTTGTTCAATATGTGGTGAGTACGGGAACTATACTCACCACTGTCCCAATATCCCTAAGCTAAAAAATCTTCAGAGTAACCAAGTACAAGGAGGATCTTCCCAGCAATCCACTGTGATGAAAGAACCATTCCCAAACCAAGGGATGGTAAGTCACTAGCAAAACCCAGACAATTCTGGGAAAAGAAGCCGTGAAATCTACATGACTGGGGAAGAGATGTTTTTCCAAACACAGAACCGCAGCTACGACACCCCACCAGACACCACTACGTCAGGGGCTAGTACTAATGCGTCGATTGCACCTTTGACCATTTCAAATATGCCTATAGAACCATTTCCAAATATGGAAAAGGGACCTAATAGGCGGGCAGATAAATACTCCAAATCAGCCCATAATTAGAGCATCGTGGATGATTTAGCTCAATGAACTACCACTATGTCCGCACTGGAATTACTACAGTCTTTCCCAAAGCAACGGAAAGCCCTAATTTCCGCATTAGGTGCTATTGACCCTATCGATACGCGCAAGATAACGTTTGACTTAGACAAAGCCACCCCTAGGCTTCCTTCTATGGTCACCTTCTAGATACCAGTATTGGTCCAGAATATCACTATTCACCGATATGTCATTGACGAGGGTGCATCGAAATGCATCATTTCAAAAAATGTTTCATAGAAGTTGCATTCTCCTGAACTAAAACCCTTAGTCATAACGCTTTGAGCATATGACAGTCGTCCCTCAACCCCTGTCGGCCTGTACAAAAATTTCCCGATCCACTTAGTTGGAAAGACGGTCCACATAGACATTGAAGTCTGATACGCTCACTTGGATTACAATATACTCCTTTGGTGGAGTTATATGTATGCCATGTTCGCCATAGCCTCCTTCGTCTTCCGCATTATGATGTTCCCCCACAAGGATCGCATCATTATTGTAGAACAACTAACACACAGTGAGAAGCATCCCATAACCAACACGGATGTAACTCTACCCTATGTAGATACAGCCTTCAATGGTCTTTCACACTACCAAGAATATCACCCTAGCCAATTCAAACTGTCACCTGTCCTAGGGTCATTCCTAGGAGATCCTTCTATCATCCCTGAGGCATCGCCCGATGCCACAGGGGCCCCAGTGTGCATGATGTCCACATCAAGCACCGAGGTTAGTCAAGAAATCAAATCAAGCAGTAACGACACTGAGGCATCGACCACGGTAGCCTCTATAGCCTATGCTGCCTCCCAAACCCCTTTCCTCTATCCCCCAGCTGGCTTCATCTCCCAGTAGGTTTTGGCAACACTGGTGTTACCCAACATATCGTTGGCGTTCCCAATTTGGTACCTTGTTCCCCCCTTTTAGAACATGAGCCACCAACATTACTGCCATAGGGTTAAAGTCCCTCGGTCTCGAGGAGCCCCAACCTACCCAAGAAACGGTCGAGACCACCCCCGTAAAGGAAGTTCCCATTGCCAAACCGGTAATCACGGCTAAGAAAACTGCAAACAAAGGAAAGGAGATGGTGACCCCTGCAATTTAAATGGAATCATCACTCTGCACCATATGCGACCTTATAGGCCATCCTACCCATATATGTCTGGAGCTGGATGAATTAAAACCACTTCTCGGCTCCGAAGCAGACATCTCGATGCTGCGTTCCCATAAAATGGAACCTACCACAAAAAGGTAAAGGAAAACCGCTGCATACCAATCACGCATGTGCCCTTTGTGGAAAATGTGGGCACTATACTCACCATTTTCTAGAGATACCACAATATAGGGACGCCTTACATGCAGTCAAGCGATCCTATCAAGAGGATCCATCCACCCAGTCTACGGGAGATGAACCTCGTGTCATCCTACATAGGCAGGATGAACGACAGTCACCAGAAAGACATCCATTTGTGTCACCTCCCCCCAAGCCACCATACACCAACCAAGGACAGGGTAACCTAGTTGCCTCATCCTCTTGAGTTATCACATGCATCAATTACTGCAGATTGTTTGATCAAGTCTTTGACCCAAGGTCACCTAGGCAACAGTAATCTGTATTCAGGGAGTGACCATGCATGTTGATTCTATAGATGGCTTGATCGGGTATTTGACTCAAGAACTCCTAGGCAGCAGTAACACCCATAATACTCAGAGAGTTACTAGGTAGGTAGATTCTGTAGACAGTTTGATCGGGTCTTTGTCCCAAGATCTCCTAGGCAGCAGTAACACCCATGGTACTCAGGGAGTTACAAGGTAGGTAGATTATGTAGACGACTTGATTGGGTCTTTGACCCAAGATCACCTAGGCAATAGTAGTACCATGCACATCGATTCTGGAGATGGCTTGATCGGGTATTTTTCTGAAGATCACCTAGGTAGCAATAGCACCATGCACATTGATTCTGGAGATGTTTCGATTGGGTCTTTGGCCCAAGGACACCTAGGCAGCAGTAATCAAAACCTTGGACACTCATACAATTCTACTTAGAACATATCACAACTTAGCTATCATGAAATTCATCTTGGCACTAATATACCAACTAGGGACAAGGGAACTGATATCCCCCATTCCCCGCACAAAATGGACCAATGTCACAACATAATGCATCGGTCAATCTAGTGCAACCCTTCCTAGGCTCATCAACAACCATATGACCAGGAGAATTATGAAAATCATCCAAATGCTATAAAAAGAAGCCGAGAAACAAACAGAAGGGAGATCCTGGATAGGGGATAGTAACCGGCAAAGCCCCCCCTGATCTCAGTTTGGGGCCAACCCCAACTAAAATCAAAACTAGGACCCAAGTAACAACTCCCAAGGGAAAAATGGAGCCTAGAGTATCTGACCACTAGACCGAAATCAACACTGTGATCAACACTCCATAACAAATAGAGGTGATGCCACATATTCGCACTCCTGAAAAAATAAATTTTCAGCGTTGGCAGGCATGCCCTCTCCCATCCTCATTTTTAAAGTTCATGTCTTTCAATAATATTTGATGAAAAGAAGATGCTTTCACTTGAGGTATTTTTTTTGGCAGGAAGAACCCTCAAATCACTTACAACACCATCCACTGAAGGTTCTGGAGCAGGTATCATCCTACACTCAACATGATAAAGTCCCACAAAGCTTCGCATATCCTGACATCATTTCTCCATCAGAAATAAACCATAGGGCCCTCTTACTCGACCATGTTTATCATCACCTCACACTACACATGATTAACATCTATGTTGGTCCATAGAGCCTCCCCTCCATGGTGCTCGTCATCCAAAGTAGACCATATATCACAGCACAAGTGACGCCATGGCCATACCATTTCAGTTCGGGAAGCACCTCATGCCCATCCATTCATCATGCATAATATCAAGTTTACCATTCAAACTAAAATACCCCCTTCCCAAATGACTAGGTTGTACAAGCAGATTGAAAGCGCACCTCCATGCATCGCATTTTTCGCACCATACCTCCATCAGCATAATCCCATCTGCGACGTTTATTCATCCGCTTAAACAACCCCATACATGAGACCAACCAATGGGACCCCGACCCCCAGCAAAACACCATCCTCACATCTTCATTGAGCATACAAAACATTCATAGCCAGTTCACACACGCCCTGGAAGTCCTACCGACTCAAGGGATTTTCCCTTCAGAAATAACTATGACTGCCACCAAGCTACTAAAGTATACTCTGACCTCGGGCCACTTAATCCCCATCATCCATTTTTGAGTCACCTCTCACCAACATGCCTATGTTAAACCCATCACATCTAGGTCCCCAACTCATTAGGTCAGCGACCCATGGTTTAGTTAAGGCTTCCTTTTTGTTGACTTCGACACCTCTTTTCCAAAAAGGAAGCGATACCTTAGATCACCCCTCCCCATGCAAAGGGGTATCCTCGGGTGGAACTATGGGAGATATCATTGTCCATATATGTCATCGATCCTCCTGACATTCGACTACAACAAATGCTTTCATGTCAATATGGTATTGTACCTTACAACCATTCCACTTTGATCAGATCCGTCAAAGACTCGTGCCTCCATAAGCGTCTCTGTCAACAATTCTTAAAAGGGAAGGTCCCAACTAGTACATATGCATACATTGCATAACTATATGCCATACCAAGCCTATGCATATGGGTACCACATTCCACCTATTGTCAAAAAAAAAAAATTCCCCTGAGGGCGTCAGCAGTTGTCGTCAACAACTGTCAGCATCACTACCACAGTAGTGATGCAGACATCACATGTGTTTGTCAATTTTGTTTAACTAGCCATAGCATCATGAGCATGGGACATGCCTGCCTCATTGAAATTTTGTATTTATGTTTTATATTTTGTTTTCTTGTAGGGGTCCCTTAGGCCATGGTCATATCGTAAATAGTGCAAGGTGTTGTTAATTCCAATATTCACATAGGCCTCTCTCTCTCTCTACACATGATAGAGAAAAGAAACTATAATGTGTTTCGGCTATATAGTCCTTCCTAGACCTTACACATTAGGGGGCAACTGTTAACATTGAAAAATCGTACAATAGAAGATGACATTAATTAATGTCAAGCAAAAGTATCTATAGGGTAGGAAGACATAATGGAATCAAGAAAGTATTTAAAATCTCTAAGGTTTTGAGAAAATCAGATTTGAACTAGTCTTAAATGCTAAACTGTACACTTAATCCTTTGAGAAAAATTCCTTTTGCGTGACTTTTTTCTTGATTAGTGCACATTCCTGAAAATAGAAAAAGGTCACTTTTTGGGACCACACAAAGAAAAGGACAGTTACTCCTTATATGAAGCTGCATAAGGACAGCCACCAACACCTCCTTCGACGCTATGTGAGCACACAAAAGGAATATTTGGAGCAAAACATGGAATCATACCTCTCCCTTGGGTTACCATCCATCATATACCAAAGGAGGGAAGGAGGATTTGAAATCCCCTATATAAAGCCACCAAGAGATGAAGAATGGGTGATCACATTGTTATGTTGGCCATAATTTCCCAACCAATACCAATAGTGTGTCAGCCAGAGCTGGAGATAGAGGGGAATTGATTGTTGGCCACCCAAAAATCCTAGTCCACGACAGCGGAGAGAGAGGGAGACTGCATCAGACGCAGAGCTTGGAAAAAATAAAATCCTTGCATCAAGACCTAGAACCATTGTCTAGGGGCCCTTTGGAAACTGGGTAAAATTTCTTCTCCATACCAAACATTTAATAAGAAGAGGCCTTGAGCCATCGTTTGCATTATTATCGTTTTGACTCTCTTCAATAGCTTTCGTATATTTTTTTTTTAGTTTTTAGTTCACTTTGAGCATACATTCATGTATTTTTTTCCTCTAGATTATATGCTTTTGAGCTCCACCACTTCCTTCCTGTTACTAATAGTTTATAGGGGTAGACCACACCCCTTAAACTAGCGCGATTTTGTACACCCGTGCATCAAATCCACCACAACACCTTTCATGCCCACATTTTGGACATATCTCTTTTTATGCATATTCTCCTCTATATAGAATATAATCATTTCAACATGCATGATATGATATGTACCCAACACCCAACATTTTCAAAAATTTCTTTGCCTCTTTGCAACTACCGGACAAGACATTATCACTCAGAAGAAGCTTATCTTTGAATAAAATGTAGTTGGTGGACAATATTAAATATACAATGGCAACAATTATTAACGTTCATAAGATTGAACATTTGTAATGTTGATTGTGTGACGAGATTTCTCAAAATCTAAGGGAATTGATGGTGAATTACCTCAAAATTTCTAAGAAACATGCATTCGACAAGAAATTTTTTTCTTTCATGTTGTAAAGTAACATCGTTGTTCCCAATTGGGTAGACTTTGACTAATCTCCAGGTCCAAAGAGAGGGGGTAGTGGAAAAAATTTTAAGGCTTTTGAAAAACATAACATCGATATGAGCATCATCCCCTAGCTAATCATCGTTCTGGAATGAATCTAACAACATTGTCTCCATGGTAGTCATATCCCTTAAGTAATCATTCATACTAACCTCTATTTGATTGCCTCCATTGCAAGCTTTTGAATAACTACTATTTTTGTATTCATTCGTAATTGGTGAATCTGGATGTAGTGGGGATTGAATAGGTGGTTGATTCAACCATTCTTGGTATCGCTCCTCTCCGAGTTTTTCTCTTAATTCAGCCTTCTCATGATTTTACATTGTCATGGGGTGTAAAGGAAGATGGTAGGTAGGTCACTCATCATCACTAGAATCCTAATAATTTCAACAAAAATATTTGAACATGATTAGTACAAAATCGATGATATCACTTAGTAAGCACTTCAATGCATGGTCAATTGGTTTGACGTTGAAATAATTACTCTATACCAAAAAATTATTACCATCATTATCCTAGGATTTTGGCTAGAATATGACATGTTACAATTGGGAGGGTGAAGCAAATGTCCATTTTGATCCTGCACCCGATTCTAAATCTACATGAACCTGCAAATTTTTATACATTAATTTTATTTAGTTGTTTGACATGGATAAAATAAATAAATACAATTAGATAATGAAAATATAAATAAAATCTGAGGTAATTATGTCTAGAGATGTATAGGGAGAACTCTGCGATGGAAATTGAGAAATATTATGGAATGAGCTGGATTTTGAATAATTTCCCATTTGATATAATTATGATATTTTCTCTCCCTAAATTTCAGCAAAATCAGCAATAAATTTTGGTGTACATACCTAAAAATAATTTTTGTGCCTTTAAAAAGGAGTTATTGTTATCGGTGCTAATGTATTGGTAACCACACCAGTGCGATTTTATTACTAGACGCATCGGTGCTTTTAGTTAATAAACACATTAATATCAGGATAAAAAAAGTGCAAAATTATTTTTTTGAAGTGAAGAAAAAGCAGTAAACTAAAAAATGAGCGGAAAATAATTTTCGGAAATCTATTTTCATAAAAATTTCTTTAAATACTAAATTTTTTGCAAAATTTTTCAGGGAGGGAATTTCGCGAGAGACATACCTAGAGAAAGAGAGCACTATGGAGCAGAAAAATAATTTCGAACAATAGCACTATTCAAAGAATCAGAATTTGAAACATCTCGTGATTCACACAAAAATCCTACAGTATAGTAAAAATGTTACATTTTACTATATTAATTGTTTTTTTATAGTTTTTGTTAGATTTAACACATGCATAGTAAAAATGTTAAATTTTTCTGTTCATTTTACTAATAAAATAATTTACAATCTCTATTCCTATTTACATTTAATTAAAATTGAGAAAAAGAAAAAGAAAAAACATCCATTCCAACGTTAAACCCTTACTGCTTCTTGTTTATGTGACTGCAAAAATTCACAGTTAGGGTTTTTCATTTTAGAGTTATAGGGTTTGTATTACCATATATATAGGCATATGACATATAAATCACGGGACCACTTGAAGATTCAGATCCTAACCCCTATCGGCCC
This sequence comes from Pinus albicaulis, assembly GCA_034641835.2. Lineage (NCBI taxonomy): Eukaryota > Viridiplantae > Streptophyta > Pinopsida > Pinales > Pinaceae > Pinus > Pinus albicaulis. The sequence continues at coordinate 214,098,900 of CM076571.1, forward strand.
TTGCACGATTTAAACAAATATTTTTTGTTAATCGATGTGCATTGTTTAAAATAGCGCAGCAATGTGGAATTTTAGTATAACGGACCGAGCACGTATTGACAAAAAATAATGTTTGATAAAACCTTTTTTTTATTAATTTATTTTTATGTTAATTGGTGCTCCAGTATTAATATAACGCATCGGGTCTCCTATTGACAAAGAGCATCTTACAATTTTTCTACTTTGGTGGCGGTGCACTTATAAGAAGCTATCACACTATTTTCGGTGCTTAAGCTGCGGAAGTCACTCCGGGCATTTAATTTAGATAGATGCATTGTTTTCTTGATTTTTTTTTACTTGAAAATTACATGTGATTTATTTCTAAAATATATTAATCAGTGGTACAAGTTTTATATTGATAAAGAAATGTCTGACAATATTTAAAGTAACAAAAATATCGATAGCACATCTAGAAAATAAAAATAGGAAAGTTATTTGTAAATTATTTACAAAAATTATTATTTTTGAACTATCTGTAAGTTTAACTAATATGTATTTTTTAGTGTATATCATGCAGAGCCACAAAATTACGAAGCTCGATAATATTCTTTCTGATATAAGACCAAAAGAGCATAAAAGCTTGATGGAAATATTGTAGGAGGATGAATAAGGTGGATGAAAAAAATACTATCGATCCAATATGAGTTTCTTTTTTGAATTTTCATTAATAATATACTTAAAAATGTTCTACAAGGACCAACAACGAAGAAAAGGAATGTTGCTCTAAGAAAAGAAAAAAAATAGAACATGCAAATTACAAAAGGAATGTTTAATGAATGTTGGAGTGGTGCTGGAAGTTAAAAAAGGGGGGAAAAATTCTACAAAACTTTGAAGGATCTATTGGAATGAATGTATAGAAATTATTTCCACTTATAATACAAAAATCAATCCAATGATTCCAAGAACGAAATTTTATTTAAATTGCAGGGAGAGTTATCAGAGAATTGGTCAATGAGACATGTTAGAATTTTAATAGCAAAAATGTACAACAACAAAAATCAAGGACTTAACAAGTAATATTCCTTTAAATGTTTTTCTAGAATTATATGTATATATTACTACAAAGCAATCATTTATAAATATCACTTTTTTATATATTTAGTTTTCATATATCAATATACAAATTAAATAGTTTATTGTCATGTTACTTTTTCGGGAAGATTATGAAAATATAAAAGGATGAACGAACTGATATCAAAAATATGCCAGTTGGAATGTATAGAAAGGTGTACAAGGAGATGTTTAAAGAAATGGACATAATTGCATCACATAAGGAGCCATCTCAAAAACAACGTGCTTCAAATGTAATATGTAATCATTGAATTTTTCGATTAGGTATAATAAATAAATAATTTAGCATTAAATGTCAATTTTCAAGTATTTTCTTACAGAAAATAAAAGAAAATGGAACCCATTCAACACATAAAACATGACGACAAGGAAGAAAGGGTTGATATCTAAGTTTGTGAGTAATAATTGCTTCCTTATAACAACTTAACTAGATTTAATTTTTGTATATTTTAAGTTGTTTTACAACAACCATCATTGAATGTCTTCAAACAAGTGCTAACATAGAAAGAAGAAACATCAGAATAGTTGATTGAAATTCGGTTAAATACTGGTTGTCAGTATATATTGGCATATCAGAAATTAATTGTGGAATTTGTAGGTATCTATCTTGTTTTACTTAGCTCCATCTAGGGCAAGGGTATAAAAGTCTCTCCATCCCCCTTGCCTCCCACTATTGTATCATGTTATAATTTTCATCCCTCTAATATTTTTGTTGTCTTTCCTCTCTCCATTGACGTCGCTGAGTGATTCACATACTAAATACATAACCTTCACTCATACATAAAACCTAATTTTTTTATTAAATGAAAAATTTATTTAGAAATATATAAATACAACTTTTATCGAAAAAAAAAGTATTTGGTAAGCCACAAAAAACAATCACACAACGCCAATGGTGCCTACATTTAAATCACACATCGCCCATAACGCGCATTAAAATACCTCACGCACTGTGAAAACAAAAAACTATTACTTAGTGGTATGTTCACAAAAGATATCCGCCTCGGGGCATTGGTTATAGTGCAACACACCCCTAGTTTGAAACATTTTACCACTGGCGATGTGCTATCAGGCACACATTTCCCTGATGTGGTATGTTTTACTAATGCACCACCATTCATAAATTATGGTGGTGCATCCCAAAATACTAATGCACCGTCGTAAATAAATTGTTAATTTTAAAAATTTTAAATTTGTCGGTGCGGCTGGAAACTTACACACACGACAGTATTTTATTGTTATTGTGGTGTGATTTACCTCGGTACTGCACTGGGTTGTCACATTAACCACCTAGTGTGGTTTTCATTAAAACTGTTCGTAGTGTGACTTGTAAATTTACAGGGAGCACCACGAATGGTGCGAGCTGAAAGCATCGAAGGCACTGCGTAGGAATTTTTTTTTTCAAAAAAACGGTGAACTTTATCTCAATTTTAAAACTTAATCTGCTAAAAGATTAATTTGGTGAGAAACAAGTATATTACCTACACATTTGCGCGCCAAGGAGGCATATTTTCAAGGAATCCTCAAAACTAATTTTTCCCACTGTTTTGCAAAATTCGAACTCCACACAGTTAACAATGGATGCAAGAAATGCGAGAAAAGGGAGCACCAATGGCAAGGTGCCTCACAGAAGGAGAATTCACACCCATGCTTAAGATCTCTACAACACTATAATAAGTGAAAATGAATTTTTTACGACCGGTATTTTTTTTTTAAATTAACCCTTTTCCAGTGCACTCGATTATGAGACACACCGGGCGGTTGTATCGATGGTGCTCTGCACTTATTTAGGGTACGTTGGTTTAAGGAGATGCACTGGGCCGGTTTGTATGGAGCGCACAATGCTTCCTTTCAATGAAAACCCTATGCTGGTGCATCATTGTACATAAACAACACTCGACCATCATTGTTAGTAAATAACACCGAAATTTTGAGTGTCTCGATGTGCCATTTGAAAGGATGCACCGATGCACTTTATATAAAACACATTGTTGTGTTGTCTATATGAAGTGAACCATTGTTTTATTAATACTTAAAAATAACTCTACAATGCTTCTATAGCCTCTATTATGCACCGGTGCATCACATATATATGAAGCACACTGGTGTGTCTTATGATTATAAACACACCACAAAAAAAAAACATTTGCAAAAACATCCACCCGCCATCCTCTTCCAGTGACCTCCATTACAAATGAATATCTGGGCTATTTTTATAAGGGCTTCCTCAAAAACATCTAATAGAGATTCTTTTCCTTGTAATGTAACCTAAAGGAGGATTTCTTTCATGCTATCTTTCCTTCACCAAACAAACTAGAGCTTGGATACACTGCCCATCAATTAATAAAAACCAAAATATTGTAACACATCCCCTTAGATCCCAACCCAAAGGAGGTGGTTATTAGGTTGACTAGACTCCCTAGTTGTAGTTAAAAGAATGGGGTTTATTTTTTTTTTAATATAAAAGTCTCCAATATATCAAAATTCTTAGGGATTACCCCCCCACTCCAACCATGAGTACCAATGAGAAAATGCATATCTATTTATAAATATATGCTCAATTATTATTTCAACGGAAGTCCACTAATGTAGCCTATGGAGAAGTAAAACACACTTATCTACCATTAACCAATCCAAAATACATTTTTGTTCAAGCCACGTGTAGATTAATAAAGTGAAACCAGCCCTAAACAGAAAGACCGATCCATTAAATAAAGGAGAAAGGTGTTCTCAAGGTGCAACATATATCCTCCAAATTCTTCTTCGGGGTGTGTATTCCTCATAATTTGTGAGCCACCCCACCTAGGTCTCCTCCAGAGTGGACTTACTAGCTTATGACATGCAAAAAACATTATATTATGAACCAAATCCCTCTGAATGAGTTCCATAAACCATGCAAGAGGCTAGCACTCTTGCAAATAAGCCACATGGTTCGAGAAACCTCCTTCAAATTGGAATTTTTGGTCTCTAGTAGTAATTTGATTCTCCAAATCATGAGTCAAAACATCTCAAAGGGGTCATCCTTTCCAAATTTTCTCCAGTAACTAGTGTTTGAGATCAACAAAGGTCAAAATATCTCTCCTATGGTTCTTCTAGCTTAAAACATGCAGGAAACAATGTATGAAATTGAACCAACAAATGAATTTTTGAAAGAAGGCATGAAATTTGGTTTTGAGAGAATGCGTATAGTTCATGAGTCAATTATTGCTATGGTACATTTATTTTTTATTTACATTGATGCATATTATTCAATATTGCAATTTTCACTATTCTCACCAATGTAGATACACTCATTACACTTTATTTTTATGTTTTTAGATGGAACTTGAAGAAGTAGAAAACAATCAACATATTGAAGAAAACATTCCTCCAAATAACTCAATTCATGGAATTAGCTCGAGCATTGACAATAGTTACAGTGAAGAGTGATGAACGATATGTTTTGATATCAAAGTAGGGCATTGTATTTTTTGAAATATTTGTCTGTGAAATCAGACATTTTGTTTAATGTAATTGACATACTGTCTGAATTGAAAAACAAAGGGATACCAATGACTGTCCCATTTTGTATGAGAAAGAGTGTCTTATATATATATATATATATATATATATATATATATATATATATACATATACATATATATATATATATATATATATACATATATATATATATATATATATATATACATATACATATACATATACATATACATATACATATACATATACATATACATATACATATACATATACATATACATATACATATATATATATATATATATATATATATATATATATATATAATAAAATATGTTTTAAATTATTTTATTGCATTCTCCATTGTCGCTGTGAAATATTACACCACTGATTAAATATATGGATGATTAACTATTATAATGAAGAAATGTGAAATCTGACAATATGATATAAAAAATTCATCCAAATGTCACATTTAAAAATAGTAATAAAAATTTAATTGATATGAATATTTTTATAAGATATGTGTCGACTTTTAATGAAAAATGAATTTTTAAAAATCACAATAATTGCATTGTCACGGGTTAATGTTTCTAAAAAATAGAAAACTAACACCGGTGCGTGTGTATGATACTGCGTACAGGTGCATTCCTATGATGTATGAGGACCACACCAAATACCAATACCAATTAAAATTCCCGGTGCACTTTATCGACGGCTACGACCCGGACGGATAGGCATTGCATGCACCGGTATGGTTTTCATTTAATGCGGTAGTGCGTTTTCACAACTTAATGGCCCGTTGCATTTTTACACCTTAATGGCGCCAGTGCATGCACTGTTTATCAGTCTAGTGCGTATTTGTTAGTGACATGCACCAAGATATTGCTAAATTCCCTAGGGTTTCTGAAATTTGTTTTCCATTCGGGTGATTGGTATGTTTACAATACTGACACTCTCTTTCACATATAAGGTTATTTGGATGTGATACATGTGTACATGTTCCAAAGAATAAAAGAACCAAGTTGGATAGTAAATATAAAAGTTTGATATTGATTGGGTATAAGGATGGTTTAAAAGGTTATAAGCTTTTGAACCGAGAAACAACAAAGGTTGTGTACAACCGAAATGTGTTGTTTAGAGAGGTGAAAGATGTTGTTAAACATGAAGTCTTACCAAAGGAACCTGAGAAGATAGAATTTGAGCTAAAGGAGGAAGAATCAAACACTACTACAAAACAAGATTCAGAAGAGGAAGAACCACAAACTCCAACTATGATAAGATCAATTCAAGAAAGAATGAAACCAAGAAGGTATAGTCCATATGATTTCTATTCAATTTTTTCTTTATTGAATATCACTGATGATGATCTTAGAAATATCAGGGACGCAGTGGATTCAAAGGATGGAAAACTTTCAAAGGAGGCCATGGTTGATGAAATGGCATCCCTGCTCAAAAATGAGGCATGGGATCTGGTGGCGTTGTCGACTAGAAGGAATCCCATAGGAAGAAAATTGGTGTTTAAGAAAAAGATGAATGCATAAGGAAATGTGGAGAAACTCAATGCTCGGTTGGTAGAAAAAGGTTATTCCCAGGTGTCAGGAATTGATTTTGGTGATATTTTCTCTGATGTTGCCAAGGTAAATTCTATTAGATTACTTTTATCTGTGGTCGTTGCATTTGATTTTGAGGTAGAACATATGGATGTGAAGACAAAATTTCTTCACGGGGATATGGAAGAGGAGATATGCATGAAGCAACTTGAAATATTTGTAGTGAAGGGTTAGAAAGAACTCATATGTAGGTTAAAAAAGTATTCGTATGGGTTAAAACAATCAGTAAGGATGTGGTATCAGAAATTTGATACATATATAAGGAGACCTGGCTTCACCAAAAGTAAAGAGGATCACTCTGTGTATTTTAAATTAGTTGGTGACTGTGTTATTTATTTGGTCTTATATGTGGATGATATGTTGTTGGTTGGAAATGATAAAGAAATCATCCAGGATTTGAAGACCCAATTGTTCTCTAAATTAAACATGAAGGATCTTAGTGCTGCAAACTATATTTTAGGCATGAAAATTAAATGAGATCAGACAAAGAGGAAGCCCTGGTTAAATGAGAGGAAATATATCAATACAATATTGTAGATGTTGAATATTCAGGATAATAAAATGGTGAAGGTTCATATTCGTGTAGGTGTAAATTTATCTACTGAACATTTTCCCAAGACACAAGAAGAAGAGGATGATATGTCTCATGTTCCATGTGAAAGTGCAGTGGGTAGCCTGATGTATGCAATGCTATGTACAAGACTAGACATTGCACATGCAGTGGGAGTATTGAGAAGGTTTATGTCAAAACCAGTGAAGGAGCATTGGAAAATAGTGAAGCAGGTTTTCAGATGTTTGTGTGGCATTAGTAATTATGGTCTGTGCTACCAAGGAAGACCAGGATTGGAGATAGTTTTAGACATTTGTAGCTTTGTTGATGCAAACTGGACTGGAGATCTAGATCAAAGAGGATTTGCAAGTGGGTACGTGCTTAGCCTATTTCGAGGTGAAACCAGTTGGGTGAGTAAAATATAGTTTATAGTGGCTCTTTCAACTATAGAGGAATAATACATGGAAGCCACTCATGCAAGCAAGGAAGTCGTTTGGTTGTAGGTATTGTGTTCAAGTATGGGGTTGGTGTAGCGACCTATAAGGATAGACTCTAATACCTAAAGTTAAATTTTCTTGGATAAGAACTCTACTTATCATTCAAAGACAAAGCACATTGATGTTTAATATCACTTTGTGAGAGATATGGTTTAGGACAAAAATGTGTTGCTAGTAAAGGTAGAAACTATGAAGAATGTTGTAGATGCATTAACGAAGTCTGTGAGCACTGATAAGTTCTCTTGGTGTAGAGAAAAAAATGGGTGTTTCAGGGATAAACCAATGAATAAGCTCTCTTGTGGCCCCTTGTGAAAAGAAAACAACAAGTGGTAGAATATTGGGGGTATGATATATTATTTCCACGAATAGTTGAAGGTGTTAAGCGGGGGGAGTAGTCCCTCTGCATGGGGTACGGGGCAGCGCCCCTGGAATTTTTTTTTGGACCCTATCTTAGGTGTGTGGACCCACCTATGGTTTTGTGCATGGGTTTGCACATGGTTTTTGGCATGATGGTTTTCTGCTCATGGTATTTTGTAGATCCCGTCAAAGGAACTGCAGTTATGTTCTAATCCAGGGTTAATGAATTAGGGTTTATTAATTCTTCGACACATATATATGTGTGTTTTAACATTGAAAGGAATATAATGAAAAAACAAGTTGGTAGTCCTTGTTTGGGATCCATGGGAAAATATATGTGTATATATGTTTTATGTTTTACGCTCTCGCTATTGTTTATTTTTTGTTTTAAGAGTTCATTTGCAGATAATTTATGTACAGAGTTAAGACCTGCATTATTCATATTTATTGTTTTTACCTAGATATGATTAATTTTTATAATGAAACATGTATGTTTGATCCCTTTCATGGTGTTTTTAGCAGGTCGACAACTATTAATGGTGTTTTATCATGCTTTAAATAGGTTATTTTGATTAGGGAGTATATTTTTATCTCTTTTAGGGCTATTTAAACCTTTGAAAAATGAACCCATTAGAGTCCTCTTTCAACTCTTTTTACACACCTAAAACATGAAAATATTGTTGAGCACTTGTCTTTTCGAAATCGTAAAAGTAAATGAAAAGACGTCCACTTAGTATAATATTAACCCTTTTCTAAACTGAGATGGACTATTTGCAAGAAATTAATAACTTAGTTGAACATGGATAAGAGGTTCTCTTGAGTATTTTTTTCTCCCTTTTTAGACTGGAGAGACTATTTACGAAAATGTACGTGTGGAGTTTTATTTTTCGCCTCTTTTTCAAACTCTCTAAACATGAAAAAGATGTTAATTTTTACCTTCTCTGTACTTGTTAAAACATCAAACAATGATGGACTTGTAGAACATGACATGGCCGAACCACACCTTCTCAGGGTTCATTAAAAATACTTAAATGGATTGATCCAAAGGATGGACTTATAGATCAAGCATATGTCATCCTCCTCAAGCTTTAAAAAAAATAAAGACGTACTGACCAATATGGTTGTGGAAATTGGGAAAATAGGGTATTTCATTTTCTAATGCCAGGGAGTAGCTCTTGAACATGAAACTCTTCCACTTCATCTCTGCAGCTATTGGGTTGGGTAAATTTTTTTCCATTTGGTTCATGATAAATTTTCAAAGTCTTCATATTAGTTTTGGATCAATGTTTCCAACTCCATTCAACATCGATATGTGTTCAAAAACCAGTATTTTCAATCGATATATGTCCCAATACTCTTAAGCCTTCATTCCATGTTTCCCTTTTCCTGATCTAGTTCCATGTCATGATCATTTTGTCTCAATAATGATACTCATTCCATAGTGTTGATGAGGGATACATCAAGGCCCTCCTATGATAGGTCGGTTCATGTTGACATCAACACATTATTCGAGGAAGTTGACTTAGAAACACCCCTTTCATACCTTAGTGCTTACATACATCAATGGCAAGTTTCCTCACTCTAGGGGACATGTTTACAACATTCGCCTTCGACCAAAATATTTTGCATGGTGTTCAACATCAACTCATTTACTCACACCATAGAAAATGTACCATATTATCTTGAGATCCATTAACATCATCAATGGTTTCTCATGTGAATGTTATCAAATTACATCATCGACCAATAATCATATGGTGTCTACCATGTTAAACCTCATCTCATTGATTCACATAGTTATACTTGTATGTTGGTTGGCCAAGTGAACGAGATGGAAGACCCCAGATCTAATTTCATCCATATGGGTTGTGATTTTAGGAGTTATACAAATATCACAATGTATAATCGCTATGATCATCTACACAATCATCCAATCATGGGTCCACTAGTTGCATATATAGATGCATATTTTTATCATCTTACATGTTATGTTAGCTTACATACTGAGTATGGATATGCCTCCCTCAACAAAGAGATGTCATGATATAAATGTATTGTAACAAATGAAGCTTGCTAGTTTTTCTTGACCCTGACTTGTCACAATGTGAATCACTTTTGTCATCAGTAATCATTTTATGAATTTTCACTTTAGGTGGGAATATGTTATAGGCCATTTTGTCACATCAAGTCATTAGGACTAATAATGGGATCAATCAGCATATTATTCCCCCTTGTAAGCATCATTTCACAAAACCCTAAGTGTGCCTCCTTCATTTCCTAGAATTTCTGCCTGAAACCACCTCATCTAAGCTAGTTTTAGTACCAATAGTCATTGGCCTTCCTCTGGATAGAATTCCATACAAGTTTCTCCATTTTGGAAAACATTGATCACCTACAGGTTTATACACTTCGTACCTACGTTGGTTCTAGAAATTCGGGAGAAGGAGAGAATTTCTGGAAGCTTCCTCTTCCAAAAGCTTCCTAAATTTACTATAACCATTTACGTTGGATTAAAATTTCAAAACCAATCTCATCCATATTTGGAGTTCCCATCCCTTATCCTTTCATTCCATCCTCCCATCAAAGGTGGATCTAATACCTTATATTAATAATTGGATAAGAACTCCCAACTCACCTCACTCATCTATATTTTTACTACCTTGCATACGCAAGGGGTTGGATTTTTTAGAGTGATTCTAGCCTTAAGTTGTTGAAGTGAGAGGTTAACATTCCATGCATTTAGGGTGATTGGAGGTGCATATTGGGGAAGGAAATTACAATAAAACTTGGAGGATCTCCTCTACAATATTATGACCTAATTGTGGTTGTAATATCCTTCCATTTATATTAATGCAAATATTTCTCTAGTTTCCTATATGTTTTTCTCTATTTATCTATTGAATAGAGTACTTAGATGATACTTCATAGATATCATAGTTTCTTGGCTTGTGTTATATGACTGTGCATGTTTTAATTTTGGCAATCAAAGCTGAAATTTAAGCATTCAAGTTGAATAAATAATAGAGTGTACTTCGGATTCTAGTTAGGCTTCATTCCATCATCTATTTACTTTAATGAAATAATTGGGTTCCATGTTTCTCTGTTGTTATAGGTTGGACATAGAACCTAGGGGAGATACTTTTTTTTATGTAATCATAGATATTTCATAACAAGGTGTGAGCATGGTAAATGGTATTTACAAGGGGGGTACTATAGAACCTCAAAACTGTTCTTATTTTGACACTCTTTTTCATCATTTCATCCTTCCTTTTCACAAACTCATGACTCAAATCAATGATAGTTGACATATTCCATATCAGAGAAAGAATTTAAATGATCTTTACTTTATATTATGATGTTTCTTATTATTTAAATTAATTTCTGTAATTAGCTACAGAATGCATGCAATTCTGTAGCTAATCGTTGTTTCTGCAGCTATTGTTATGGTTTGAGAAGTTTTGAGAAGAAAATAAGGAAATGGGTCAATGGGTATCTCTAGAATAATCCACACATGAATTGTATCCCATCCACCTATTCGAATTCGAAGAGAAAATGTGCCCATGGTTGTTGTCAAGGTCGGTCAAAGAACGTGATCTATGAATGAAATACTCTTGATTTTCTTTGACGTAGAAAATCGAGAGATGGCCATTAAATAATTTGCTTCTATAGAGACTTATAATTTAAGTTCTATTTGTTTTCTATAGGCGGAAATTCCTCAAAGATTTAAATCTGAAACTTGTCTAAATATCAGTCATTTGAAATCGGGAAACAATCCTAATTTTTATATTTCGGTGTATGCTTTCGAAACGCTATTTTTCATAATAATAAGACGAGTTCCAGATCCTTTGATGCATGCATATTCCATTATATTTTTGACTAATTATGTTGAAGAGGGCCCCTGCATGGGAAGGAGGCTTTTAATTTTTTTGTAGTTTGATTTATGTCATCTAATTACCTATTGATTCATTATTTTTGCTTATGTGAATTCATAGTTAAATTCACATTGTTTTCATAGTTAGATTCCTGTCAATTAATAGTTTAATTTGCTTAATTTTTTATAGATTAGTTTCATGAATGCTTTCTTAGATTAGTTTCCAAATAGTTGTGTAATATTGTGCTTGCTAAGTCATCTCAAGAAAGTGGCTATGTCATTTTCCTGTTCGATTAGATTTGGGTATTTGTTCATACAATAGTTGCAGTTTTTAAACATGCTTTGTATTTGTTTTTTATTTTAATCAGAATTGTCATTTTAATTCTTAGTAATAGGATTTATGCTTTCAATCCATGGAATAGAATTAGATTAAGTAAGGATAGAATTAAATTAGAATTGTGTTTTTAAAATAGAACAAATTCTCTCTTCTGATAGGACTAAAAACTTTCAATTGATAAGATAGGAAATTATTTCATCTTGTCATTTCAATGCAATTAGATTTAGAATAGTGCTCTGTTTTAAACTAGTTAGATATTTTTCATAGATATTTTTCCACCTTACTAACATCATTCAAAGCTTGATTTATTTTGATGCAATTTAGATTAGTTAATGAACTTTTCCTTTTCTTCCTTCTTTTAGATTTCGTATTCCATTAAAAATAGTTTGTAATTCAATTTATTTTCTTACAATTAAAAATAAAATTCCTTTTCTTCCTTATTTAAGAATTAGTTTTCATCACTAAAATTCATTTAGATTTGATTATTCACTAGCATTTAGAGATTTCATTTCTTAGACCAATTTTAGACATAAGATACAAAATCCCCAAAACAACATAAACGTGCACAACGAAGTAAGATAACAAGGTTGCCTAAGCATATATAGTGCACCATACTTCATCAAATTACTATCCTCGGTCGATAATCCATGATATAATTTTGAGACATCAAATTGACTAAAAATTTTGGCATTGTTTCCGAGGAAGTGAAATTAGGAAGCCTTATTTCTTACATTAAAAAATATGACATGTGTAGAGAAAGAGACTATAGGGGTAGATTCATAGCTAGAGGTAGAAGTTTGATTCCTACAATACCACTCACCCCACCAAGGCCACGTAGTGCCACACCACCATCTCAAACTCATATTCCATTTTTCACATCAAGACATGGACTTCCTCAAGTCTTAATATCATAAATCAAACCAGTAGATTCTCTAACTTCATATACTTAGGTAGTCTTAGAAGAATAATATCATAGATCTACAACAAAAGGAGTAACCTTTTTCACCTCTACAGGAGAACATATTCTAGCTAAAGAGTTAGAAATCCTTAGTGAGGAAGAAGAAGAAGAAAATTTCTTCAATATCCCATTGATAGAAGAACCAGAGGAAGAAAAAATAACCCTACAATTAGAACCTTACATTAGCTCTGAGGAATCTACAATGGCAGAAGAAGAAGGAGGAGTAAGAGGTAGAGGATGAGGTGGAGGAAGACATGGAGGAAGAGGAGATCCTAACTCTATTGGATTTCCTATAGTTGATGAGGATACAAAATTTAAAATGAAAAATATTTCACCTTCTATCCTTCCCAATTTCCATGGATTAAGGACTTAGGATCTTGAAATTTTTTTATTTGAATTTGAAGTCTTATGTAGATCTTATGACTACTTACAAGACTCTAAAAAATTGAAGCTATTCCCTGCAACACTCAAGGTTGCAGCTCTAAAATGGTTCATGGGTTTGATAACGCAATCTATTAGGACATGGGACGAGATGAAAAGTGAATTATTTCAAACATATCTGAATTATTGCACACCTATTGACATGAAGGATGAAGTATTTAAAATGATGTAGAGAGAGGATGAGAACTTAGATCTAATTGAGAGATTCAATTTTAATATCAAGAGAGCTAAGATGGAACATCTAGATCAAGATACTTTAAAATATCTCTTATTTAAATCCATTAGAAATTAATGGATAGATATCCTTAACATGATGGGAAAAGGAGATATCTCTCAATTACCATTACCTAAAATTGTTGAATTGTGCATTCATCTCTCAAGAGGAAAATAAAAAACTGGGAAAAATACAAGAGATCCTAATATCTCTAGAATAAATATATCTGTAACTGGAACAATGAGTAGGGAAGAAATTGGAAATATGCTTGATGAATTTAAGAAAAATATCTTAGGGAGTCTCAGTGAACAAACATACACCTTGAAATTAAAAAACAATTAGAAAGCTGAAACATATGCCTTAACTATTTTTTGTCCTAAATGAAGAAAGAAACATGCTTTAGGAGAGTGTCCTCTTGATATAAAATTCATAAAGACTTGTGTTATTTGTGCAGAAAATCATGAAACAAAAAAATGTACCTCTATACTAGGTCTTAAGGTTGTCTTTCAAGAATAATAAGTAACTCCATCTCTATTAGATCCTTTTGTTTTGTCTCTAGAAGACCATGGTAGGGGCCACAAACTCAACATTTTAATAAAAAAAATGTATAATCAACCCCCACCAAACAATTGGAATTCATCATGGCAAAAACCTTTGTCCCAGCCTCAACCTTGGACACAAGGGATGAAAAATCCTTATGGAAGATACTCTCAATATCACCAGTATCCACAACCCTATCCAAACTATCCTCCCCAAAATTTTTCACAACAAAATCAACCACCCTAAATCCAAAATTAGAATCCACAACTGTCATTACCATATCCACAAAGAACAAATCAACTACTTGACTAGCCATTACCAAACTGAAATAAAAAAAAAATGCTCAAAATTCTCATAACATAGAAGAACAAAACTTTCCAGCTTAGATGATTACCCCACTATATCTTAATAATGTCCAACTCATATCCGGTACAATATTAAAAAGGGAAAAGCCTTCTATTTTTATTCAAGAAGAAGATGATTTTGATGAAGAAATTTCTCTACATCAAAATGAAAGTTCTAAAGAAGGGACATCTCTTCAGCAGAACCAAAATTCTAAAAATGAAAAACAGAAAGATCCAATAAACTCAACTCCTATAATAGAGAAACCTTGAGTATCCATTTCTAACCCTCTTTTTCCTAAAATATTACAAATCGATAGAGGGATAGAAAAACAAATTTTGTTGCCTAATTATGATTTTCTAGATGAATTGAAAAATTTTTGTATCAAAATTCCTTTGTTACAGGAAATTAAAAAGATTCATATTCTAGCCAAAACAATGAGAGAGTTGAGCATGAAGAAATCAAGAAGAAAAACAAAAGAAATAAAAATGATTCACTTAGTAGGAAAATTTTTTGATATTATGATGGGAAAAATAGCCATATAAAAATATTTGGACCCAAGAAGTCCAATTATAAAAAAACATATTAATGGAATTGAGATTCCAAATACATTAATTGACTTAGGAGCAACCATCAACATCATGATCAAACTAACTATGGAACAAGTTAGGATTCCAAATCTTCAGTATACACCAACATTATTGCAATTAGCAGATATATCAATAGTCAAGCCAAATGGTGTATTAGAAGACATATATGTGTCCTTAGACTCTTCGGAGTATCCAATTTACTTCATGATCATAAATCCCAATAAAAACCTAGCGGGACATCTATTAATTTTAGTAAGGCATTGGTTAGCTACAAATGATGCTTTCATTAGTTGTAGATCCGGTGATATGTTTATTTCTGATGGAAACTCAAAAAAGAAATTCACTCTATATCCTCTAGCAAAAATAATCATAGAAACAGGAGATGAAGAATGGATGGATGATTACAATGAGATACAACCTCTCCTTACTATTTCTCATATTAGTGAAGAAAGTCAAATTTTAGATTCAATAGAAAACTTTGAAACATCCTCACATTGTGAAGATTATTATATTTTTCAAGAACAATGAAAATATTGAATACTTGTCTTCTAGATAGATGTATTTATATTTTATGGAAGAATTTGGTAACCATACAATTGAAATCTTTCCAGGAAAATCTTTAGACATAAACAAAAACTTGGAAAATTCTAAAAAGAAGAGTTAATCCAAACATTACAAAAACATTCTTCTACATATGCATAGGAGTACACTGACATGAAATGAATTATTCATGAGACTTGTATACGTCATATCTACATTGAGGAAAACTCTAGGCCTATCAGACAACCTCAGAGAAGGATGAACCCAAATCTTAGGGAAATTGTGAAGGAATAATTGCAAAAATTGTTGAATGTAAACATCATATATCCAATTTCAGACAGTCAGTGGGTTTCTCCCTTGGTGATTTCACCTAAAAAGAATGGTAAATGGAGGGTATGCATTGATTATCAAGAGTTTAATAAGTCTACTCTAAAATATCATTTCCCATTTCCTTTCATATATAAGGTATTAGATACACTTGCAGGAAAGAAGTAATTCTCATTTTTGGCTAGTTTTAGTGGTTACAATCAAATTCAAGTATCACCTGAAGATGAAGACAAAACCACATTCACCTATCCATGGGGAACCTATGCTTACCAAGTAATTCCTTTTGGATTATGCAATGCACCTGCAATATTCCAGAGGGCATTATTAGGAATTTTGTTTGATCTAAATACATGATTGTGTGGAAGTATATATGGATGATTTTATAGTTTATGGAAATTAATTTGAAGAGCCTCTCTAAAACCTAGAAAAGGTTCTTAAAATATGCAAAGAAGAAAATCTTTCATTAAGTCATGAAAAATTCTTTATGACGTTTAATGAAGGAATTGTTTTAGGAGATCACATTTCAGGGCATGGAATTAAAGTAGAGTCATCTAAAGTTGAAGTCATCTCCAAATTATCAATTCCAAGCTGTCAAAAGGATGTTAGAAGTTTTCTAGGATTTACAGGGTATTATATAATATTTATAGAAAACTTTACCAAAATAGCATCTCCACCCTTCAAACTACCTACCAAATATTATTAATTTAGTTGGAGTCGTGATTTCCAAATGGAATTTGAAAGTTTAAAATAATTTTTTTTTGAAGCACCCATCTTAAGAGGTCCAAATTGGAAAATACCTTTTCACATTTCAACATTTGCTTAAGATACAACTCTGCTAGTTGTACTAGGAAAAAAATATTTGATCCCCTATACCATCTATTACACAAGTAAAAAATTGACTCCTGTTGAGTTAAATTACACTGTAATTGAAAAATAATTTCTAGTTGTTGCCCATGATATTAACAAATTTAGACAGTACATCACCACCTATGAAACCTTTATTCACACAGACCACTCTGCAATTAGGTACTTAATGAATAAATCTATCACTATTAGAAGAATCAAAAGATGGTTATAACTCCTACAAGAATTTAACATTACCATTTTAAAATGACCTGGAAAACGAAACACAGTCACTGATTTCTTGCCTAGAATTCAAAACAACAATAATGATACTCTAGTAGAGGATAATTTTCATATAAATATCTCTTTGCAATATCTACTAAATCTCCATGGTTTTCAGATATTATTGTCAAGCCATAAAAAGGTATCTTTCAAACACCTAATTAGCTTACATTAATCATCAATCTGGGAGCGACTTTTTATTTCAAGAGTGTACTCTGTCTGAGGCTGCAATTAACTAAGAGTAATGTTGTGAAGATGTAGTACATAATTCTGAATACAATAATAAACAAATGCTTGTAAAGGAATCTAATTACAGTAACAAAAATGGAAATGCTCTGAAACCTTAATTAAATAAAGCTGCAAAACATCGAATAGGGATATAGTAGCAATAACTCTTTCCCTTAGAAATTGATGCAAGATAACCAATCTGGGGACTTGGAAGCAATAACCAGTGTCCTCTATAGTTGGTGATCTTAAAACAAGCAAAATGGAATCAAGCTCAAACTACTTGCTGATAAAGATAATTGAAAGGAACTACAAAGGCTAAAAAGGAACAATAACTTGTAACTCCTACACATACACAGCAACTGTAACCAAACTATCTGTTAAAGTAAAGCTATGAATCATAAATAAGCAATAACTAGGAATGGAACAACAATATAATTTGAACAGCAATTACAAACTTAACTAATCTCAATACTTCAATCTATCGCCAACCAATACTACAGATCAATCATTCACAGAGAATCGTAAAATAATAGAACAATAACTTAGAGTCGAATACATAACAACAAAGATTTCACAATGATAGCAGGATAAATGAACAGCGAATGCACTTCTTACAAAGAATCAAATAGCAATGAAATTCATTAATGAATCTGTATTCAATCTAACAGTAGTCAATCAACTCTGTAATCGAAATAAACAGTAAACACAACTTCACACAACAGTAAAAAAAGATTAATAATACAAACAACAAGGTAATTCCACCAGATTCGGGCCCTTAGCGCCAGTGAAATACTGCTGGGCTACTTCAGAACTTAAGAAATGAAATGAAATGTGTGCTTGATATTAATTGGACATAAGTATTACAGAGGCTGTTATCTCAAAGCCGAGAGTCAATGGACATAGTATTACAGAGGAAATGTCTGAATATAAGAAATTTTTCCGAGGATCCTGAGGGATTCGCTCCTCTTTATTTTGTTATCATCTTGTTTACTTTGACTGAGGCCAAGTTGTCCCCTGCGTCTTTTTAGCAATTCGTTCAGATCTCCTTGTCTTTGGCTAGATGTGGTTCAATGCTGATGGAGCAGCTGTTACATTGATCTCAGCTTCACCTTTGGTATAGTTGTTTGCTTTGTCTAATCCATATTTTATCAACAAAAAGCATCCTTTAGTCATATTTTTACAATGAACGTAAACCTTTCCAATCCCATCATAATTCTTATAATAAATTACCTTCTCAAGGCAAAGAAGAGTATGTCTATAGTAAAAGAATGAAAAAATATACAGTAATTTCATACCTTTTTCACTGCCCAACATACCCCCCTGCTTAATCTTTTTCATGTCCTCATGAAAACTATAGTTCACATGGAGAGCAGTCAAAGAATAAGGCAGCTAAGGTTTGTCATCAAAAAGCCTAAAACCATGCAGTGCAGATAATTCCTCAAAAACATGCTCTGTCTGTCCTTCGGGGAGTTCATAAATGACTTTGTAGCCTGAAGTAGGATACCATGAAATAGGGCTTCAGAACCTACACCCTAGCCATAATGGTCCTTCTTTTACAATAAGATGACTATAGGAAACCAAGCGGTCTGCAGCTAGCGCAAAGTTTTTATAATTAAATGGTTCTCTGTTTTGCACATTCTGATTGGAAACTCTCCACCGGACCTTAGCTACTATATAAGCTTGGTTTATAATGGATAAGAAATAATCTGTTCCATTCAAGATAATTGATTTGTGGACAGGCCCCAATGCTTAGATAATGCCTTCCTTTGTCATCAAACTTTTCTTCCTAGCCCAAAATTGGGATGGGTTCTGAGGTTCACTCCTAACCCACAAATCTAACTAATTTTCTTGCCTTTGGAAAGCATTATAGGCTTTAAGCCATTTTAATTGATTTACAGCAAAGGAAATAAATGCCTGATGTTTGACATCTTCCACAAAAGAGCTAGGATTTGATTCATAGTCATTTTCAGGTATTAGATTATGTAAATTAAATTCACACAAAAGCTGATGTACTTTGATCCCATAAAGTTTGCAGCATGATACAAAGTCATCTATAGTTTTTAGCTCTATGGATTTCCCTGCCCTAACTTCCTTAAACTTTAGCTGTAAATATATTTCTAGTAAAACTAAAGCATAGTTTTTAGCAGGCCATCTATAGGCTAAGACATCAGTGTACAAGGAGCAGAGAGTGTCCATTCGATTGTAGGCTATTTTTAATTGGTTTATTACCTTGTCAGCCTTTTCCTCTTCTCTTCGACACCTTTCGTGAGCTTTTGCTTCTGCTTCATGAATACTCTTCATCTGTTGCTGCAACTCCTGATATCTCTTCCTTGGGACAGTGTCTTCTTCCAACCTTTGCCTTTCTATTCGGGCCTGTGCCAACTCCTCTTAGAGTTTGGCTAGTGTCAGATCACTAAAATTATGTTGACTACTAGATTGCATGTTTTCACTTGAAACAGATCCCTCTGGAACAGCTTGTGTTGGAAAAGTTGTTTGCTATTCCGTATCTCCATAATTGGGTTCAGGGATGGTTTCTTCAACTTGGGGGTTCCCCTTACTGGCCACTTTTCTCTTTTTCGAAGCTCGCTTAGTAGCTATGATTTTTCTCTTAGGGGCTCGCTTAGGCATTTGTTTCATTCTCAGAACCCTAATTGTTTGCCTAAGCTGTTCTACAAGTTTATGAAGCTTCATTCGCTCCCTGCGAAGCTTTTCAATCTCAATTACTTTCCTCCTCTTTTTTAATGGGACAGTTGTTCCTTTATCTAAACCCGTTTTCTCGACAGGGTGTTGGTCCATATCAGCAGTGCCTTCAGTTCAGTTCTCTTCTTGGTCTTCTGCTTGGGGTTCCTCTTCCACATTCATATGCCCTTGGCTAAATTCTTCAGGAATCATATCCTCAGTTAACTTTGCAATCTCCTGAGGCCTTCCAAGTTGGAATATTACTTCATTGTTCTCTTGTTCATGCCTTTCAGGGGAAGAAACCCTAGCTTCGCTAGGGTTTGCTGTTTTATCCAACATTTCTTCAGCTGTATCTTTGTTAACTGCAGAGTGCTGCTGTAACTGATTAATATCAATGTTAAGATCCAAATGGCTATAAGGCTGCATATAGTCACTCATATTGGCCAAAATTTGGGCCAATTGGTCTTCCTGTAAAGGGCTTATGGTAGCATTCTCGGGAGGCTCTGTTCCCTCTTTGTCGCTATTATGATTGTCTTCGTCCTCCTCATAGGTATGATAGCTTCCTTCTTCCTCATCCATATATCCAATTTCTCCTTCAGTTTCTTCTTCCTTAGCATTTCCTTCCTCTGCACTGGATTTGTTTTCACCACTGTTGTGGTGGCTTATTTCTTCTTCGTCCGAGTAACGAATTTCTCCTTCCATTTCCTCTTCTTCATCAGTACGAGGGCTTTCTCCCTCCAATTGTGGAGGTTGTTCATCCTCTGAGTTGTTCAATTCCAGGGGCTGGTTACTGCTGCCTGTAAGTCCTTCCATCACCCCCCTACTTTGTTTTGAATGGAGGGACTGTCTGTGATTTTATGGCTCGGCTATCGAGCCAGCCATTCTCTTCCGTTTTGGGGCAGGTAAGGCCAACCCTCCATCAATGGAGAATATCAATTCTTCCCAACTGGTTTGTTGCTGGGCGAGGCTACGACTTAATATTAATCGAATTAAGCAATGGTGGCTGACCACCATATCTGCATGCTGGGCTTTTCTTATGTTATGGGCAATATCATACAATAGGGAATTTAAAAATGCAGGAAAATTGACAGTGCATTTCTATTTTAATAAAACAAGTAGCTTAAGGTGGCGAGGTCTTACCAAATATTTTCTTCCGTCGCACATTATATAAGCCTGCACAATCTTGGCCTATTCTGTCCATGGTTCTCCCAATGATGTTGGCTGAAGTCCTTTGCCTTTGACAACCAATGTCTGTCCGTCATCCTGAAAGATCTTCATGGCTTCTCGAAACCTAAGCTTCTTTTGTGTCCATATAGTTCCTTGTGCTGGTATGCCCGACACTTCTACAATTATTTCATCAGATATAGTTATCTATCTTCCTCTAACCATGGAGGACCCTTCTTGCAAGTTCTGTAAGAATTCGATGGCCACTGCTTCGTGAGGTTGTTGCATCCTCATGAAATATGTAATCCATCCTATTCTTTCCAAAATCTCTCGTGCAACATCAGAAATGACTAGCACCTGTGGTTCACTGTGAATTGGTCATCCTCGCATCATCTCTACACCCTGTTAGTTCTTTCCAGACACACAGTGATCACAATGGAACAACACAGCACATTAAGTTGGAATAATGTCGTTAAATTTTTGTTATTTCCTAAAATGCAGGGATTTAATTTGCATGCAGGTAAATAAATATCGGGATTTGATCTGCATGCAAACATCCATGCCCCCCTTTCTTGATGATAGGTTGCCCTCGACTGTCAATTGAGAGAGGCAGCGTGGCACAATAGTAGTACAACAGGAAAAAAGTAGGCATAATTATTATACATTCAATCAAATTATAACAATTACTGAAATCAATGCGTGTGATAAATCGGTAATAGATATAAAATTATTTTGTAATGATTCAAATATGAGGAGAAGGGACAGCTTAGGATAAACATACGTACATATGTGTTTATTACCACTTCAAACTAATATGATCGATTTGTAATGATATTCATGTATAATAGGTTCGAAATGGAAGGTTAGAGATTCATAATTTCATTTGATATTAAATAGAGATATAGGAAAAAGAGTTAGATATGACTATTGATGTGTATAAATGTGACTCCAATACTATCAGTAGAGCTTTGTTGCCCACAGGTGTCCATAACCTTGACAGAGTTGCTTTCTCACCCTTGGAACCATTATCCTTTATTTATACTGAGGAAGTGCTTGTTAAATTTCATAATGGAGGCCATCGTGCTGGCTTGGTGACCAGATAAATCACAATTCCATTCACTAGGAAAAAGTGAAAACTGGGCAGGCTGGTTCGTGATGAGACCTCCTGTTCCAAGGACTTTCTTAATTTTTCAATTGTCCATTGGACCATATCCCCGGTTTCGTGGCCATAATGGGAATTCCACTTCACTGATTTCCTTATGATCATGGTAGGTTGGCTCTTAATGAGACCCCCTATCCTCCATCTACCAAATCATAAAATTATTAGTGGAACATATGAATATTTTTCTTTTTCATATAGCACTTTCCTAGTTATTCATAAAGGATGGCTCAACACTCCTTAAGAGTAGGGATGGTGGAAGAAGTCTGAACATCTCAATAGAAAATAATATGCCCTTATTCATACTCCATAAATAAAAATCAAAGAAAGTTATATCATATGGGAAAGAACCAATCATGATAAGGATAATCGATCAGATTAATTCACTGGTAATAAAACAACAAGATTATGTTATTAGTTAAGTCCCTTTTTCTTGTTTTCTTATCATTACTAAACAATTTTATTGAAAGATTTAATTTGTATCATTGTATATGAACAATATGTTTTCCTTTAGAAGAGTCATCATAAATTCTCAAAATTCTAATCTAAAACAAAAAAACAATTCACTCAAAAGGTGTCGTTCCTTTAAAAATAACAACAGAAACAATCTGCAAAACTACTGTTCCTTTCTAAAGGAACAACAAAAATGTGTGAAATTGTTGTTCCTTTTGAAAGGAATAGCAAAAATCTGCGGAATTTCTGTTCCTTTCAAAAGGAATAGCATATGTGTTGTTCCTTTGGAAAGGAACAACAAAACTTAAAACAAGCGAAATGAACAGAATTTTTGAAAAAAACGAATTCAATGAAACAGACAGCGAAAACTAAAATAAGCAGAGATTTGAAAAAAAATGAATTCTCTAAAACAAATAATCCAAATAAATAAACAATATTTATGTACAAAAATTTAAAAAAGAAATGATTTAATAAACTGGTGCCGAGGAGGAGTTATCCCCTTCAGGAAGAATTTCCATGGTAGAATCTTCCCATAACTGTTGGTAAAAGGATTCTTGGGTAAGTGGTTTATGATATAATCATACTCGATGACCATTTACCTTAAATGAATGCCCAGATCCATAAATGGTAGCTAATTTAATAGTTCCATTATTATGCACTTTTTGTATTTCATAGGGTTCGAGCCATCGTGTCTGGAGTTTCCCTGGAAAATCCTGAAACCTAGAATCATATAGGAGTGCCCAGTCTCCTTCGTGGAAGATATTTTCTTTAATCAGGGCATCATGCCACTTTGCTCTCTGTTGTTGAATTAACATTGTGTGTTGAAGAGAAGAGAGCCTAATTTCATCTAACTCATTAATTTGCTGCAGTCTTTTGGTCTGGGCTTCATTTAGATCTAAACCCACCTTTTGAGCTATTCTCATTGTCTGAATTTAAAATTCTATTGGAAATATGGGTTCTTTTCCAAAGACCAATTGGTATGGTGAATATCCCGTAGTGGGTCTCCACGTTTTTCTATATGAAAAGAATGCTTTCGGAAATCTGTAGGCCCAATCATGTCTGTGTGAGGCAACGGTTTTTTGTTAATATAGATTCAATCACTTTGTTCGTGCTCTCAACTTGGCCATTGGCCTGTGGGTGGTATGGGGTTGTAATCTTGTACAGAATGTGATAGTTTTGTATTGTTTTAGCTAATTTATTGCCTACAAACTGTGGTCCTCCATCTGTGATTATGTCCCTTGGGAGGCCATACTGAAAAAAGATTTGGAAAAGAAACTGTATTACAGAGTCCTCTGTAGCTTTTGAAAGAGCCTTTGCTTCAACCCATTTGGTGACATACTCAGTTGCAACTAGGATGTATGTTTTTTGTTTTGATGGGGGGCTAATAGGACCAACAAATTCAAGGGCCCAACGTTCAAATGGTTCAATCACTAGTTGAGGGTTCAAAGGCATTTCATCAGACTGCCCTGGGCGACCTGCCCTTTGGCAACTATCACAGGCCTGTACAAATTTCTTGGCATCTTTAAAGATAGTAGGCCAATAATAGCCTTTTCGTAAAACTTAATGGACAGTTATATGATTTACAAAATGCCTGCGACACTGTCCATCATGGCATGCTTTCAAAATGTCGAATACCTCATCCTCCCGAATGCATCTTCTTATTTGCATATCTACACCTGTATTAAATAGGTAGCCCCCGATCCAAGAGAATTGGGTACTATGGTGTATTATCTACTTTCGTTCATTAAGGGATAGATGTTTAGGCAATTTACCTATTGCCAAATAATTTTCTATATCAGCATACCATGGGGTTCTAACAGTAACAGTGAACAGATGTTCATCTGGGAAGTTGTATTCAACTACTTCTGTATCTGTTGGCTTTGGCATTCTTGACAAAAAATCAGATACAGAATTCTCCTTTCCAGGTCGATCTTTGATTGTAATGTCGAATTCCTGTAATAAAATCAACCATCTTGTCACTCTTCCATTTGTAACAGGTTTATTTTCTAAAAAATTAATGGAAGAGTGATCAGTATATAGTACTATAGGATACCCAGTTATATAATGTCTAAACTTATTTATAGCATGTACTACAGCTAAAAATTCCTTCTCAGTCACAGTATAATTTAATTTAGTAGGAGATAGATTTTTGTTGATATAATAGATTTCATATGGCTTCTTGTCTTCCTCCTGCCCAAGTACTGCTCCAATTGCTGTGTCTGAGGCATCAGATGAAATTTGGAATGGCAAATTCCAATTTGGGCCCCTCAGCACTGGGGCTGTTGAAACAAGCTTCTTCAGATCATTAAAGTCATTGTCACATTTATCTGTCCAGATGAAATCAACATTTCCAGTTAGTGCATATAAAGGTGTAGCTATTCGAGAATAATTTTCTATAAATCTTCTATAATAACCATAAAATCCAAGAAAGCTACATACCTCTATCTGTGTGATGGGTGTGGGTATTAACAAGATTATTTGAATTTTAGCTGGGTCCACTTGAATT
Source organism: Pinus albicaulis (assembly GCA_034641835.2). Lineage (NCBI taxonomy): Eukaryota > Viridiplantae > Streptophyta > Pinopsida > Pinales > Pinaceae > Pinus > Pinus albicaulis. The sequence goes on from CM076571.1 coordinate 214,123,984, forward strand.
CCAGCTGCTGAAATATAATGGCCTAAGATAACTCCTTTAGTCATCATCATATGACACTTTTCATTGCTTAAACAAAGCCTAGTGTCAATACATCTTTGCAACACCTTTTCTAAGTTTTCCAATGCAGGTTCAAAGTCATCTCCATAAGGTGTGAAGTCATCCATATATACTTCGAGACCTTCATTTATTAAGTCTGCAAAGATGCTAAGAATGGCCTTTTGGAATGTAGCAGGGGCATTGCATAGGCCAAAAGGTAAGACTCGGTAGGAAAATGTCCCCCATGGATAGGTAAAAGTAGTTTTTTCTTGGTCTTCAGCGGAAATATGAATTTGATTGTACCCACTGAAGCCATCTAGGAAGGAAAAGAATTTCTTTCCTGCCAATGTGTCTAATACTTGATCAATGAAAGGAAGGAGAAAGTGGTCCTTCTGTGTTACCTTGTTAATTTCATGGTAATCTACACATATTCTCCACTTTCCGTTCTTTTTTGGTAACACTACTAATGGAGAGACCCACTTGCTATCAGATATTGGGTAGATGAAATTAACATCCAATAGTTTTTCTAATTCAGCTTTCACAATATCTTTAAGGTGAGGGTTTAGTTTTCTTTGGGGTTGGTGAATGGGTCTTGAATCTTTTTCAATATAGATGTGGTGTGTGCACAATGGAGGGTCAATTCCTTTCATATTGGGATAATCCCATGCAAAGGCTGCTTTGTATTTCCACAATAGTTGGACCAACTTCTCTTCTTGTTCAGCAGTCTGATTTTTGTTAATGTTTAGAGTTTTTATCGGCTCAATTTCTACAATCTTGCTATTATACACAGAAGTAGTGGGTATTACTTGATCAGGAATTTCTTTCAAAGGATCTTCTTCTTCTTTATTATCAAATGTTGCCTTGATCATGTGACATTGCAAATGAGATATGATTTGTGGTTTATTAATAAAACTATTAATGATATCATCCTCTGTTTGATCTTTAAAATCAAGAGCATTTTCTATAGTTAGAGGTGATCTCATATTTTCCATAAGATATGATACAGGTGGTTTTCTTGTTTTGATTATTGATAGACTTGGCTGGGCTGGGGGGTATAAAGCTAAATTCTTGAAATAGTTTCCCCTTTTTATTTTCATGTTTCCTTGTCGGCATCCAATATAAGCATCAGCAGTTGCCAACCAAGGTCTACCTAAGATTAATGGGTGTCCATCTAGCCGGTTCTTTGGATTGATAACTAGGAAGTCAGCAGGGTATTCCCAGGAATCTACAGATACCATTACATCTTGTAGTGTACCCTCTGGTTTGACTATTGATCGGTCAGCCAATTTCAATAAGGTTGTTGTTGGTTCTAGCGATGTAATGCCAAGTTTTTGACAGGTAGTAGTTGTTAGGATATTGATTGTTGCTCCCAAATCAACTAAGGCATTAGGAAATGATTGTCCATTGATTTTCACTGTCACTATAGGATTTCCTGGGTCTTCATATTTGATAGGTGTTTCCGTCCCTGACAATAAGTCAGATAATGTACCAACTATTTGGACAGTTGGATTGGTGGTTGGTCTCCTCTTTGGCTTCTTTATGCGTAATTACTTAATGGTTTTTGCATATATAGGAATGTCTTGAATAGCTTGGAGGAGAGGGATTTTTATACATAAATTTTTTAATTCTCCCAGAAGATCAAAATTGGGATGTTCTAATGGGTGTGGTATGATTAATCGTTCTGGGAATGGTGGAGAGGAAGTTGTTACTTGTTGTTGATATTGTTGTTGAACTTCCTTTTCTTTCTGTAATGTTTGTTCTACAGGTAACAGATATTCAACATGAACATCGTTGTTTCTCTTTGTTTCTACTATGCGACCAAACCTTAATTGAAGATAATTGCACTCCCTCAGTTCAGTTTCTAATTCTAGGGGTTCCATTATTTGGATAGACTGAACTAGCCTATTGTTTGGGTTTGGGTTGGGTTGGGCTGGGAGTTGTGGTCTTAAGTTGGTTTGGGGATTTGTATAGGGAGTTGGAAGTGTAGGTTGAAAGAGAGGGATTGTTCCAGCTAGCTGATTTGTAGGTCTTTTCCAATTTGACTGCCAGGCCTGACTCTGTGAAGTAGAGGGGGACCATTGTGTTGGATAGTTATTGTTTTTCCAAAACGGTGGATAGAAAGGAAAGCTAGGCCAATTATTTTGATTTGTTTGATTTGGCCAAGTTGTTGTAGGGAATGGTTGTTGTGAACAATTGGGGAAAGGCATGTGATTTTGCCACATTCTACTATATTGCTGAGCATTGTATTGAGGAGGCTGAAAGGAAGAAAATGGATTAGTTGGCATACCTGATTGTCGTGGCTGCCATTGTCGGCACTGATTAAGCAGACATACCACTTATGATTCTTCTTCTGCCTCCCTATAAACTGCTTTTAGGCCAGGAAGCGAGGGACATCCTTCTGTAGGGTGATGTTTCGTGCAAATGGCACAGAATTTGATTACTTCTAACGGACATTCTTTGTGGCTGTGTTTCTTCCTGCATATAGGACATAATATCACCAAATTTTTCTCTGCTTATGCTTGCTTCTGTTTGGCTTGCATAATATTGAACTGTGTTGTTAGAGTCCCAAGTATGTCTGTCTTAAAATCTTCCAGTAGGTTTCCAATCTCTGCACGATTCACACCTTCATTAGAGGTCTTGTTGTCTCTTGTAATCATATCACGTTCTGCTAATTTTAGCCTTGTGTTGCCCCTTGAACTCCTGATACACAAATCAATGATGTCAGCATAATTTTCCTGATATATATCACCTTTTCCCATAATATTTAATGTTTTAACCCATTGATTTTTCATTCCCCTAATTAATGTATTTTTCAACACATTATCAGGTAAGGGTAAGGATGCCTAGGGAGATCTCTGAAGATTGTATTGAAACAGTTCCACATATTCTTCCAAGGTTTCATTTGGTTTTGTTTTCATTTGGAATATTTCATCTTTTAGTTCCCGAGACCTACAATAATCTTGATATTTCTTTAAAAATGCAGCCTTCATATGATCCCAATCAGTTATGACACCCCCACCTAATCCCATAAACCACCGTAAGGCTCCCCCTTTTAATGTAGAAGGGAATAGTTTTAGTTTCTGGGGATCAGTGGTTAATCATATCCCCTACATAACACTTCAAATTCAAACAAAAACACATCTGGATCTTCTGATGTTAAGCCATGAAATGTGGGAATATGTTGAAGGGGAATGGCCTTCGTAGGCTCATTGACTGCAGTATCTACTATAGGATATTGCAGCGTAGAAGTTTGTTGGGGTGTCTGCTGATTCTAATTTTGGTTCTGGGCCATTTGGTCAAAAATGTGCCAATATCCTTCTGGGATCTCCAAGGAATTCCTAGGCTGACTAGCAGGGACAGGAATGGCTTTGACAGCACTCCCCTTGTCTGTAATAATGAGTATTCCTTGTTGTCCTACTGTTTGAGGTGATTCAGGAATTTGATTTTGACTGAGTTTAACAACACTTCCCTTATCCAGACTGTTTACTGTTTGGACTATTTTAATAGGAGATATTGGGTCTCTTGTTTCTCCTGTTTCCCCTTCTCCTTCACGGAGGTTACTAGAGTTCCCTTCTTGAGGGGAAATTATTCAAGGATTATCAATTTCTTGGGAATCTTGCTCAATTCCCTCTGTCCGACTGTGTATCTCAGTAAAGGCTTCAGATGGTGACTCTGTAGCCTAAAGGGAACTAGTAGGCTGTCTAGAAATAACTTTTCTAAATCCTACTAATGGCTGAGATTTAGTTCTTTTAAGGATTTCGTCAATAAAGGTTGTCCGCCCAAGGGTCACAGGTCCCTTAGGTTTTTCAATTTTAGGAGGAATTTTGTTTTGCTTAGTTGGTCTATTCATTCAATAAAACAAACCTTCATTCCTACCCAAAGAAAGAAGCTTACCTACTTCTGCTATGAAGCGGGTTGTGAGCAAGTGTGATTCTTGCCCAGTGCACAGGTTCTTACCTTCCGCCTTTAATACCCAATTCTTCGCAAGCAAAATAAAATCAGCTGTGCATCACTCCTTTAAAATGGCATACACTCTCCCCAACAACGGTGCCAAAATGTCGAGCCATAAAAAGGTATCTTTCAAACACTTAATTAGATTACATTAATCATCAATCCGGGAGAGAATTTTTATTTCAAGAGTGCACTCTATCTGAGGTTGCAATTAACTAAGAGTAATGCTGTGAAGATGTAGTACAAAATTCTGAATACAAGAATAAACAAATGCTTGTAAAGGAATATAATTACAGTAACACAAATGGAAATGCTCTGAAACCTTAATTAAATCAAGCTGCAAAACATCGATCAGGGATACAGTAGAAATAACTCTTTCCCTTAGAAATCGATGCAAGATAACCAATCTTGGGACTTGGAAGAAATAACCAGTGTCCTCTACAGTTGGTGATCTTAAAACAATTGAAATGGAATCAAGCTCAAACTGCTTGCTGATAAATATAACTGAAAGGAACTGCAAAGGCTAAAAAGGAATAACAACTTGTAACTCCTACACATACATAGCAACTGTAACCAAACTATCTGCTAAAGTAAAGTTATGAATCAGAAATAAGCAATAACTAGGAATGGAACAACCACTACAAGAAAAAAGGACATTGGTGAGGGTCACGCTTGTGACGGACCTTTAAGGTCCGTCACCAATGTCACATATGGTGACGGTCCTTAAAAAAGCGTCGTTGTAAGTGTATATAGTGATGGTCCTTTAAGGTTCGTCACCAAAGCCATTTTCAATGACACTTTTGGTGAGGGTCGTTAAAGGACCATCACTAATTCTCTCTTTGGTGACACTTCTAGTGACAAACTTTAAATGACCCTCACCAATTCTCTTTTTGTTACTTTTGGTGACGATCAAAAAATGTCTGTCATCATTGATCATTCCAATGAGTTTTTTATGACGCTATGTGTGTGTTAAATATATTTTTTGTCAAAATATAACGATAAAATACCATTATTGTGGAGTATTTTTTATAATATGTCCAAGACCATAATGTTTAGAGTTAGTCGATTTTTTAAGAAGTAATTATCATTTCCCTCAAGTAATGACTAGTCGAATAGAGTTTTCCTACGAGTCAACGCATGATTCATATCTATTAAATTTATTATCTAGCAAATTCCCTTTAGATAAAGTTCCACTAGCGTGTGTAGGAAATATATTATTTAATACATAATCAAGCTCTAACAATTCTATTAATGAGAAAGACCTAACACTCCTCAACAATCTGGGCACACTTTAAATTAATGCTTTGGCACACATTAACATTTCTTAGCACCTCGCATGTCTTGGAACATATTTGTACCTAGAACATATTGTCATGACACTGATGCCCAAGCACATGGTGGCATGTGCTAGCACAACATGGAACTCTCCTATAAAGTGTTGGCATGCATGTAGTCTCTAACAAGCCCTGGAACACCTTGGTTGAATGCATTGACATACATTATCACTTGGTAAACAATTTTATTTGGCATGTATTGGGACCTATTATTAGTATGCCTACCATTCCCCTTTTGAAAAAGATAAAGTTCCCACTTATTAACCCTCTTATTGGTTTTTACTTTTAGTGCCTTGACACTTCTTGAGACATATTTACATACCCTGGCACCCTGCACATCCTTAGCACCTGGCATGTATTAGCATATCTTGGCACATATAATTAGCACACCTTGGAACTCCCAAGCACACTTTGGGAATCGTTGACATGCCTTACCAATGCTTAACATACCTTGTCACTCCCTCCTTGGCATGACAACTAACACTCATTAACACTAGTCCCTGGCACACGTTCCTCATATTCATTAACTTCCATGAATTTTTACCTAGTTCTCCCTTAATGTTTTTTCCTAGTACTCCTTAACACTCCTCAACATGCATTAGCACACCTTATCACTCTTGAACATGCCCTTCCACTTCATAACATGCATAACACTCGTTGGCATGTGTTGGCGCTTGGAAAGTCTTAGCATGTATGGAGTACGTTGAGATGCCTTGGTATGATTTGGCATGGTTTAATATTAAATTTAATCGAGATCAATTGTTGGAAAATAGATGAGAAGAAAAAAAGGAAGAATTGACACTTAGAATGCATTAAGACTTTGCACTTAGCACCTATTTCTGTCTAGTGTTGGTGTGCCTAGCATGCCCCTCTTGGAAAAGGTAAATTGATGACTTATTAACCCTCTTATGTGTTAACTTGTTTCTCCCTTTTGTTTCCTTGACAGAACCTGGCATGCATTGACACACCCTTGCACATCTTGGCATGCCTTATCACTTGGCACATATTAACATGTTTTCCATGCCTTGGCACTATCTAGCACATCTTATCATTCCTTAGTTGCACGCCTTGGCACTTATGTCCTCATAGCTAGCCTTTAAAATTTTTTTACGACTTGGGAACCCAATCAAGTCCTTGGTTACTACAGTTCGTGTGACAATATTGGTCTGCTTAAATTGCAACAACTTGACCAATTGCACCTATTACAAGTAGATTGTGCCTTGTTCACCTAAGAATTGTCTATAACTCATCTTATGCCACTCATGTCCAAGCTCAACTTGTCCCACTTAACTAGTTACCAAGACAAGGATCACATGATCTATACATAGCCATAAAACAACTAAGAAACATAGCTTAAATAAGAAATATTTCACATGTATGCTCAATTCATATAAATAGTAGACCATTAACTGAGAGTTTGCAAGAACCACAAGATGTACAAGGCACATAATATATAAGCCGACATAAGCCAGAGTGCCCCAAAACTTACACACAACAATATACAATATGCAATTATCTAGAATAATTTAAAACATGAGCATGTATCCAAAGTGTGCCACATCTTATATAAAAAAAATAGCTAAAGGAAAAACAATGTTGTGCCTAGCACAAAGTGATCTCCCTTTTTCTAAAACTGCTCTGTCGAGCCTCGTATAACAATTGTAGGCTTTCCTCCTGTAAATCCTATTCTAAACTTCTCCTAACACACTTCGTCCTTAGCACACTTGAATTCAATGAAACTCCCTTGCACACGCTCTTATTTGTTCCTTTCCATGCATTTTGACCTAGTTATCCCTTGATATGCCATGACACTCCCTAACACTCTTCAGCATGGATTGACATTTTTCGACATGTGTTAGCATGCCTTTTCATTCTTTTGCATGCCCTGACCCTCCCTAGCTATCATGCCCTCACAACTACCCTTACTTAATTTGCAACTTGGGAACCCAACCAAACCCTCCCTTGACTACAAGAGCTTGAACAAGTTACAGTTACTACAACTAGACTATGATTTTGAATTGTGTAGCTTAGGAGGTACTCCACAAGCCTATTGAGATGGGTTTGTGTGAGTTTGGTCACAAAAGGCTTTGTGGGCAAAGAAGCCAAGCAAAGGGATTTTGGACCGAAGATGGGGTTTAAAATCTAAAAGAAAATTAATATTTCCTAAGGTCTAAGTGGATAAAACCCATAGGTTCTAGAGGGTTCCTAATAGAAAAAATAGAAGAAGACATAATATGTATGCACATGCCAGGGAAAAACCCCACTCATTGGGGAAAACCTAGTCAAAATTCTTCCTTCAGTAGATTTAAGATGAGATGACCAAGACCTTTGGACTATATACTTCCTCCATTAATTCATCACTTAACTGTGTTAGCACCGAGATTTCCATGACACCGAGATCTCCTTTGATTTCACCTAAACTCCATCCTCATTACCTTGACCGAGTTTAAGATAACAACATAGCACCGAGCATCATTATTGAGATCACCGAGCATCATCATAGTACTGAGCATCATAACTGAGATCATCGAGCATCTTCATAGCATTGAGTATCATAATATACCACTGATTCTTTGGTATATTTTTGTTGACACCAAGGCCCTATTTTGCCGCAACATCATAGGAATCATAACATAGATGGTTACCCAAATTCTGTAATAGGTTCGAGCCCTTATCCTCCAACACTGAACCTGTGATCATGATCTGAACTGTATCTGTGGTCCGAAACTTCAAATATGTCCAAAATTATGTGGTATAAATGTAAAACTATACCCCTGTATATATAGTTTTTTTCCATATTTATTGAGTTGACATGTTAGTGTGAAGTGTTGTGTCTTGATTTGAACCGACTTGAACATTGAGTGAGGCCAACTTAAGGAGGAATATTTGATGACTTGTGTCACTTGACTTGAGGGTTGTCATTAGGTGGTAGGGCTTCAATTTTTTCCATTTACTAGGAAATCTCACCCAAAACACCAATCGTTGAAGAATCAATCCTATGCTAAATCACACCTACCTTCTTATTTTTAAGATCTTCGTGAGCTCTCACCTATGACCCTTAAAGTCAATTCCCTTTATAAAATCGAATGGTGGAATAGAAAGTGTTGCAATAGGAGGTAAACTCCATTCCCCTTCACCTTTTTCAAATCCTCTAGAGAAACCCACAATCTATACCCCTCCTTCAACTCAACATGAAATTTTTTTTTTTCCACTTCTTTTACATACCCTCCCTTCAAGGGAATCCTCATAAGAATAGTTCATGGTTGAAATATTACGAAAAGAAAATGGAACACACTATCTCTTTATAGGGTTTCAAGGGAGTGATATTGGAAAATAAGCATCTTATCCCCTACAACCCTTAAGACCTTCTCCCATCTGCTAGTGTTGTGCACATATCAATTGGTATCCATTCATAGTATGTACTTTTTAATTTTTTCCCTTTCGCCTTATCTCTTTTGGGTGACTTGGTATAAATTAATTTCTCACCCACTTTATTGTACTTTATTGGATTGCTAATACTGCCTTACAATTCCCAGTTCTAGTGTCAGCACCTAAAGAAATAAAATGCCATTGAAAGGAAAGGACATTAAGCCTTAGCCCTTACAAACAACCTTCTACCCCTCAAAACACATTTTCATTTTGAGCATATTCTTTCCATCAGTTAATCTAATCTCATATCAAGGAATCAAAAGGAATATTCATGTTCCAGTTAGGAGGACCAAATCAACGATTAGAATCTAACATTCTCCATAATGTTTCTGAATATAATAATACATACATGAAAATTATTTTTTTTAATCCATTATGAAAAGGATGTTGTTCTAATATCCTAGGATGGATTGAGACAATGTGCATGAACATATCTATCTTTCTAGTGATGTTATCACACAGTAAGAAAATATTGTTCATGTTTGTGGGCCCCATATAAGAATTTTGGATATAGAAGCAATCAAGTAGCACACATCAATTGATTTTGTGGACACCCATTATAGCATGGCTGCATAGATCAAAATGATAGCTGAAGCCTGAGAATATTCATATGCTAATTGGTGTTTTTACATCCTTCCATTGCATCATATTCATAAATCTTTGATGCCTTACATATACCTCTGTATGCTAGTACTGTAATTGACTTCGTGCCAAAATATAGCATTCGAGAGGTTTGAATCATACCCTACTGTTGGCAAGAAGTCTAAAAATGAAATATATTTGTGATCGATCCAGACTCTCAAAAGGTGGTTGCATCAATTGCACATGAGCGGCATCTGATGATATGTGGATAATCTGCCCATCCTTATCCTATTATTGAGAAAGCATCAATAAGCATTAGCTCTAGAAGAATTATGGCATGACCAAGTCTGCTCTCCCATATGATGAGAACCTCTTGGAAGCCATGGCCTCATATGGGACATGATCAAGGTTCCTGGAGTAGGGTTCCTTTTCTTGTGTCAAGCTCCTTAAAAAATGAAACAAGGTCTCTAGAGAACAGTTCCTTTTCTTGTGTCAAGCTTGTTAAGAAAATGAAACAAGGTACTAGAGAAGAGTTCCTTGTCTTGTGTCAAGCTCGTTAAAAAATGAAAAAAAATCCCATTTTGATTTGAGTCTTTGCTTAGATCTCGTAAGTTCCCAGTCGAGTCTTTCACTTGATCTCATAAATGAACCTTAATTCCATCCACCTGTTAGCACCCAGTAGTCTACTTAGGTGAATGAAATGAATTTTGGGGGGCATGTGCCTCAAATTGAGTCATTATGCTAGGGGCATGCAAACTTATTCCAAGCATAGTTGTCTATGTTTAAATATTGTGAAAAAATGAAACCAATTTCAAGTATAGTTTCCCATGTTTCAAGCTTTTGTAAAAATGAAACCATTCCCATCCTAGATCTCATGATTGCCATTTTATTAGCTTATTTCTACTATATGAGCCTTAGTTTTATCATTCCATTATCACAATAATGTAAAATATTCAATTATCTAGAATGGTTTAAAACATGATCATTCATCCAAAGTGTGCCACATCTCGTATAAAAATAAAAATAATAGCTAAAGGAAAAATATTATTGTGCCCAGTGCAAAGTTACCCTTTGTCTAAAACTACTATGTCGAGCCTCTTATTGCAACCGTAGGCTTGTCTCCTTAAAATCCTATTATGAACTTCTCCTAACACACTTCATCCTTGGCACACTTGAATTCATTGACACTCCCTGATATGCACCCTTATTCATTCCTTTCCATGCATTTTGATGTAGTTCTCCCTCGTGATGCCCCAACACTCCATAACACTCCTCATCATGCATTGAAATTGTTAGACATGTGTTAGCATGACCTATCCATCCCTAACTATCAGGCCCTCAAAACTACCCTTACTTAATTTACAACTTGGGAACCCAACCAAGCCCTCGCTTGACTAGAAGAAATTGACCAAGTTACATTTCCTACAACTAGATTATGTTGTTGAATTGTGTCACTTGGGAGGTACTCCACAAGCCTAGTTAAATGGGTTTGTGTGAGTTTGGTCACAAAAGGATTTTTGGGAAAATAAACCAAGCGAAGGGATTTTGGACCCAAGATGGGGTTTAAAATCTAGAAGAAAATTAAAAAGGAAAATTAATATTTCCTAAGGTCTAAGTGGATAAAACTCATAAGTTCTAGAGGGTTCCTAAGAGGCCTAGGAAAATCTATTTAGGGAGGCCTTAGGATGAAGGAAATAACATCAAGTGAGAAAGATCTCATTTGATCAAGGAGGCCATGAGAGATGTAGTCCTGAAATAGGTCGAGTTAGAGGGTTGAGTAAGGGCTACTAAATGGAGGCCATGATCATCCACCAGGAGAAAGATCATCATGTTAGGGTTCATAATAATGTCACATATATTAATGGGTTCGAGCTAGGAAGTAGGATGTAAAAATTTTGGTTCTATTATGGCAGATTGAGCTTGAGAGAGGTTGCTCATGAGAATATGGGCATGTGATTTCAATGGTCTCTTTGTGTGAAGGCCACATCAAATTCTAAAATAGCAGAGAGGGTTGAGACCCTCTCTTGTGGTGGTTATTAGGCCATAAGGTCTGTGATAAAGACCAACACAAATTAAGGAGGGTCTGCACTGGAATTTAGGGCTAGAACATAAGTAGCTACAAGCATAATATTGATTGAGGTAACCCTAGTTTGAGGGTCATAGAGATCTGAAGTTCAAGTCAAGATTTAGTCAAATAAATGCCCAGAATCTACGGATCCGTATGAGCTAGGCCTAGTCTCTTAAGGAGGAAAGAGTTGTTATTTTTTCTATGGGTGGATAGGGATTGTTCTAAAGCAATTAGAAAAAAAGTATAATTCCCTAGTTACAGTCGTTTCCTAGCATGTTTAGTCCATAAGGTATTCCCTTATGATTGTGATAAATCTACGTAGAAGAAGAGGGGTTGTGACCCTTAGAGTGAGGTTTATCTCTGCAATATAAACCATAGATCTGGAATATGGTTTGCAGAACTATGTGTGGAGATAACAGATCCAAAGGAGGGTGGAACCTAAGCAGAAGATTGAGCAGAAGAAATGTGGCATATGAATAATGGATTGACATGAAGAGGAGTTTATTTCGATGGACTGTCCATAGAGTTTTGGACAGAGATATGAACCAACCTATAAACAATTATTCAATGGACTGTTAGTTTATGATTTGTGACCCAAGTTCAATCATCTAAAAAATTTTAGAAGGAAGATAAGAGGTGTAGTTCAGGTCTATTCATAGAAAGGACAACAAAGAAATTGGTACGCAAGAACAATGATTTTGGGAGGACTCATATCATTGTTAGGTGAAAATTTTGAAGAGCCCTAGATGAGGGCAGTGTCGTGGGTCCTAGATCAGTAAAAGGATTGATTGTGGTTGGAAAAATTGATGGCAGTCTAAGTACAATTGGAGGGTTGTTAGGTGACTGTCAAAGAAGAGTCCTAAGTTCTGTACTTGTGAAGGAAAATAATATTGGTAGAAGGGTAGGTGTATTGCGTATAACGATGTGCAAAATTTGAAGGACTAAAGTAGCAGTCAAGTGGGCCAACCAACTAGACCTAGTTCACTGTATTGCGGAGGATTGATTTTGTGAGAGGAAGAGAAAACTCCATAACCGTATACTTGTCATCATGGAGCAGTAGTATTGAAAAAGTCGACAGACCAAAGAGCTATTCACAAATAGAGTTGTGAACAACTGATCAAAGACCCCAAGTGTTGTTGACCTTAAAGGAAAAAGAAGGTAGCTAGACAACAGAGTTTGTTGAGTTGAGTTCGGTAACCTAAAGGATTTGAGCTCATTGATAGAGGAAGATTAAGGAGTTGCAGAATGTGAGGCAAGAGGACCTTCCATATTTTTTCAGGACACGTGGATTGAAAGGGTTTCTTGTCGCCACCATCAGCATGTAGGTCAAGTGTTGTCTTGTTCATAGATTGGTTTTCAAAGGACTAACACCAAACCCTAGTTGTATTCCTTGTATCAATGTGATTGTAAAGGGTCATGATCCCTGGTACGGGAGCTCTAGCCTCTTCTATTATAGTTTTTATTATAATGAAGAAGGGTTTGAAAAAGTTAAAAATTTTCATGTGCACTAGTTTATTCCGTGATACATTGTGGCACTTGAGTGTCTTTGCATCAAATATTCTAAGACCAAACCAAAATTCTCACGTCTCGTGGAAATTCAACATATGCCTTGTTCACTTAAGAACTACCTATAACTCATCATATGCTACTCATTTCCAATCTCAACTCATTCCACTTAACAAGTTACCAATACAAGGCTCACATACAACCGTGGTAGTAAAACAACTTAGCAACGCAATTTACATCTTGACATGCCATATCACGTGACACATCTTAAAATGTCTTGTCACTATGTGGCACATGTTAGTATCCCCTGCATTCCTTGGCATGCTTTGGCACTCCCTAACACACACTACCACTCCCTGACATAACTTGGAACTCGATCATGCCTTAGCACTGGCTAATATATAACCTTGTCACTCCTTCCTTAACACACCTGCAACTCACCAATATTCCCTATCACACACTCTTATTCATTCATTTCCATGCATTTTGAACTAGTTCTCCCTTGTGTTTCCATGGCACTCACTAACACTCCATGCCATGCATTGACACACCCTAGCACTTGGCACATCTTGGCATGCTACCCTGGAACTCTAGCATTCCTTGGAATTGTTGAGAATTTGTAGGGCCATAGGTTAATACAAAATTCTCTGCTTGATAATTACTTGTGAACTTCCTTGGATTACTTATGATTTTTTTCATTATCTTATTTAGTCTTTCATCAAGTCAATTATCAAATAAAAATGACACAAACTTACTTTTATCTAGCAGTGGCCCTTCCTTTCATCAATCCACATAATTTTTTGGTTCATGAGCCCATAATTGAATTCATATTTATCTTCAGAATTATATTCGCATTGTTATCTTGTATGTATATCCGCATTAGTTTGAATGTCATCTGCAAACCTTGCTCGCAATTCTTTCTGAGATGGTTTTGTATTCCTCCAGTGATATCCACACTTATTTCTCCTTTTATCTGCTTACAAAACAATCCGCAAATTGATTCAGGCTTATTCGCAATTCTTTCACATGTGATATACACATTTTCTTCATTCGAATAATCTGCACTGTATGTTGTATTATCCACACTTGTGATTACAGAGATCACCGTTTTATATTCACAAATGTATATGCGTTATGTCCAGGGTGATCCACATCTTTATCTGATGTACCATTTCGAATAGATCCACAATTCCTCGCTATGCCTTTTTCAAAAGGATCCACAATTCTTGTAGAGATGACCGCATTACCTTTTTGGAGATGACCGCTAATCTTACCTTCCTTTATCCACAGATCAATGGTATATATACAGACAGTCTTACTTCTTTAGGGCGGACCACTAATTATTGTTAGGACTCCACTATGTATCATTTTTGCTATATACTTTGACACCATTTTACTTTTATAACCATGATTAAAAAGGATTCCATTATCATTTTCATCTACTTTATCCCAAGGTATATAAAATCCTCATCTTTATTATATGTTTAATCTGTTTACATATAATTCCAAAATACTCTTATATTTTATCATTAAGCGAAGTGGATTGTTGCTAATATAAAGTTTAAAAGATCGCAGATAAGTTATATGCTTGCTGGAACAACCGGCCATTGCTGAAACAGTTGACTTAGTTGCTGAAACATCCAGCAAGCGCGCAAATTCCGTCACTCGTAATTTGCGATTCTGGAAGAGCCTTTTGTGGAACAGTAGTAACAGCATGAAGACTTGGTTACATGGACCATTCTGAAGATAGCATTCTTGTTGTCTCTGTTGTAACAATATCTTTTTTTGGAAGAACAGAATAGTCCTGTTTTAGGAAAGCGAACAGATTTGGGATGAATGTAGATTTGCTCTCATGTAATTGTAAAAGATGTCTCCTCTTTAAAAAGAGGAGACATCATCATTAGTAGGGAGTTCATTTTTGAAAGCTACAGGAGAACATTGTGTGAGAACTGGAGCTAGACTCCAATTGTAATTTATCATTTCTTTTGATAGATGAATATAATCTTATTTTGAGCGTTCCAACTTAATTCTTTCCCTGGGGAATCTTGTGAGAGGGAAAGGGCCCGCCTTCCTCACAAGATTCACCCTTCTGTTCCTGTAATTTATTTAATTCTTTACGTTGTGTGCACTTTACTTTAATCCTGTTGTCATACACCAGTTGCACAGTTCTGTAGTACTCTGTTTCCTTAATGCTGCATGTATTGAACACATTCACTCTTGGAAGTTGAGAAATCCATTCCTGTTAATTGTGTGAACGTATGAGGCTGGGAGGCAGGTGCTGAAGATTCCTGTACAAAGGAATAGGGTCCTGCTCCCACTAATTGCCTTCCTTTTTCTGCAGTGTGATTAGAAACAGGAGAACAAGTGCTGAAGGTTCCTGTTCATGGGAATAGGGTCTTGGTCTCTTGAGTCATCTTTTCTACAGTGTAATTAGTGCCAGGCAGCAGGTGCTGAGGTTCCTCATTAAGGAATAGGGTCCTGTTCCTGCTATGGTTGATTGATTTCTTTACTTGCAGATTTCTTTTCCTTTACTTGAATTTTAACTGCAACATAGGAATTATTCCTGCTATAACTTAAGTGACTTCAGCTTTAATTAAACAGAGTGTGAATAGTTAGATTTGTGTGATTGATAATTTTGTGGTTTTTTTTTTACTACAACATTGTTTCTGCTTTTGAAATTGAGCATATCCAGTGCGTGATTGTCTTTGAAATAAAAAGACTTCCTCGGGTTGACAATTTATGTGGAGCTTGAATTGTGAAAGCAATTAAAGCGACCAACATTTTGGCGCCGTTGCCGGGGAAGGCAATTATAGATTTCAAAAGAATTAATATTTTCTTTCTAAATGTGCAGATTGTATGAGAGGACACGGAACCCAGAAGAAAACTAACCCCACAGGTGGCAAAGGCAAAGGAAGGGGAGGAAGAAAGACTTTTATTGACGAGATTGTATCAAAGGCTGAATCATCACAGAGATTAAGTTCTCGAAGATAAAAACTTCAGCACTCCCCTCAATCAGATTACAAAACAGAGGAAGTTGTGGGTCCTGAAAATATAGAAAAATCAGTGATTGAAGAACCAGCAGTCAGTGCTGGAGAGTCAGAAGAAAGTGTTAGTGAATCAACAGAGCACATTGAGGAAATAATAGAGAGCGTTGGACGACCAATGGAAAACATTGAAGAGCCAGTAGAAGATCTTGACGATCGAGCAAGTGCAGTAGGAGAGCCAACAATGGAAGGAAACAATGATGATTTATTTGGTGGAGGACGTGTAGATCCTGAAGGAGAAGGAAGGAATGAAAATTCTCTCTCTACCTTGGGATTTCCTATCAGTGATCTCCCTGCAGGGACAACTCCTATGAAAAACATTCCATTGTCTGCTTTACCTAACTTTCATGGTTTATCCTCTGAAGATCCGGATGAATTTCTTTTTGAATTTGATATATTATGCAGAAGTTATGATTATGTTACTAATGCTCAAAAGTTGAAACTGTTTCCAGCCACCTTAAAAGGGAATGCTTTAAGATGGTTTATGAGCCTTGGAAGTCAGGTGATCACAACATGGGAGCAGATGAAACAGAAATTTCTGCTTAAATATCAAGACTACTGCCGGACGAGGGAAAAGAAGGATGAACTATTCAATATGGCACAAAAGCCGGACGAGAATCTAGAGGACTATATAGAAAGGCTGTAGTACAATATACAGAGATCTGATCATCCGAATATAAGGAAATTCGCAAAACAATATTACTTAGAGGTTTAAGGGATGATTGTTTAGATATGTTAAACATGCTTGGCAAGGGAGATATATCTAAGGAATCATATGATGAGATTGTTGAACTTTCTAAGAGGTGTTCTAGGGGAGCTGCAAGGAACAGAGTAAGTAATAGAGATTCCACCTATTCAAGAGTGCAGAAATCAGCCAGTGGAGGAGCAACAAGAGCTGAAATAGGTAATTTACTTGAAGAATTTAAAACTGAGATGTTAAGTTCTTTTGCTTCACAAATTGACACTTTGCAGGTTAAGAAGAAGCAGGCTGAAGCAGAAGCAACCTTGGCTGTCTTTTGCCCGAAATGTAGAGACAAACATCCACTAAGGGAATGCCCAATGGACAAAATACCAATTTGTACCCTTTGTGAGAAAGATCATGAAACAAAACAATGTCCATCTCTACCAGGAATAAAGGCAACATTGCAGCCAACGGAAGAAGAAGCTGAAGCAGTTTACCTGCTAACTCAAAGAAGACAATGGCAACCAAAAGGGCAAGGTATGAACTCTAGTATGCCATTTAATCGTTGGAACAATTATTCTGCTTTTGGTCAAACAAATTACCCTCCCTTCAATCAAATGCAATACCCACCCTTCAATCAAATGAATTTCCCACCTATGCAGCAATCAAACCCTCCCTTTGTTGACCCTTCAATGTGGACTCCTTGGCCTCCACAGCAGCCATCTTCTTTTAACCCTTGGAATTCAAATTGGAGAAGCCAACAACTCCCGTATCCAAATAAATTGCCTCAATTCCAACAACCACTTCCTCTGCCATCAAATGCTCCGCCAAATAACCAAATGAGACCCCAACTACCTGTGCAACCAAATCCTAACCCCAATAATAAAGTTGTGCAAGTCATTGATATTCAGAATCAGTCTATATTTCCTACTATGCAATGTAATGATATTCATTTGAGATCTGGGAAAATAGTAGAGCCTATTATTGATGACATAACTTCTTCTGATTCTGATAAAGAGGAAACTGAGAAACACAAGAAAGCACAACCACCTTCTAACAAGAATGTTGAAATAGCAGAACCACCATTCCCCGAGCGTTTGGTTTTAACCAAAACATCTGAAACACCTGTTTTTAATCTTTTAGGGGAATTGCAGAATTTGTATGTTAAAATTCCACTCTTACAAGCATTAAGAGATGTACCAATTTATGCCAGAACAATAAGGGATATTTGTGTAAAGAAACCTGGAAGGAAAATTAAAGACCCCCTTACAGTACATGTGATGGGTGACTTGTCTGCATTAATGTCCGAAAAAGCCCCTCCTGTGAAATATGGTGATCCCGGCCATCCTACAGTGATAGTTCAGATCGTTAAAACAATGATTCCCCAAGTTCTGGTAGACTTAGGTGTTGCAATTAACATAATGACTCTTGAAACTTCACAATTTTTACAGCTGAATAACACAATCAGAGATACACCCACCATTCTAGAGTTGGCTGATCGTTCTACAATTAAACCTGAAGGAGTTGTTGAGGATCTACTTATTTCAGTTGAATCTTGGAAATACCCAGCTGATTTTGTTGTATTGCAGACTAAAACAAAGCTGGGGGGACATCCCTTAATTCTAGGAAGGCCATGGCTGGCCACAGCTGATGCTTTTATCAGTTGCAGATTTGGTTCAATGACAATTTCTAATGGTTATGAAACAAAACAGCTTACTCTTTATCCTCATGCTACACCAATAATTAATAATGAAGATTCTATATGGATGGATTATGATGATAATGTTGTTCAGCCTATTCTAACTATTGGACAAGCTTTAACTCTTAAAGACAATACAGAGGATGAGATAATTAATAATTTTATTTGTGAACCTTCTTCTGTAATTGCTGAAACACATAATCAATTAACTGCAATTTTTGAAACTGATACTCAAGAAAAGATTGAATCTGAAGATTCATCTCAGACATTAACCACCATCTCATCTAAAAGCATAACAGTTGAAATTGAACCTGGCAAGACATTAAACATAAATCCTGATCTAACAGATGCTGAAACACAGCAATTAATGAAGTTATTGCATAAATATAAGGAAGCATTTGCATGGGATTACACGGATATGAAAGGTATCTCTTCTTAATTATGTACTCATCGAATTTACATTAAAGAGGGATGCCGACCTGTTTGTCAACCCCAAAGACGAATGAATCCTAATTTACGAGAAATTGTCAAGGAAGAACTTCAGAAATTGCTTAATGCAGGATTTATATATCCTATATCTGACAGTGAATGGGTTTCCCCATTGGTAATTGTCCCTAAGAAAAACGGGAAATGGAGAGTATGTGTTGACTACAGAACCCTAAACAAAGCTACTCAAAAGGATCACTTTCCTTTACCCTTCATTGATCAGGTGTTGGATAGTCTGGCAGGGAAGAAATTCTTTTCCTTTCTAGATGGATTCAGTGGGTATAATCAGATAAGAATTGCACCCCAAGACCAAGACAAGACCACTTTCACCAGCCCTTGGGGAACTTTTGCCTATAGAGTTCTTCCATTTGGGCTATGTAATGCACCAGCAACTTTTCAAAGAGCTGTTATAGGAATTTTTTCTGATATGCCGAATGATTCTATGGAAATATTTATGGATGATTTTACTCCTTATGGTGTGTCTTTTGAAGATGCATTACAAAACCTTGAGAAAGTACTTAAACGGTGTATACAAGCTCACCTCTCCCTAAGTACCGAAAAATGCCATATGATGATGAGTGAAGGAATAGTGCTTGGACATTTTATTTCATCTCAAGGTATTCAGGTAGATCCATCTAAAATATTGGTCATTCAGAATCTTTCTGTTCCTAAAACTCAAACTGATGTGAGAAGTTTTCTAGGACACGCTGGATACTACAGAAGATTTATTAAAGATTTCTCTAAGATAGCTTCTCCATTATTTGTGTTGCTTATGAAAAATGCTGAATTTAAGTGGACTAATTCTTGTCAAAAAGCTTTTGAAGAACTCAAGCATCAGTTGTCTACTGCTCCTATTTTGAGGGGGCCTGATTGGAATCTCCCTTTTCACATATCTTCTGATGCTTCAGACACTGCAATTGGAGCTGTCTTGGGACAAGAGAAAAATCATCTTCCTTATGCTATCTACTTTATCAGTAAGAATATGACCCCTGCTGAGCTTAATTATACAGTTACCGAGAAAGAGTTTCTTGCAGTAATCTATGCCATTAATAAATTCCGACACTATATCACTGGTTATTATACTTTTGTGCACACTGATCATTCAGCTATTAAGTATTTAATGAACAAATATGTCACAAATGCTAGAGTTACCAGATGGCTATTATTATTGCAGGAATTTGATATCACAATTGTAGATCGGCCTGGTAAAGAAAATGTGGTGGCTGATTTCCTTTCACGGTTAAAAACTGACAACGATATTCCAGTAGATGATTCTTTTCCTGATGAGTATTTGTTTGCAGTTTCTGCTCACTCGCCATGGTATGCAGATATTGCTAATTATTTGGTTGCAGGAAAATTACCATCACACCTGTCATACAGAGAAAAGAGAAGAATTATGCAACAAAGTGCCAGGTATAGCTGGATAAGCGGGTGTCTTTTCTACACTGGGCTTGATCAGGAAATCCGAAGATGCATTAGAGAAGATGAAGTGTATGACATATTGAAAGCTTGTCATGATGGCCCTTGTGGAGGGAATTTTGCTGATAAGAGAACAGCACACAAAATTATGAGGATGGGTTACTATTGGCCCTCATTATTCAAGGATGCAAAGAAATATGTAAGGGCTTGTGACAGCTGCCAAAGAATGGGTCAACCCAATCATAGAGATCAAATGCCATTAAACCCCCAGGTAGTCTCTGAACCATTTGAAAGATGGGCCTTGGATTTTATAGGACCCATTAACCCTCCATCCAATCAAAGAACCTATATATTAGTCTGTACAGACTATATGACTAAATGGGTGGAGGCCAAGGCACTTATTAGAGCTAATGAAGAGGCTGTCCTAGCTTTCTTATTTGAAGAAATCTTCACTAGATTTGGAATTCCTAGAGAGCTAGTTACAGATGGAGGACCTCCATTCAATTCTCATGGTTTTAAGTCTACCCTTCACAAATATCATATTCAACATAGAATGACCACACCATACCATCCCCAGGCCAATGGGCAGGTAGAAAGCACAAATAAAGTATTAGAGGCCATTCTAACTAAAACAGTGAAGGACAACCGGAAGGATTGGTCCCAAAGGCTCCCTGAGGCACTATGGGCTTACAGAACTACTTGGAGAAACACTATAGGTTTTTCTCCCTATGAATTGGTTTATGGTAAAAATGTTGTTTTTCCTGTGGAATTTGAGATTAAAACTTTAAGAACTGATTTAACTGTTAATCTTGATTTGACTGATGTGCAGACAGCTAGGTTGCAGCAGCTTCTTGAGTTGGATGAAAAGAGATTAGATGCCATTCATCAAACAACCATGATTCAACAACAAAGGATGAAGTGGCATGAAAAATTTATTAAACACAAGCAGTTTCAAAAAGGTAATTGGGCCTTGTTGTATGACTCTCGGTTTGAAAATTTCCAGGGTAAGCTACGTACACGTTGGCTTGGACCATATGAGGTAGATGCTGTTTTTCCAAATGGAACGGTAAGACTTTTAACAATTGATGGTTCTAAAACACCTCTACTAGTCAATGGTCATAGGCTCCGTCTATACCAGCGCCCTGTCTCTAAAGAGGATTTCAAGACTGCTTGCATGACTGATATTCATTACCTTTTTCTAGGGGAGTCTTCTTTTCCTCACAGCATTTAATTTTCTGCACTATATTTTTAGTATTAGATTAGATTTAGTACTAATAATCCCTGTCAAGGATTGGCATATTACAATTGAATTTTGCAGATTCTGCAAAAGCTCATTAAGGAGGACAGATTCATCATAAGAAGATCTGAAGCTTCAATCACAAAAGCTTGTTCCCTTCATTTTACCCCATTTCCTAGCAATATCCCGTCATCCCCACTTCTACATTATTTCCATTTTTCCATTTTTCCCACTCCTACCATTCCTGAAATATCTTCCTTCAGCTAGTATTTCCCATCCCTTACTACTGAAATTATCCCTTATCAAATACTTTCCCCACTTCTTTCAAACCCAAGTAATTTATCCCATTTTTCTGATTTTTCCGTTGCTGAAACACCAGTTTCAGCAACGTATCGCTCATTTTTCCGTTGCTGAAACACTAGTTTCAGCAACCTGTCATCATTAAAACATCACTTCTCTTCGCTGTTATATAAGCTTTTTGGTTCTCCACGTTCATACTTAAGATCCTTTGGGTGAAAAATTATTCAGCACTGAGCAGATTCGGTTACACTCCTGTTCTAAATTTCAGAGAAATCTACAGATTCTTCCATGTATACTAAGCCATTTTGAAGCACTCGACACTTCGAATTATTAAACCAAAGGTAAAAATGTAAGGTATGAGGTTTTAATGTAATTCAGTTAAATTATATTAAAGAGAGGATTTCATTCATAATGATTACAATCTTTACACGCCCAATCATCATTACACCACACGTAGGGGGGGGGGAATTTCGAAAATTGAACAATCATTTCGCATTAACCAATCCTCCGTCCTTTGTCATATCCACTTCTGTCGTCATTTAGACCCTGCATCCTCTGTTGTAACAACTAGCGCGATCAAAAGTCTGTGTTTACTGTCTTCTGTGCCTCTGCATATAACTCAAAGCTAGAGCCATGGGAGGGTCGGCCATCAGACACGAGCCCGGCTCCATAAATCTTCTTCAATTGTTCCCCGAAGCCTATCAAATTTTCCAACAAGCGGGATGGACAGTATATTTTGAAAGGTTGGGTGAATTTGACCAGGAACAAGTTTTAGAGTTTGCACAAAACCTTCAGGGTGATTTTTCAGTGGTTCAAGGGGTTCGCATTTCAGTAACAGAGGAGGACATAGTTCAAGTTTCAGGGTTGCCAGCCATTGGGACTCGCTGGTTCAGCAGAAAGCAGGTCATTCTGAATGCACAGCAAGATTTTCTTCGTCCAGATGAGCCAGTTGAACTTAAAGGCCGTGGCGTCAGTCTGCATTCACTTCCTCAACCATGGCCATCAGTGGCAGAGTTCATCAAACACTACTTGACATGCGAAGGGCGTTACCAGGTAGTGTACAATCACGACTTTGTTTTGATGAATCATCTGAGAAATGGTCGAATGGTTAATATCCCTTATTATCTGCTTGGTTGTATTAGAAACATGTCTTATTATTGTAGACGGGCTAAATTCCCAATGTTATCCCTCACCCACCATCGTTTATGCCAATTGTTGATTCAGAGGGGTTTTGCTCAGCAAAATTACCCTCTGAATAATCCATTCCCTGTTCCCCAGTTGCCTGAAATTCCTCAGCAGGCCCAAATGTCTCAACAACCCGAAAGCTCCCAAGATACTCCTGAAATTCCTTATGAAGGGCAACGAGACGATATTCCACGTTCCCCAGTTGACCCAATCCCAAGCCCGTCCCACTTAGCAGAGTCAACTGTCCCCACTATTTCTGTCCCTAGTGACGACTCTCTAACACTCCCATCCCCACCTACTTATAAAAAGAAAATAACCCCAACAGTCTCAGTCTCCAAACGACGGACAAGGGCTAAATTCCAAATTGTCACTTCTTCCGAAAGCCCTTCCCCCAGAGAAGAATCCTCCCCCGCAAAGAAAAGGAAAGACAGTGACTTTTCTGCTTTCCTACCAAAAAGGAAAATGAAGATGACTGTTGAAACATGACTTACCCCCATTTCCCCTGACCCCGCCACTATTCTGTTAAGACTTCAATCTTCATCCCCATTTCAAACCCCCCAACCCGTCTCGTCTGGTGGCACTGCCACACAAGAACCAGTGCCCCCGGATAATACGACATTGTTTATGGCTCAAACAATGACTGTCACACAAGAACCAGTCACTTACCCAGAGGCTGAAACACAAGAACCAGCCACTGTGGTACAAAAATACACCAAGCATGATGATAGTGGGAGACCAGCTGTAGCTGTCCCACAAGAACCAGCTACGGCTGCGCAACAACGGACTACCCCAGCAGAATCAACCAGCGCACAGGGTTTACATACTATGACATCTTTATTGGAGGAGAATGAATTCTTGAAGTCTGAACTGGAAGCCTACAAGAATGAATTAACCATGGCTCGACAAGCTTTTGATAGAGAATTGAATCTCTATATGTTAGCACACACAGCCTCAACGCAAAATAAGGATCCATGTAAGGAATACATGTGCCATGAGTGTGGTAATATTTACCAGCAGGCAGGCTACAAACTAGTTAAAGTTCAAGTATCTGAGGCATCTACATCAGCTGGAATAAAAGAAGGATGCCCTATTGCTCCACAAGAACCAGTAGGGCTCTCAATAAATGAAGAAAAAGAAACTAAACCTCAGATATCTCGCCTTGTTCTAGTTAATGTAGCCACTCAGACAGAAGCACCACCGCAGATATCTCGCCCTAAGTTAGTCAGTGTAGCCATTCAAACAACGTCCCAACCCAGTACTTCTAATGCTAGCACACAGACCCTGCCATGGAATCAATTGGAACTGATGAACAAATGGAAGAAACAATATGCTGAAGAACAAGATACAATACTACGCCAGCATAAGTTAGCATGGCAGACCCGCATGTATGCCAACTGGGATAGTTGGGAACAAATGATGCAACAGCTCAGGGACTCCAAAAAGGAAGTCAAAGAATCTAAGGAAAAGATGGCCTTGATGTTTTCATTAGTACAGAAGTTGATGGCTACCCGCAAACCCTCTGTAAACTACTCTCTCTTTCTTTCTGAACGATTAGTTTATTTTCAATTAAAAGCAATAAAGGATGGCAGACCGCATAAATTACTCACTTCAGAGCAATTTGTTGAGACTTTTACTGAAGCCCCTGAAAGTGACCAGCATTTTCTGTGCAAACTTTACCTTCATAATGAGGCCATTCCCGACAATAGAAGAGTTAATCTTATTCCAATTGCAGGTGATATCCAAATAAGGGCATTTGTTTCATTTTTGTCCAACCAGCTCACTTGGCAAACTGCGTTCACTGCAAGCAGTCATAATGAGGAAAATAGACTCCTCTGGATTAGACCAGAACCTTTAAGTCCAGCCTTGTTTATAGCACAATACCATAAATTCTTACAGAAGCCAGGAATGCATAGGTATATACAACAATTACAGGCTTCAACACTTTTTAAGTGTCAACAGCAAATTAGAGTAAAGGGGACTGCTGCATTGAAGGCCAATACTATGTTTTGGCAGCAGTCATGTAAAGAAAGACAGGATTATCACCCATTTAACCCTGACAATCTTCAAGCTGCACTTTCCAGGGTATCTAATTACATTGGATGCATTCGACATTGTGGAGTAAAATGGATCGGGTATCATTTTCATTTTCCAATTTTATGGCTGCCTTCAGAGAAATATCAGTGTCACTATCAATTGACTGGCAGAGATGAAGCTTCAACATGGCAGCAATTGCAGAACAATAAAGGATTCCGAGCTCCTACAGATGCCACCTTCTCCAGCTACTGCTTGAGTAATTTGCATGCACAGTATCAGTACTCAGACTCTGATTCAGACTAGGGGTTGCCTGAGGACATGCAACATTTTCAGCTGGGGGGGATGTTAGGACTCCACTATGTATCATTTTTGCTATATACTTTGACACCATTTTACTTTTATAACCATGATTAAAAAGGATTCCATTATCATTTTCATCTACTTTATCCCAAGGTATATAAAATCCTCATCTTTATTATATGTTTAATTTGTTTACATATAATTCCAAAATACTCTTATATTTTATCATTAAGCGAAGTGGATTGTTGCTAATATAAAGTTTAAAAGATCGCAGATAAGTTATATGCTTGCTGGAACAACCGGCCGTTGCTGAAACATTTGACTTAGTTGCTGAAACAGCCAGCAAGCGCGCAAATTCCGTCACTCGTAATTTGCGATTCTGGAAGAGCCTTTTGTGGAACAGTAGTAACAGCATGAAGACTTGGTTACATGGACCATTCTGAAGATAGCATTCTTGTTTTCTCTGTTGTAACAATATCTTTTTTTGGAAGAACATAATAGTCCTGTTTTAGGAAAGCGAACAGATTTGGGATGAATGTAGATTTGCTCTCATGTAATTGTAAAAGATGTCTCCTCTTTAAAAAGAGGAGACATCATCATTAGTAGGGAGTTCATTTTCTGAAAGCTACAGGAGAACATTGTGTGAGAACTGGAGCTAGACTCCAATTGTAATTTATCATTTCTTTTGATAGATGAATATAATCTTCTTTTGAGCGTTCCAACTTAATTCTTTCCCTGGGGAACCTTGTGAGAGGGAAAGGGCCCGCCTTCCTCACAAGATTCACCCTTCTGTTCCTGTAATTTATTTAATTCTTTACGTTGTGTGCACTTTACTTTAATCCTGTTGTCATACACCAGTTGCACAGTTCTGTAGTACTCTGTTTCCTTAATGTTGCATGTATTGAACACATTCACTCTTGGAAGTTGAGAAATCCATTCATGTTAATTGTGTGAACGTATGAGGCTGGGAGGCAGGTGCTGAAGATTCCTGTACAAAGGAATAGGGTCCTGCTCCCACTAATTGCCTTCCTTTTTCTGCAGTGTGATTAGAAACAGGAGAACAAGTGCTGAAGGTTCCTGTTCATGGGAATAGGGTCTTGGTCTCTTGAGTCATCTTTTCTACAGTGTAATTAGTGCCAGGCAGCAGGTGCTGAAGTTCCTCATTAAGGAATAGGGTCCTGTTCCTGCTATGGTTGATTGATTTCTTTACTTGCAGATTGCTTTTCCTTTACTTGAATTTTAACTGCAACATAGGAATTATTCATGCTATAACTTAAGTGACTTCAGCTTTAATTAAACAGAGCGTGAATAATTAGATTTGTGTGATTGATAATTGTGTGGTTTTTTTTTTACTACAACATTGTTTCTGCTTTTGAAATTGAGCATATCCAGTGCGTGATTGTCTTTGAAATAAAAAGACTTCCTCGAGTTGACAATTTATGTGGAGCTTGAATTGTGAAAGCAATTAAAGCGACCAACAATTATGCTGGTAGGTTGACTCATCATTCGACTGGAATAGAATTTCTTTGTGAAGTTTATCTACTTGAGGTAGATTAGCTTCCTTCCCCGAATCTGATACTTTCCATTGAATGTGTTCTTCAATTTTCTTCTCAAGTCTTTCACATTCAAGTTTCTAGATTGCTATTTGCTGGATTAGTATCTTATTTGAATCACAATAAGAATCAATTATAGAAGCTTGATGACAAAACACTTCTTGCTCTTTCTTTAACTTAGTGTTTAAATCCAATGCTTCTTTGATAAATTGCTCTAATTGCAGTTGGATTTGTAACTTAGTCATTACTACTTCTAGCTTTGCTTGCTTTTCATTAATCTCTGTCTGGTGCTGCAATTTGAGGCTTTTAATATCTTTATGAAATTGGGATGTGTTTGCTTTGAATTTCTCACTGGAATTAGATTTCTCTTCATTCAACAACTTCTCTATTTCTTGTACTCTGGCTTCATTTTGTTTTAACAACATTATAACCTCAGTAGCTTTATCAACAGTAGAAGTAGCATATGCCCCTTCATACTATGATAATTTGGCTAGATGTTCAGTAGGATCATCTGAGAAATCTTTCCATAATGCATCAAATGATTCATATGTAGGCTTTGAAGTTGTTTCATGAATTATCCTCCTTTTGTTTCTTTTAACTACAGCCTTATAACTAGGACTATAGAAAATATCCAATGAAGGAATATCTTCAATTTGTAGAACTATCTGATCTGTAGGGTAGGCCGGTATGATTTCTTTATCATGCATTGCTAGAATTCTTTGTAGTGGATTAACAGTTTCCACTATCTTTTGGGTGTGTTCAGGTGTCTGGAAACTCGTTGCCTGATCAGTATTAGGATTCTATTTAGGAGTTTTTATTGCTTTGGAAAACTCCTTCCATTCATCTATAAGATCTTTTGTTTGTGGTGAACTGAACTGATCTAGCATATTGTGATTGTGATGAACTATTTGAGAATCTGTTTCTGTTCCATTATTCCCCATTTCCTCTAGCATCTTTATCTGATGAATTAATTGGTCAATTATCTTTTCTGATCTTTCCTTTTTAGATTCTGATTCATTTTCAGAGTGATCTGAATCATGATATTGCTTCTGTGACTGACCTGATTCATCTTCAGACATATATTTTACTTCATCATCCAGGCTGACACTTGGAGTGTGTTTGTTGCCATCTTTAATAGTTAACAAATTGAGAGAGACTTTCTCTAGTCTCTTGTTTCTATATGCTTGGAAAGCTTCAAAATCATCTTGACTTAGTTGACTAGATACATACTTGATAATATCTGAAAAATTTTCCATGCCCTAGAAGAGATCATCAAATCCATCTTCTTCCTTTACAAAAGGCTTTAACTTAAGCTCTTTGATGTAATTTTTAGTTACATCATTTGGATCATATAACCTTTTTGGCATTACAGCCAATTTCAGTAAATGAATTTTGGAAACTTCCTTGTAAGTATGGACGATGTTAGACAGTGTAAAAGTGCCACATTGTATAGGGAAATTAGGCCAAATATCCTTTTTAGCATCTTTCAGATGTTTCGTAACACCATTAACAAGCTGATAGGCTATTTCTTTTGCAAGTAACTTATCGGGAACATAATAGGATTAAACATGGAGAGAAGCAGAACTCCCGAATACTCTAATATATGTAAAATTCTCCTCTGCAAACCATATAGCTACAGGAAGAATGTCTGCATTGGCTTCTTCAGAAACCCTAGGTGCCCTTTTATTGAAAATAATTTGGTGCATAGGCAATATGACTTCGTAACAGATTTTATAGAAGTGTAGGTGGAATTTTGAATCCTAGAGTTCTCTGTGGTGAATGTGAATTGGGGTAGGGTCTTGGGTAGTCCATTTCCATCCCATGGTAGGAAAAATAGAAGTAAAACAAATGGCGTCCATGACATAGGCAAACATATAAAAGGGAGGTATTTCTCTGAATGAAATACTCCTTTTATTCCTATATTCGGTAATGTGTTTGGCTAGATTATTGGATAAGATGTCCACCCAATTAAAAATTGATGAATTGATGATTGCGTCAATCAGGGGAACCCATTCTTTTGGAAAATAATCTACATAACATACCGGCAGCATAACGTTAAGGATTAGGAATTTGGGAAATTGGGTACGTACCAAACTTATCTTGCTTCAAATTCCCCTGATTCACCTTCCATTCTTGGATGACTTTAATAAGATTTGGATGTTCTCCTCTAAAATTCTACAAAAAGTCTTTGTCATATTTCTGCTGCAAGGGTGGTAGATGGTACATTGTTGTTAAATATTCTGCTCTAAAAGAACCCATAGTTTCTCCCTTCGAATTCTTGAAAATTCTCTCTTCAATATTTAAGTGATCGATTACCCACTTAACCATGTCTGTATACGGGAGAATCTTTGGCCTTGTAACTATCCCGTGGACGTATGATCATGCAACATCAAAAAGAGTTGCATCGGGGGTAGATGCAGTGCCTGTTGAAGAAACTTTGGTTATCACCCTTGGTCCTTCACTTTCAAAAAGCTTGTACATTGCCTCCCATGTCGAACTACTGCAATCTTTGTTGCAGATGGTATCTGAAAATAATGGAGACATCTCTATATCTTCAGTGGACGACGTTTGAGAAATTTCTTTAGCCATTTGCTCATTTTTCTCCTCCTCAATCCGTTAACTCATTTCCTGAAAACAAACCAAATTTTACAAGTATAGAGTATCAAAGAGACAAATCTAACATTTATTTCAAACACACACACGAAGATATAAATCTATCAAGATTTAACATCAATCATCAGTCATAATATCTGAATTAATACGTCATACACCTTCACGTGTAAAATATATCAATCACTTTAAAGTCATTAAGACCTTGAATTTTGTTTTGATATGACACAAGTTGTTTCACACATTTGGTCCATTTAAATGGTGTCAGCGTGCGTATCACAAATTATAACTTATAACCATTCCTAATACTTACCCTTTAAAGACTACGAAATGCGATCTACTTAAATCGCAGATTGCAACTTTTATAGGATAACAATTTGGCATATGTTATAAGTTGTGCGAAATGCGAATTGCGCTCTTTTGCAAAACTTAAGTGACCGCCATTGCCGAAGGTTTTATGATATTTTATTTATTTTCTCGTCGGGCCTGTGGAGTCACAACTTATATCAATTTTCTTTTCATGTTTTTGATTGATTAAGTGAGGTGTGATGTGATAAAGTAAATATAATGAAATTTTAAACATATCTTTGGCAAATTTTGAGCACATATCACAGCTCGCACATTTTAAAGTTTATGAGTTTTTGATATTCATAAAACATGTGATTTGTGATGCGCCCAAGAAAAAAAAGCGGAAAACTTTAAAAAGAAAAAATTTATTTCCTAAGTTTTTGTTTTAGAAAATTTAAAAGAATTTCCTATTTATTTCTAAAGGGTCCCTATTTATAAAAATAAATGGGGGTTGTTGTATAGCACAACAATATCCTTACGACATTGAGTTCTGTTGTGCATTAGTTCTTCTTTTTCTGGTGCAGGCAGGTAAATGGTGCAGGAATCTATTTCTTCTCTGGTGCAGACAGGTCCAAAGCACAATCAAACCAGTTTTGAACCTGCAATAGTCAAGCCTTTATTTGTTTTAGTTTGGCGCATGGTTCAACCACACCGCCACCCCCACTTGCGCAAGCTCTGCATTAAAGTCACAGGACGTCGGCCTCTACACTGCATTAATGTAGCGCAAGTGCCAAGGTAACGCAACGTTCTTATCAACCATGTCTTGCTCTCGAAGCTTTATCCTTGCTCCGCCTCCTCTGTGTTTGACTTGCTCCACTGCTGCGGCAAAGCCGAGCACTCGAACCAGCCGGTTTCCCCTGGTGAGGGCGGCACTTCTTAGTTTTGTTTCCTACTATGTTCCTGTTTCGGAGTCGGTTTCCCCTATGTGGGCGGCATCTCTCATTTTTTCTCCGTTCATGTTCTGCTCGCAAGTCTGGTATTTTTTTGAACCCAACTCTACTATGTAAAACCGTCATTTCCTGAGAAAAATCTATGGTGACTCAGGATGAGATGTAAACTTTTGTATTATTAATAGATTAGTTTAAATTCAGAAAAAAAAAAGGGAAAAGAAAAGAAAAGAAAAGAAAAGAAAGAAAGAAAAAAAGTGCACAATAATCATTTAATCAATCAAGAACATGAGAGAAATGAATGACAATAAGACAAAACCGAGGCCCAACACCCCCCTATGCTGATCATCTTGCATGTCCTCATGCAAGGAAATCTGGTACTGTCACTCGCTCGTAAAAAAACAAAATTAGAGACATTTGTAAGCATTCAAAATGATGTTCCTGCAATTTTGCGTGATCACATTTCCTACGCTAGTTAAACCTTGCTCTTAAAAATAGAGTGTCTGATGGACTCTTTATTTGGTCAGACCGATTTCAAGAAGATATAAAATGAAAGTTGTCATGAAAAAATAAGTTGCAAGGATGGTGTTATTACTTGAATAAAATAGCTAACTTTCAAAATTTCCAAAACAATATCTCAGAGGCATCCTTGAACAGAAGTTTCACTTTAACATCCTCATTATAAACATGAGTTACCTTATTTAAAAACCATAGTGTTAAAAGTAAACAAAGCAATACTTTCCCACAATGATTATTTTACCATTATCCATGTATAGTTGAAGCTTCTCTTGTTTGGGCACAATGAATTACCTGCATTAAGGGTCCCACGCTCATAAGAATAATTTCCAAAAAGATAGAACTCCAAGGTATAAAAATAGAAGGATTTTAAAGCCATTCTCAAATATATTGATAGTGAGTTCAGGGAAAGGAAAAAACATCCAATTAAATCATAGTGTAACATTAACTTTAATACCACAGGCATGGCCCTGCTGCCAGTAGGCATTTGTAGCCTTGACAGGGATACCTTTTAACCTCATGAAATGATTTTGTCCCACCTATTAGATATAGATTTAGATTTATTTAAGAACATTTGATTTTTTTCCTTTTAGAAGTTAATTTAAGGTTGTTGTCCTGGCTTGGTAACCACTTATCTATAGTGCTATTCACGAGAACCAACAAGAATGAACAATCTGGCTCGTGATGAGACCTCTTGTCTTCTAGATTTTCAACTGAAAGCCATTACCCTGGCTTGGTGACCAGTGTGGTAATGTCATTCTCCTTAAGACCCATGATCATAGTATTTCGTCTCACAATGAGACCTCCTATCCCTTAATTAATTCATTTATGTTTTTTTAGAAAAACTCTGATTATAATTAACCTCAGATGGGTTACTTAGTAGGTGGGGAAGCAAATCTACTCCTTAAGAGTATAGGATGGAGTGAAAAGTTATTAATTACTATTCTTTACTAGTTGGTCATGATACCCTAAGAAATTATTTAAATACATCTCAGATAATGACCAAAAAGACTCCTTGTGTTAATCATGACATGGTTCTTTTATGAAAGTAGGCGTGGTCCACCATAGGAGGTTTTTCATTGGTCCTTTTGAAGAGGACTTAAAAAATATTTTTTGGACGACAGTTTATTAACATAGGAGAAAAGTATTACATGTAACTTATAACGATATCCTTTACTGACATGTTAATCCATAATAAAATTCAGTTTAAAATATGAGGTATTAAGTATAAACTTATTCTAACAAGTCTACCCGCAAGAGTGCATGATAATAGAAATTTCAAAAGTTGTGCTTTTAAGGAATCACAATTTCAAAAGTGTTGTTATACATTTTTATTCATTATTCTCATATTAACCTACCCTTTTTTAAAGAAATAAATACCACCTTTAAGTGTAGGCATACTTCCAATGAAGCCATGTACGTAACAAAATGATGATTATACTCACACTTAGTTTTAAAGAATAAACTTCAAGACATACCAAAGCATTAGAAACCAGTTGATTCAATTGATATGGTACCAAGAGATGTTGAATGATGAGGAAATAAGGTGCCTTGATGATTGTTTGAAACCAGGATTCAATGGAATCCACATATTTATGATTCTCCAACTGATGCAAGTCTTCCACAATTTGATAGTCACTCTCCTGGAGGCACAAAGGATCTGGTGAAAGACAAAAGATAAATCCCTCAGATTCAAGCTCAAATATTTGATTTCAGATTGACAAGAATGGTTGAGAGAGAGTCTAGGGTTTTTAGCTTCAACAACATTTTCAGAACAATTTCCAATGAAAGATTTCTCTTTTGGTGGTCTTTGAATTATATCTTCTCGGGGTGAATGTTCTGCGGTAATGGGGGGAGTTTCCAAATTCATTCCCTTTCCCAACATGGAAGATGTAGCATTATGTTCAACAGGAAGAATAGGTGGTTCAAACTGTTGTGCAACGTGATGGTTTAGATTAGGGGTTAAAACATGGTTTGGAGTAGTGTTTTGGTTAAGGCTTGGACTATGATTTGGATTTGGATTGGGGTTAGGCTTTGGACTAGGGTTAGTTCTAGGGTGTGGATTAGGGTATGGAATAGGGTTAGGGTATTGATTAGGGTTTGGGATAGGACTAGGGTATGGATTAGGATTTGAATAAGAGCTAGGGTATGGGTAAGGATAAAAAGTAGGATAAGGATTAGGATATGGGGTAGGGTATGGATTAAGGCTAGGGTAAGGTTGCACGTGCAGTTGGGACCATGGAGGAGGATAACTGAATGGTACATTGGAAAGAAACTGAGGTTTTTGTTGGTTCTCATATGATTGAATTTGCATGGGAGATTTCCCTAGAGATAAGGATCCAACCGATTCTTAAGGCCATGGATATATTTGGCTCGAGGATGAGGGCCAAAGAGAGGACCACTGCAGCCATGAAGTAGGATATTTAATTGGAGGAGCATTAAATTTTTTCCATGAAGCTGCAGGATTATAGACATGTTGAAAAACCTGCTCGAGAAAATAAAAATTATTCCAAGTATCAAATAATAATGGGTTTTGAGTTATACCTAGTAGTCAATTTGATTCCTTACCTGATTCCCTGAGTGCCTGCAGTAATATTGGTAGCGATGGGAAATGTTCTATTAGATGATCCTCTTGAAAAATTTTGCAAACTTTTGGGCTACTAAGTGGACATGTTCCAAGGAGGTGTTTCTTTCTACAGTTGGCGCAAAATATAAGCGATGGTTCTTCATCCTTTTCTAGTTATTCCTGCAAATCATCCAACTTCAAAATCAAAGATATAATAATATCATTTTTATGTTCAAGAAAAATGTTAAATTATGCACTTGTTAATTCCTCATTTGATGAGTTGCATGTCTCTATAGTAGCATAAAAGCTCCTCATTGAATGATTCCTCAAAATACCATTTTCCTATTTTTAACAAGCCTACTGGTACATTTGTTAGCACATGAATAGCGAGTATATATGTGGGTAGGATGGGAGGTTCTTAAAACATTAAAGAAAAGGAGAAACCTTAAAGCAACAGTGAAAGAAAGAAATAAATTCAAAGAAGATAAAATTACAAGAGATCTAAGTGAAAATTAAAAAAATGCGGAAGATCACCAAGGTCAATCCCTTGAGCATCTCCCTGGCAACGACGCCAAAATTTTGGGTTGCAATATAGGGACTATAAAGGTACCAACATTTAATTTTTCAATCTGGAGAATTCGTGAACTTCGAGACGCGGCACTGGAAATGCCAGCGAAACCCCCCAGCAATCTGTAAATGAAACTCTAGTCTATCTTGTGCATTAATCTCGACAATAAATGAAATCCTTCACTAAAAGATAATTTGAGAAACACCAATACAAACAATTAAATCATGTGTGAAATAAAAAGAAATCATGTACTATCAATGCGGAAGGAAATTCTGAGCAAACCTAAAGGAAATCATAACTGGAAATCAAGCAGTGTTGGAAAAATAACAAAAGATTGTAAATGCTAGAATAAACTCAAAAGAAATGCTTGCACTAATCCTGTATGAAATTAACCTGAAGCATTAGAAAAATAAATTTATTGTGTAAATGAGCTTATAAAAGAAATTTATTTAATATTAATATCTCGCCTTTCTTTTCCTTGTTAGATAAATCATGTGGAATGGTCCAGAAGTCTAAAGGAAAATGAGTATTAATGTTTTCAATCATAGTGTAGTTTCCTTTTTTATAAATGTCAGCTTTCAAAACTGTAAATACTCAAGTCGATCTAAATTTCTGGAATATTAATTAAATGGGTCTGGATCAATTTGAGTTGAACGTTAGAGCTCATAAAGATAAATCCAATATGGACACAATTTGATAAGAAGAAATATCCAAGATGCAACAAATCAAATTAACTTTAAAACTGAAGATAAAATATTGCAGCAAATTAAATGACATTAACTTAAAGAGGGAAAGGAGACTGAAAGTGATTAAATAAACTCACACAGGAAATAATAATCTAAATGCTAATTAATTTATGAACTGCACAGAGGTGTCGATCCGGTCTAGTGGCCAACCCAGTCAACTCACACCCTCGATTAACATAGTTCACACAATAATCAAAATCATTAGATGTAATAAATGAATAGACAAAGTGTTAGCCCCCTGTGAATTTTTTGACAAGAAAACAGGGGGCTAAATTGTTTTTGAGCCTTCAAGGAATGCATTTCCCTTTGAAAACACATCTTCCTTGAAGCCTCCTTATGCCCTTGTCCTTTGGTATATCCCCGTTGTTGTTTCCAGTTATAAAGCCTCTCTGTTTGTGAAGAAATGCCCAAAAGGCCTCCTTTTTCCCTTTACATCATCCCTTCTAAACCTCTTTTTCCATTCCCTTGTCTCCCCTTTTAACTCCCTTCTTACCCTTCGAAATCCTCCCAAAATCTCCTTTAAATCCTACACGCACCCCTTGTTTGGCCTTTTTCCCCCTTTTTCCCCTTACCGTTACCCTTTCCCAATCTCAAAATGCATTAAAATGGGCCAACAACCCACTTTCCACCTTATATTAAGGCCAAGCCCCTTTCAGCCCAACCCTGCAAACCACTTCCCCACATAACCCAGCGCCAGAACGCAATGCTAATGGTCTGGGCACTAATCGCAACCGCACTGTCGGGCGAGCGCTTCTATTTGTTAGCTCAAATTTTCCGATGTGATTGGGTTTTGGTCCATAAGACCTCCGCACGATCTCTACCATTGATCTATCACTTAGATCAGACGGCCCGACACTAATGGCACTCCCGCTCCGATCGCAATTGCAACTTTCGCTGTGCTACTCCTCTGTTTCCCCCGGTTTCGATCCACCGATCCCATCCTAGCCGTTGAATTCCCCTGTTGATCCGACGGCCCTCACTCTCCCGCTCCAATCGCAACCGCATTTTCCAATCGCTTCCACATTCCGCCCTTTGCGATTGCGATTTCCCCGATCCAATCTCAACCGTCCGTTTAATCTAAGATCCAATGGTCATGAAATAATCGCACCATCATCCATCGGACTGTTGACCCTCCCATTTCTCCCCTTCAATTGGATCGTAGCCGTCGATCTCCTCCTGAGATCCGACGGTCCTAAATGAACCGCCCTCTGCCCATGCCGGGTCCCACCACACATGATCATTTACATTGCATTTTCATTCATTTCTATGCATTCCGTCCAACTTCATAAGCCATCTCACTATTTAGATCTCCACCTTCGATCTTCGCCACCGGACCATGATTGAATGGCCCACTCGCATTCCTCCACCGAAAACCTATTAGTCACAGTTCACACCGTATTGCTGCATTATTCACCATTGTTTCATCTAAAACCACCGTTTCTACCAGCGCTGCACTATCATTCTTCCCTCCCTCCATAGCCATCCTTCCCTATGCATGGATTTCATAATAGAGTTGCGTGTTTTTGCAGGGTACGAGCGGCGGAAAACCGCCATGATTCACAATCTCTGTACAGTTACAGAGAAACAGGAAAGGACCATTTTCAAAAGCCGAAATCATGAAGAAATGTCTGAGAAGACGTTATGACAGGGCTCGCATTAAAGGAACAGAGTTTAAATTCTTTAGGATCTTCCCCAGAGCCATTAAAGCACATATTTCGTAGTCAGAGGAAAATGTGGAAGCGGCAAAGAGGATCAATGGGAAAACAGAGTGTTTAGGGCCTGTCATTGAAGATTTTGAGCCTTAATCCAATTATATGAAGGCAGAGCACTAGATCAAAGACATCATGGATCACACGGAAGGCCCAGCTCACAGAAAACAATACTATCGGGGTAGCTACATCAACAGAACGTTCCCACCTGTGAAAGGACAAAGCGCCTATATTGTTCCCTTTATTTACCGTGTTCCTTAGAAGATTTTCACCCTGATGGAACAGTCCTATGACACCAGATCATTTTTTATGCAGCGTGGCAGACCTCAAAGTCATTTATCTGCCTTTTTGTTTATTCACCAGAGTACTACAAAGTACTGCAGCCAAAGTACATCAGGGGCATAGCTGGAGTAAGTGGAAACCTGACGAAGACCACCATTTCATCCAAGGAGTACCAGGGATAAATGCACAGGATATAAACTGAATGGGTTTCGGCCCTCTTTCTTTTCTGAGTTTAATGCTTCATTTAGTGTTTCACCTACCTCCTCTGGTCATCTTTCAGCTATAAAATTAGGAAGAAACTCATTTTAAAGGTTTTTGATCAGTTATCAAAGAATTGCAAGCTGTTTCTTTTGAGACATAGTCTCTGTGTAAAGTTGTAAGATAGGCCGAGGAAGATGTTTTCAGAGTGAATATCCAGCTATTGGTAATGTTGTACTTGACTGGTGTTGCTTTTTAATATGACAAGCACATTTCTTTGGATCCTGATCTAAAGCAGCAGTGATGTTTTCTATCTCTGTGTTTTATTTCATTTCCTTCATTTCTACTGGCTCACATCAGAAATCTGACATAGGATTTACCCTTGTTAGGTACCCTATGTTTCAGCTCTCCTTGCCTTTGATGTTTTCTACTAAATGTGTTATCTAAGGGTTTATTTCAGTTAATTTAACCAGTGTAGTGGATGTCATTGCCTGCTAGCTGATGTATGAATTAAATGAATATGGTCTTAGATGTTCTTGTTAGGATTTAATTGAATGAATTGGGAACACTGGGAGGTATAGAACTCTATCTCTATCTCACTAGGATCCTTTTCAATTAATTTAACCTTACTAAGATCCCTCAAGCTGGAGGCTGAAGCATTGAGAATTCAAAGTCTCTCTCTGATCTCAGGTCTTTAACTTTGTATTATAAACCTTTATTGTTTCCTCCTCTCTTACCATTTCATGCCACACTATCATCTTTAAATATCCAATGCTTTAGATGACTAGCCCAACTGAAATCCTGCACATTGAATAGCAAGTAAACCCTTTCCTGGCTCCATTTCCCAATGGTCTTGAATGTTCCCTGAAATCATCCTTCCTTTGCCTAAAATCCTCTTTGCTCATCCTTGTCTCATACGGAACCCTTCTTTCCTGATTCCCAACAACAACCAAACAAACAAACAAACAAACTCCAAACCTTATAACTAGCCTAATACCTTAAACATTGAGTTTCAAAGATATAAAACCTTTGCTTATATAGAGATATCCCTCTCTAGACCTAGGAGGGCTAGATCCTGAGGTCTGAAAGTGGTTTGATGTTGTCTTATCTTTTGGTATTTCCAAATCTGCCAAAACATAGGAACCCCAACATAATGGCGACTCCACTGGGGAATAGACCAATAGCCTTGATTTGGTAAATCATTGTGGTGGACAGTAAAATTGTAAATCATCCACCTGGCGACTCCACAGTTCCTAAATGATAAAGGACTCCACTGGTGATCAGTAGGCCGCTGATTAGTTGTGTGTTCACGAGACTCCACTGGGAGACCAGTCACATTACAACATCATCCCCACAAATGGAAGACACTGAGTTAATTCCCCTTGAAGAGTTTCGTCACGGAATATCAGATATACTGGCTAAACTCAGAAGCGAGGAACTTCCAGAGGTTTTCCATTCCAGCTCAAGATTCAATAATCAACCAGAGCTGAAGAAAGTTTTTCTAGAAGTGCTGGTGGTAAGGTATGAGGCTGAGATTGAATTTCTGAACTCACAAGAGAAATCATACCAGTTTAGAGACCCCAGAGCATTTTTGGAAAGTCTCCCCCCCCCCTAAGAGAGAGGAGATTCCACTGCCTTTCAATGTGCATGAAGAATGTGATCAGGATTTCAAGAGCCACTCTGAAGATGCAGTGGAAGATGCAGAAATCAAATCTGCCCAGGACAAAGACAACCTACCAGTCATGGCAGGCCTGAAAGAAGAAAGTGTACATCATCTGTTCATTGATCCTGTGGCAGAGTACATGGAGGCCCTGATTAGCTCGAACTCTCCAGCATTGATCCTTCGCCAGGGCCAGATTCATTAGGAGTGGTCACCACTAATGGTGACCGCAGTTTTGAAGAACCACATGCAGAACACCCTGTGGTTATCTCTGTTAGGCAGTCAATGCTCCTATCCTTCTTTGCTACTGCTTGATTGGCTGCACTGGCATTATTGTATCACCTAGAAGCATCAGAGATTTCCAAGTAGAGTAGAGTAGGTAGGAAGTCTGAAATAAAGCTCAGTCTGTGAGCATGTAGCTATTTTTTCTTAATTTCTGCAAATTCCAGCAAGCCAGACAGTGTAATCCTGGCTTGACAATTTTTCAATTTCTATCTTAGAATGTAGAGAAGAAATCTGCTAGACAGTTTAATCCTAGCAGATGTAGTTTAGGTAGAGAAACTATGAGACCAATAGTCTAATCTGGTCTCATGGAGTAATAAGGGTAGAAATAGAATAGGTTTATTTTCCTGTTGTAAAAAATTGATGATGTAAGGGTATGCAAGTCCAAATGCACCCAGAAGAAAAAAATGTTAGGACTATAGTCTGGGTAGGTAGTTGTTTGGGAGAATGTTATTGCTAATATGTGTCTTCATGATTCGTGGCAGCCAATCTAAGAAAGAAAAGGATGGTTCAAGCAGTAGGCATCTGGCCTACACCAAAGATCATTCTCTAAATTCTTGACTCCTTCAAGAAGAAGCCATCCCCATGTGGAGCCACTGTTAGCCCCTTATGAATTTTTTGACAAGCAAACAGGGGGCTAAAATGTTTTTGAGCCTTCAAGGAATGCATTTCCCTCTGAAAAAAAATCATCCATGAAGCCTCCTTCTGCCCTTGTCCTTTGATAAATCCCCGTTTTTGTTTCCAGTTATAAATCCTCTATGTTTGTGAAGAAATGCCCAAAAGGCCTCCTTTTTCCCTTTACATCATCCCTTCTAAACCTCTGTTTCCATTCCCCTGTCTCCCCTTCTAACTCCCTTCTTACCCTTTGAAATCCTCCCAAAATCCCCTTTAAATCCTACACGTACCCCTTGTTTGGCCTTTTTTCCCCCTTTTTCCCCTTACCGTTACCCTTTCCCAATCTCAAAATGCATTAAAATGGGCCAACAACCCACTTTCCACCTTATATTAAGGCCAATCCCCTTTCGGCCCAGCCACGCAAACCACTTCCCCACATAACCCAGCGCCAGAATGCAGTGCTAATGGTCTGGGCGCTAATCGCAATCGCACTGTCGGGCGAGCGCTTCTATGTGTTAGCTCAAATTTTCTGATGTGATTGGGTTTTGGTCCATAAGACCTCCGCACGATCTCTACCATTGATCTATCACTTAGATCGGATGGCCTGACACTAATCACACTCCTGCTCCGATCGCAATTGCAACTTTCGCTGTGCTACTCCTCCGTTTCCCCCGATTTCGATCCACCGATCCCATCATAGCCGTTGATTCCCCCTGTTGATCCGACGACCCTCGCTCTCCCGCTCCAATCGCAATCGCATTTTCCAATCGCTGCTGCATTTCGCCCTTTGCGATTGCGATTTCCCCGATCCAATCTCAACCGTCCGTTTAATCTAAGATCCAACAGTCATGAAATAATCGCACCATTTTCCATTGGACTGTTGACCCTCCCATTTCTCCCCTCCGATTGGATCGTAGCCGTTGATCTCCTCCTGAGATCCGCCGGTCCTAAATGAACCGCCCTCCGCCCATGCCGGGTCCCACCACACACGATCATTTACATCACATTTTCATTCATTTCTATGCATTCTGCCCAACTTCATAAGCCATCTCACCATTTAGATCTCCACCGTCGATCTTCGCCACCGGACCATGATCGAACGGCCCACGCGCATTTCTCCACCGAAAACCTATTAGTCGCAGTTCACACCGTATTGCTGCATTGTTCGCCATTGTTTCATCTAAAACCACCATTTCTACCAGCGTCGCACTATCATTCTTCCCACCCTCCATAGCCATCCTTCCCTATGCATGGATTTCATAACAAAGTTGTGTGTTTTTGGAGGGTACGAGCGGCGGAAAACCGCCATGATTCACAGTCTCTGTACAGTTACAGAGAAACAGGAAAGGACCATTTTCAAAAGCCGAAATCATGAAGAAAGGTCTGAGAAGATGTTATGACAGGGCTCGCATTAAAGGAATAGAGTTTAAATTCTATAGGATCTTCCCCAGAGCCATTAAAGCACACATTTCATAGTTAGAGGCAAACATGGAAGCGGCAAAGAGGATCAATGGGAAAACAGAGTGTTTAGGGCCTGTCATTGAAGATTTTGAACCTTAATCCAATGATATGAAGGCAAATCACTAGATCAAAGACATCATGAATCACACGGAAGGCCCAACGCATAGAAAACAATACTATCGGGGTAGCTACATCAACAAAACATTCCCATCTATGAAAGGACAAAGCGCCCATATTGTTCCCTTTATTTACCATGTTCCTTAGAAGATTTTCACCCTGATGGAACAGTCCTATGCCACCAGAGAATTTGTTATGCAGCATGGCAAACCTCAAAGTCATTTATCTGCCTTTTTGTTTATTCACCAGAGTACTACAAAGTACTGTAGCCAAAGTACATCAGGGGCATACCTGGAGTAAGTGAAAGCCTGACGAAGACCACCATTTCATCCAAGGAGTACCAGGGATAAATGCACAGGATTTAAACTGAATGGGTTTCGGCCCTCTTTCTTTTCTGAGTTTAATGATTCATTTAGTGTTTCACCTACCTCCTCTGCTCA
The DNA here is from genome assembly GCA_034641835.2 of Pinus albicaulis. Classification (NCBI taxonomy): domain Eukaryota; kingdom Viridiplantae; phylum Streptophyta; class Pinopsida; order Pinales; family Pinaceae; genus Pinus; species Pinus albicaulis. Next base: position 214,165,834 of record CM076571.1, read on the forward strand.
TATTTTAGCTATAAAATCAAGAAGAAACTCATTGTAAAGGTTGTTGATCGTTTATCAGAGAATTGCAAGTTGTTTCTTTTGAGACATAGTCTTTGTGTAAAGTTGTAAGATAGGCCGAGGAAGATGTTTTCAGATTGAATATCAAGCTATTGGTAATGTTGTACTTGACTGGTGTTGATTTTTAATATGACAAGAACATTTCTTTGGATCCTGATCTAAAGCAGCGGTGATGTTTTCTATCTCTGTGTTTTATTTCATTTCCTTTCATTTCTACTGGCTCGCATCAGAAATTTGACATAGGATTTACCCTTGTTAGGTACCCTATGTTTCTTCTCTCCTTGACTTTGATGTTTTCTACTAAATGTGTTATCTAAGGGTTGATTTCAGTTAATTTAACCAGTGTAGTGGATGTCATTGCCTGCTAGCTAATGTATGAATTAAATGAATCTGGTCTTAGATGTTCTTGTTAGGATTTAATTGAATGAATTGGGAACACTGGGAGGTCTAGAACTCTATCTCTATCTCACTAGGATCCTTTTCAATTAATTGAACCTTACTAAGATCCTTCAAGCTAGAGGCCGAAGCATTGAGAGTTCAAAGTCTCTCTCTGATCTCAGGTCTTTAACTTTGTATTCTAAACCTTTATTTTTCCTCCTCTCTTACCATTTCATACCACACTATCATCTTTAAAGATCCAATGCTTTAGATGACTAGCCCAACTGAAAGCCTGCACATTGAATAACAAGTAAACCCTTTCCTGACTCCATTTCCCAATGGTCTTGAATGTTCCCTGAAATCATCCTTCCTTTGCCTAAAATCCTCTTTGCTCATCCTTGTCTCATACGGAACCCTTCTTTCCTGATTCCCAACAACAACCAAACAAACAAACAAACAAACTCCAAACCTTATAACTAGCCTAATACCTTAAACATTGAGCTTCAAAGACATAAAACCTTTGCTTATATAGAGAGATCCCTCTCTAGACCCAGGAGGGCTAGATCCTGAGGTCTGAAAGTGGTTTGATGTTGTCTTATCTTTTGGTATTGCCAAATCTGCCAAAACATAGGAACCCCAACACAAAGCATGCTCGAAAATGGCTTCAATTAATTCTTGAAAATAGTCTTTTACATCAAGTATAAAAAACACTCAACTCCAATAAGGCAAGAGGGGCAATACACTGGTGATAAACATGTCAGGCTAAATTGGGACATCTCCTCTTCCCTTCTGTGCCTTCCTCCCGTCATGCACACTGCCTTTGGCTTGATCGATTTCCTAATTCATGTCTATCTAATTAATTGACTCCCTGTTATTTCTCCCAAAAATCACTTATATAGCATCGAATTAAAAATTGGAGATTTACATTAGCCAACTGAAATCTAGGAGGGCAGATTAGAAATTTGCCAAAATACAATTAGTTTGCAACCAAATGTCGAAAGAGGGAATGATTCTGGTGAATCATTCCTCTTTTCCTGGAGTGGCTGTTGAGGTGCAATTTGACATGGTTAGCAGTGAAAAACATAAGAAAAATATATTATCACTAGAGTGCATGTTCTCAACAATTTGAGGCTCTTTCCTCCAACGACATCACACAGTAGTAAAGTTTACAATCTGGTGGATTACGAGTTTATTAGTATAAAATAATTCTCCATCTCAATTGTTCTAGCAATTGTGATGCTTTGTCATGCTACAATATAGTAATGAATTTAAAGGAAAACATGATCATGATGTGTCACTGTGGCTTGATAATAAGATCTTCTCTCGGGTGGACAGTGTTCTTAATAAAGTATGGACTATCGTCAGCCATAAAGGATGACTATGGTTTAAAATATATTGTGATAACCAACTGCCTTTCTATAAATAAATGTATAATGTCCTTTTCATTTAATCAGCAACCTCGCATGATGGATTTGAGTAGAAAATTCATACTCCACGACAAACCTTGCAGATGGAAATAAACAATCCAAACAATGAAAAACACAACGTTGTTCAATATCACAATAAGCAGACATAAATAAACCGTCTCATTTCCCCATACATAGCTCGAAGTTCCAAGGACGGTTTTCAAGCAGCCTCACGTGCTTCAAGAAAATGGTCACTCAATTGTGCGACAGCCATTTGAATTTAATCCATATTATTTGATTCCTTCTACACCCAACACATAAACAACCATATATGAAAGTGTCCGTCAAATTGAATGCGTGGATTCCACCATTGTGTTTGACATTCAGTTTCAATAGATTATGAGAGATACACGTGTTTCAGATGAAGCGGGGGATACTATCGAAAGTATTGGTTGTAAATTTGAAAAGAGTTGGCAGAGCTCTATTTCCAATATAAACATTTACATCAACTCTCAACTGCTCGAACCACACTTCGACTTTTGAAAGTTCTAAACCCGCTCAATCTATTCCAGAGTTTGAGGAGGAAGCATTCATTGTCCGCGTAGGATCTTATTCAGTGATATGTTTCCTATCTATCCTTGCGACATTGGCTTTTGTCGTGCATCTATTCTTCTTGTTCTGGTGCAGGCAGGTAAATGGTGTAGGAATTCGTTTTTGCTCTGGTGCAGGCAGGTCCAAAGCACAATCAAACGAGTTTTGAACCTACAATAGTCAAGCCTTTATTAATCTTTTATTAATTCTATTTTAATCATGTTAAAATAAATAAGTAAAAAATACGTGCACAATAATCATTTAATCAATCGACAAGCCGATTAAAACAAATGAGGTTAATATCAGGATTGAGGAATGTCCCAAGATGGCTGCTATCATAGATTATTAGGATGAGGATACTATTGAGAAGGTCATAGACTTATTGCATGAATATCAAGATCTATTCCCTAATATGTCCAAATAAATGAAAGGAACGATGGGGGAATTGGGAGAAATGAAGATCCTCCTAAATCCTGATGCAAAGTCAGTAAATCAATGATTGTACCAACTAAATCCCATTTACAAGGAGAAGGTCAAGCAAGAATTAGAGAATATTTTGAAGGCAAGGATCATCGAGTTGATGGATCAATCAGAGTGGATAATTCCAATGGTGGTTCAAAATAAGAAAACATGTGAAATCAAGATTTGTGTATATTTCCAGAATTTGAACGACACTTGTGCACGTGATCCCTTTCCTGCCCTGTTCATAGATGATATTTTGGAAAATGTAGGGGGACAAGAGGCATACACTTTCACTAATGGATTTTCAGGGTATCACCAAGTGCATATCGCCAAAAGGGATCAACATAAAACCAATTACACAATGGAGTGGATTTGTTTCCAATACATGGTGATGTCATTTTGTATGAAAAATGTGCCAACAATCTTCTCCAAGATAGTGGTAGCAACATTTAAGGAATTCATGCATACATTTTTAGAAGTCTATTTAGATGATTGGATGGTGTTTATTCTATTGAAAAAACATATGGAGGTGTTGTGTTTGATGTTAGGCAAGTGTAGGAAATTGCAGATATCCCTAAATCTTAATAAATGTGTATTTTGAGCTCCTTTTAGTATCATGCTAGGACATGTCATATGTAAATAGGGGCTACTAGTAGACCCAATGAAGATTGTCGTTATTATGGATTTTTTGCCTCCTAATATAGTAAAAAAGTTGAGATCCATTATGGTCCACACAAGATACTATCAAAAATTATACATGGATATGTAAAAATCACAATG